>FR990064.1:5549669-6149669 GCA_905404095.1 Glaucopsyche alexis | reverse complement strand
AGTGAGGCGAGCTCCGAGGAGACGGGAGTTACGCCCGCCGGTATGAAAAATTATCGTCTCTGTGTTTTTGACTCTAAAAATTCATTGCGTTTTCTTATCGATACAGGAGCCAACATTTCAGTTGTACCTGTATCAAGAGTTAATAGATATTATAAATATAAAAATTTTCCTTATAAATTGTATGCTGCTAACGGGTCAGAAATCCAAACTTTTGGTGTAATTACTTTAGAATTAAATTTAAATTTAAGAAGAGCTTACAAGTGGTCTTTTGTTATAGCCAACGTGAGTCAGCCTATAATTGGAGCTGATTTTTTAAATCACTATAAATTATTAGTAGATATTAGTTCAAAAAAGCTTCTCGATAAGATTACTAACTTACATGTAACAGGACCTTTGATCAATAATACCGATTCGTTGTTAGTAAGCACTTTTGATTTTTCGAACCCGTGTTCAGATATTTTATCTAAATATCTTAGTATTACTAAGCCCTATAATTTTAAGGAAGTGCCTAAACACAATGTCTATCATTATATAGAAACTACAGGCCCCCCGGTTCATGCTAAGGCCCGACCGCTCCCTGCCCAGCGTTATGATAAGGTAAGAAGCGAATTTAAGCACATGCAGGAAGTTGGTATCTGCAGACCGTCGAATAGTGAGTGGGCTAGCCCACTGCATGTCGTACCCAAAAAGAATGGAGACATCCGGCCGTGCGGCGACTACAGGCGGCTGAACGCCATCACCAAGCCCGACAGGTACCCGATTCCGAGGGTACAAGACTTCACATACGGATTGGCAGGTAAGATAGTATTTTCTAGGATAGACGTTAACAGAGCCTTTCATAATATCGCTATTAACCCCAGTGATATCCCCAAGACAGCGATCATCACCCCGTTTGGGCTGTTTGAATTTCCTCGTATGACGTTTGGCCTGTGTAACGCGGCCCAAACGTACCAGAGGTTTATGGATAACGTTATTATAAAGGGAATCGAGCAAATACTGTGTACCCCAAATAACGGCGGAGAAAGTAAAAAATCCCAACTATTTTGTTATATCGATGACGTAATCGTGGCCAGTGACACCTTAGAATTAAATAAAAAACATTTAGAATTACTTTTTGAACGTTTTGATAAATTCGGTTTAACTATTAATGTGTCGAAATGCGAATTCGCTAAAGATCGCATCGAATATTTAGGCTACGAGGTTTCAGCGGAAGGCATAAAACCTTTAGGCGACAAAGTCAAAGCCATTATCGAGATACCGCGACCTAAGACTATCGAGCAATTAAGAAGGTTTTTAGGAATGATAAATTTTTACAGGCTTCACATTCCACATGCAGTAGAACAACAGAAGGAACTAAATAAATATCTTATTAATTCTAGGAAAAAAGATAAGACCGAAATCGTGTGGTCCGATTCCGCAGTTAAATCTTTCGAGAATTGCAAAGTAAGCCTAAAAAACGCCGTCACCCTTGGATACCCGTTGGTGAACGCACCATTAGGTCTCATGACAGATGCATCGGATACTTGTGTAGGCGCCGTGCTGCAGCAATGGAACGGAAAAGCATGGGCCCCGTTAGGATTCTTTTCGAAGAAGTTATCCGATACACAGGCTAAGTACAGTACCTATGATAGGGAACTACTAGCTATATATATGTCGGTCCACTATTTTAAAAATCAGATTGAAGGCCGGGCACTGTCAATATTTACAGATCACAAGCCGTTAACGTTTGCATTCTCTAGGTCTACGAGCGACAAAGAAACTCCGAGGAGAGTTAGGCAGTTATCGTACATAAGCGAATATACTACAGATATTCGACACATAACCGGTAGCAAAAACATCGTGGCAGATACATTGTCCCGTATAGAAAGTATAAGCAGCCCCACAACATTTGATTTCGACGAACTCGCCCGCGCGCAGAAATATGATACTCAGCTGACGTCTTTGCTATCGCGTTCCGATTGCAACATGCACTTTAAACTTAAACTATGCAGCGTTCCTAATTCAAATAATAAAATATATTGTGAAATTTCCTCCTCGAATGTTAGACCGTACATTCCTGAACAGTTTCGAAGGCAAGCTTTTGAATCCATCCATAATATTAGTCATCCTGGAATTCGATTATCACGAAAACTGGTAGCTCAAAAATATTTTTGGCCAGGTATAAATAAAGACACAGGGTTGTGGGCTAAGTCGTGTCTGGGGTGCCAGCGTTCGAAAGTATCCCGTCACTCAAACGCAGAGTTAGGAGAGTTCCGAGCGAGCGACAGGTTCGATCACATCCATATTGATATCGTAGGGCCCTTGCCGACCACTCAGGAAGGATACAGGTATCTTATTACGATAATCGATAGATTTACTAAATGGCCAGAAGCTTTTCCTGTGTCGACCATTACCGCTGATGTAGTAGCTAAAGTATTATACGAAGGATGGATTTGTCGATTTGGTAGTCCTAAAAGAATAACAAGCGACCAAGGGCGGCAGTTTGAAAGTGACCTTTTTACTTCGTTAATGAAATTATTTGGCATAAAGAAATGTCGGACCACCCCATACCACCCACAGAGTAACGGGATGATTGAACGGTGGCATCGCAGCTTAAAAGCGGCAATTATGGCTCGGCTAGGTTCTGAATCCTGGAGTGACGAGTTACCTACGGTTCTATTAGGTTTACGGGCGGCAATGCGAAGCGATACGGATATAAGTGCGGCACAGCTGGTCTATGGGCAAGGTATTAGGTTGCCGGGAGAATTTTATACCGATATCATGCAGACAAACCCAGGTGTACACATATACCTTGATAAGTTACGTCACACTTTGAGTTCATTACGACCTAAGGCGAGTTCACACGCGAGTTCTAGATCTTTCTTTGTTCATCCTGATTTAAAAAATTGTACTCATGTTTTTATAAGGAATGACGCAGTTCGGCAACCACTTGTACCACCCTATGATGGCCCTTATAGGGTATTACAAAAAGGTGACAAAGTCTTTACTGTGCAGTTGTCCAACAGGCAGATTCGAGTTTCTGTAGATAGACTCAAACCGGCGTACCTGATGAATAATCCAGCACCAGACTACACTCCTAATATGCAGGTAAGTTTGCCTAAGCAAAGTTCTAACCACGAGCGTCGTCCTGAGTCTTTGAATACATTGCCAAAGGCACAACCAAAAATTTCTTTACGCGGAAGATTGATCAAACGACCTGTTAGGTTTGAATAAGTACTTAAATTTGATTTTGTCTAAAATTTTAAAATTGCAACTTCATAATTATTATCGTTGTAATAATATTATTTTTATATTGTGTACCTGCCCTTATGGATTCTATAGAAGCAAAAACGCTGATCCTTATTTTCATATAGTTAGTATCACTGACAATTAGTATATTATATTTGTTGTGCGCAGTCAAGCAAGCATAAATAGTTGTGTAAAGAATTATAGAGTCTTTTATAATTTATTTCACATTCGTAATTAATACATTACAGAGTAGACATTGCTATATTTGCAAATATCATGGGAAAGAATCAAAGCAAGGAGCAGGAAATAATAATAGCTCAAAACGGAGCGAATAGTGCATCCGCTCAACAGATCGCAATGGAGAATAAATTAAGCCACGTTTATTTGTTATTATTGTGTGTTGTGGCGGCAGTGGTTCTTCTTTATATATATGTGCTGTACCAGCATTATAAAAAACATACAATCAAACTATTCCGAAAACAAGTCGGAGTATCGTCTCTTTCGCTTGGGCTGAGTCAAGCTGGAAATGCGAATCAGCGCCAATATAATGTACAACAAGTGTAGTGTTGGTGTCTGTGTGGTGTCTCATGATTATGTATTAGGTAGATAAGTCCTAGATTATAAGTATTCATAGACAGCTGTGTCTTAGCACCCTAGTAGTTGTAAACTGATCCCAAGACTTCGGTCGTAGGGCTAGGGAGTAGGGCTCCTAAAACATGTATATGTATACATTGCGCGCACCTATTCGGTGCAGGCTCATTTTATTTGTATTCTCTGGTATATAAGTTATATGATATGATACTGTGTTTGTACCGCTGAAAGTTACATTAGAAAATTAATGTTACAAGTAGTAAGCACTACTTAATTATACTATGTGCATTAATTTTATTTTATTTTTTTTAAAAAAGGGGGAGAATATTGTAGGTGTATAGTATATAATATAACTATATATGTTGTTAATTGTATAATGCATTTGAGTCAGTTCTCGGGCAAAGGTGCACTCGACTGGTTGCGCCCTTACAATGCATAAGTGTATCTTAACTACTGGTTAATCAATAAACGTATAATAGACATTTGTTTATTAATCCCGCGAGGGGGCTCCTATAAACTCCTAAACGACTGTACCGATAATAATGAAACATTTTGTGTGTCTTCAGGTTGATTCGAGAATGGTTTAGATTTGCAATCGGACCTGGTAGGTGGCGCTGCTGTCAGTACGTCAACAAATTTAATTCTAAGGCGGTACGAAGTTTGCCGGGATAGCTAGTATTATTATAATATATGCGGTCGAATATTATAATATGCGGTCGAAGTACTGCGGAATACGCACTACAACATGTAACATATTACACAATACACATTATGACATCACACACATTGACGTTTCTTCCTAGGACGACATTTCAAAATTTTATATATTTCGCATTTTTCAGCGGTTACAAAATCTAAACTTGCTTTTGCCTGCAACTTCGTTCGCGTAGCACAAAGCTAAATTTTATCGACTGATTTTATACAATACATAAATACACAATAAAATTCAATATCAAATATTCCCATTCTACATACATGAAACTTCGGCTATCTGACAGCAAAAAAAATACAATTTCAAATACCTAGTTTCTGACATTTGTGGTTTAACCAAATAGTCTCTTCGGCTACATCATATTAATTGTAAATATTGTTTTATTTAAATCTATTACTAATATAATACAGAGAAGGTTTATTTGTTTGTATGTTTGTTTGTTTGCATTGAATAGGCTCCGAAACTACTGGAATGATTTTGATGAAATTTAGGACAGATATAGAATAGACAACGGGGAAGCACATAGGCATACTTTTTATTGCCGAAAAATGTACGGTTCCATCGAGATTTCCTTTTGCGCGCATGAAGTCGCGGGCAACACCTAGTCTAAATATATAAAAGGCAAACCTGACTGACTCATCTATCAAAGCACAACCGAAACTACTGAACAGATGTTGCTAAAATTTGGCACAGATAGTTGTAATGACGTAGGCATCCGCTAAGAAAGGATTTTTGAAAATTCGCCCCCTACAGGTGTAACAAAGGGGTTAAAATTTTGTATGGAAACCGAACTTTACGCGGACGAAGTCGCGGGCAAAAGCTAGTAAAAAATAAACGTAGATTACTGAATAAGTACATGTTCCTAATATCTGCTCATGGTGATTAGAATTAGAATTGATTATAATAATTGATATCGACGGTTAAAAGGAAATAGGGTATAAACGACAAAAAGTTAAATGTTCAGGAGAGCCGTTCAAAGTTTTTATTTTTAGAAAAACTGATGTATTTTTGTCATTTATTAAGATATCGTGAAAACTAAAACATTTATGAAATCAGAAAAAAATGGAGCAATTATTGGTATTTTTAGTTTAAATGATTTCATGCTATTTAAAGTGGTTTTTGTCGCTTATAACAATAGCTTTTAATTTTCCAATGAGAAAATATGGCATAAGATACAAATGACAAAATTAAATATTAAAGGATAAGTAGCCTAAGCGACATACCGATTTCTCACATCGCGAGGTAAAAACGTTTAAGAGACTAGACAGTTCAATAGGTGTTATAGGAAAAGAAGGATAAGGTACCTTTCACAGCGGTTGTATAAAAGATAATAGAGCACAACTAACAGTCGGCTTTCAAAACAATACCAGGATATAAGACATTAGTTACACACAATGTCACTTGAAAGAAAAGGTAAAGAAGGATAATCAACATTTGGTACTGCATGAGTCTATAGAAATATGGATGAAAAGACACCCAAAAAATAATGAATTAGCGCAACCAACACAATCCTTCATAAGGATAAGAGCTAAAGCGAGTATTACACTACACTGTTATTGTATATAACTCGTAAAATAGGGTAAAGTGCCTTATAAGTATTACGGAGTTAATTTTCATAGAAAAAGACTAGGGATCCTAAGTCTTAGGACCCTGTTTCAATATACCCTACCAGTTCAAGTTATTCAAATTTACACTAAATGGTTGATTTAAAAGATGACAGTTGGTAGTAGGATACTTTTAAATAAAAATATATTTTTGATAATATATTTTAATAAAAAAAAATCAAAGCTGCTTAAAAATAGTGGGTCAGTATCAACCTGCTAATCATTTTTGGAAATAATAATACTGCAGCTAGTCGATAACTTAAAAATCAATATACGAAAAATTGTTTTTAATTAAAAATTGTACGTATGAGTATGATTGAAGAATGTGGAAGTAGGTTGTAATCGACACCATGATATTTAATTTAATTTAAGTAAAAAGGTATTAGTGACAAAACTGTATTCATATTGTAAACGGAAGTAACATATAACCAACAGTGTGATATTAAAATAAATTTAGGTAATAGGGCATAACCTACATAGCTGTCATAAAGTACTGATTGGTAATAGGGTATAACCGACAGACTAATATGAAAATGAATTTTGTATATAAGGGATAAGCGCCATAGCTATGTTAAATTACGAAATGGTAGTAGGCGATAACAACGTTTGTACTTTTTGAGGGAATAGTTTAAAAGGCTTAACCAACCGAAAACCTGGCATCCTTGTGAAGTAAAAAAGCATTACCGACAAGAAATACAAAATTAAATCATTTTTGTAGGGGTACAAGCAACTTTATAGCAAAAATGACCTGAATTTTTGTCGGTTACGAAAAGTAATACTAAGAAATTATTATTTTTTGCAAGGGCATAAACGACAAAAAAGTTATCGTAGAGCCATGGGAGTAAGCGCATTCGAAAGAGCAGAAAATTTTACGTAGGATGGCATATATAACTCATTTTTGCCCAAAATGTCGCTTATGCCCTACTTCCTTTTTACCGTCGATATAATTATAAACTATATATATATGTATAAACTTTACAAACCAACAGAATAATATTTAGGTATATACATATATATCTACTTATTCTGTTGTCAATCAATGTTATCAATTTTGAATCAAATATGTTTTTTCTTTCGTCGTGTAGTATCAATAATTTCGGTTATTTTACGTCAGTCTGACTGGCAGCTCGGTTTGCGTACCGACGTTTGATTTTTGGTGGTGAGTTCAAATCCCGGTAAGATAAATATTATTTTTGTGATTCTTATAATGTCTTTGTTTTTCTTTAATATTTTTTTATTTCTTTTTTATTAATTTTTATCGTTGTACTAAAACTACGACCAAAGCTCGGTCTCCCTAGTACCTACTTATAAAGAGTTTTTGTACCTCCATCTTAAAACTTTGGACTAAAAATTTGGACATTCAACGAATACAATCTTTTCATATTTTAAATAATATAATCTACACTAATATTAACAACAACTTAAAGTAACTAATAATAAAATAAGTACATAATTAACCATATACTTTTATTACTGGGAAAACAAGCATCGCTCGGAGTTTTATAGTGCGACAAAAAAAAAGAAAAAAAATCGTCTGACCGGGATTCGAACCCGAGACCAATTGGTCACAACAACGCAAAAAGCCAAAGGGCTACCAAGCGTCTTACGTCAAATAGCGAAATTACGCATATCTTATAAGTATTACACGACGAAAGAAAAACTAATATTTACCTCCGACTTGACCTTTATGCAGACGACATAAAGGTCAATTCGGGGGTAAAATAAATTTGAACGGACTTTCTACAATAAATTCGAATAATTTTTGAGCAGAAAAGAGGGGAAAAATTTGACATACGTCTCATTAGCAAGAGGCCTAAGCCGGTACTGTCTTATTCAATAGATATGAAAGAGAAGGAATGACAGGTCGCCATTTCGCGATGTTTCATTCGACTCGTATGAATTATTTATCATTGAAATAAATTAATACTAACAAATATCACATTCTATACGAAAAATCAAAACAACAATTCCCTTCCTTTTATTATGTTTTACGAAACTGCAAATAATTTTCTCATTTCTGTTCACAAATAATACAGTTACAACTCCAAGAATTTCTATTTTAATGGTTACTTTATGATTTTATCGAGAAATTTTTCAGATAACGTGTTTTGAAAACGAAGGTCCCCTAGCAAATATGATCAAAATTAACATATATTTTTTTGCTGCACTAAAATGTATCCATTCGTCTCAAAAAATTTTTGAAAGAAGCGTATTTCTAGGGTGAGAGCGCCTTAAGGCAGACAGTTTTTGTCGGGACAGCTAGTTATTAATATTTTTTGTATGAAAAAGATACTTGCTTGCGCGCAAGAGAGAATCTCGTAGGAACCGTACATTTTTCCGCAATAAAAAGTAGCCTATGTCCTTCCCCGTGGTCTACTCTATATCTGTGCCAAATTTTATCAAAATCGGCCCAGTAGTTTCGGAGCCTATTCAATGCAAACAATCAAACAAACTTTTCCTCTTTATATTAGTATTATTATAGATAAAGAAAATGGTAGGTACATTTGTCGCTTTTCATATTGTATAATTTACATTCCTTAAACATTTGTGAAAATTTCAGATAGCTATAACACTACAAGTTACGACAAAAAGAACCTAATAAAAATGCCCGTTTCGATTTTATTATACTAATAAATTATCAATGGCTGTTATCGCCTTATACTCTGGATAATAATTTATATACTCGGTGTATTCTTTTATACTATCGGTATAACTGCCGTCATGAATGATCTTACGGAAAGAAGGAGAAAAACGTAACGACTCCCCACCTTTAAAGCACTACCATACATTATATCAAATGAGAGGACTTTAAAAGTGTATAAATTTATTGTATGACGAAAAATCTCTAAATCTCTAAGAAAAGGGAATGAGGGTAAAAAGTTTTTATAATATAAAAAACATCCTGTATCGTTGCATTATTCAAGTGTCGCGTATCGGTTTGAGCTGACCCTTAAATGACGTCATGAATGATCTTACGGAAAGAAGAAGGAGAAAGACGTCCCCACTCCCCACCCTTAAAGCACTACCATACATATTTATATATCAAATGAAAAGAATTAAAAGTGTTTAATTTTATTGTATGACCAAAAATCTCTAAACCTCTAATAAAAAATTATAATTTAAAAAATTTAAAAACCCGACTGCGTAAAAAGTGAACTAAACTAAGTAGGTACATAATTAAAACTGAAAAGAAAAAAACAAGCACTTAGATATCCGGTGGTCTAGAATTCTATAATATATTATTGAATTAATACTATTGGAACATAACAACTAAACAGTCAGGATCCATTGAAAAATTAGATTGGCTGTCGAATACTGGATCCCGACTGTTCAGTTGTTATGTTCCAATAGTATTAATTCAATAATATATTATAGAATTCTAGACCACCGGATATCTAAGTGCTTGTTTTTTTCTTTTCAGTTTTAATTATGTACCTACTTAGTTTAGTTCACTTTTTACGCAGTCGGGTTTTTAAATTTTTTAAATTATAATTTTTTATTTTATACTTTTTAGTTATGAGTACCTAGCTAGCTATTTACCAGACTGGATTTCCTATCAGCATCAGTACTACATCACTGGAATGTGAGAATGGTTGTTACGCAACTTTAAATCGATATAGATCCTAAACGGTCAGTCGAATCGAAAAATGTTGAGAGAAAACTAACAATGATTTTTAAATACCTATTCAACGATACCCCACTTGATATAGTTTGTTGACTTTCATTTTTTTCATTTTCACAATATGGCGTCCAGTAGTCGCCATATTAAATTTTCACTAACGACATGTCTTTAGTGACACTCGCCGGACTAAGAGGAATCGATTGACGTGTGAATCATAAAAATCGGCCCAGGCGTTTGGTCTGTATAGTGCTTCAAAGGAACATACATACATACATACATACATACATACATACATACATACATACATACATACATACATACATAGGCTGATAAACACATTACCACTCCTTTGCATCGCGCAGTCGGGTAAAAAAGGGAATGAGGGTTAAAAGTTTAAAAATATAAAAACACCCTGTATCATTGCATTATTCAATAGTGTCGCGTCACAGTTTGAGCTGACCCTTAGGCTGGGACTATATTGTCCGGAACCCGGCGGTCCCGGGAAAATTCAGAGCATTGAAAGTAGAACTCTGCACTTATTTGAATTGAAAATCGAACACACAAATGTCGAGTCACATGTCAATATTATAATTTACTAGCTGTCCCGACACAAATTGTTCTCTCTTAAACATGAACTGGAATAAATAAATGACTACACCTACAACGCAACCTACGTCCTAGTACTACGCCTACTCCTACTCCTACAACCTACACCTTTTCCATTATTTCAAGACAAAAATTTAAGAAAATCATGTCTCGCGAGAATGGTAAAAAAGTATCCTATGTCCTGCTCCTGGTTCTTAACAACATCTCCACCAATTTTCAGCCAAATCGGTTCAGCCGTTCTTGAGTTATAAATAGTGGAACTAACACGACTTTCTTTTATATTTATAGATGGCAGCTCTATTAGTGTTATTTAATAATCTGGAAATAAAAAAAAATTGTTCGGATGACGCGTCGCGTTGCGTCCCAGTATGATCTGACGCTAATATGCTCACACAATCATTATGAAATAGAAACATAAAATATGATTTAAGAGAAAATTATAAATATACTCTCGGCTCACGTCAGCCGGTACATTTCGCTAGAATATGTGTAAATACTGGAAATAAGGTTATAAGTGTTAGACAGAGACGAACATACAATACTCCTGTAGGCGTGAAAGGAATAGAAGTATTTTGATTACACTCACGAGCATTTAATTCGGGTCAGCCATATATCTTCTGAACTATAAATGTTGTCTGAAAACTGTGTAATGTCCGGTCTATAATCTGGGGGCACGGCAGTGCTCCCGCCAAGTCGAGCGCGAAGCAAACACTGCCGTACCATCCTTTACTGGAACCATTTCGCCGCATTTTCAGGCCCCTATTTGAGAACCTCTGGATAAGACCAGAACGCAGAAATTTTCGTCATCCAATAAGCTATAATCACGTACTTAAAATCCAAAATTTCAAGTCTGTAGGTCATTTAGTTCCGAAGTTAAGCGAAAGCAAAGTTTCGCATTTTCGACACTCACTCACTCACTCACTCACTCACTCATGATCATCAAAATAGAACTAGTACTTCCCATAAACTTAGAGAGCTGAAATTTGGTACAGAGTTGGGGTTTAATGGCCACATAAAGGGAAAACTATAAAAACTAGGATAATCGATCTGGGGGCACGGCAGTGCCCCTGCCAAGTCGAGCGCGAAGCAAACACTGCCGTACCATTCTTTACTGGAACCATTTCGCCGCATTTTCAGGCCCCTATTTGAGAACCTCTAGATAAGACCAGAACGTCGATTTGGGGGCACGGCAGTGCCCCCGCCAAGTCGAGTGCGAAGCAAACACTGCCGTACCATTCTTTACTAGAAACATTTTGCCGCATTTTCAGGCCCCTATTTGAGAACCTCTAGATAAGACCAGAACGTCGATCTGGGGGCACGGCAGTGCCCCCGCCAAGTCGAGCGCGAAGCAAACACTGCCGTACCATTCTTTACTGCAACCATTTCGCCGCATTTTCACGCCCCTGTTTGAGAACCTCTAGATAAGACCAGAACGTCGATCTGGGGGCACGGCAGTGCCCCCGCCAAGTCGAGCGCGAAGCAAACACTGCCGTACCATTCTTTAGTGGAACCATTTCGCCGCATTTTCAGGTCCCTATTTGAGAACCTCTGGATAAGACCAGAACGTCGATCTGGGGGCACGGCAATGCCACCGCCAAGTCGAGCGCGAAGCAAACACTGCCGTACCATTCTTTACTGGAACCATTTCGCCGCATTTTCAGGCCCCTATTTGAAAACCTCTGGATAAGACCAGAACATCGATCTGGGGGCACGGCAGTGCCCCCACCAAGTCGAGCGCGAAGCAAACACTGCCGTACCATTCTTTACTGGAACCATTTCGCCGCATTTTCAGGCCCCTATTTGAAAACCTCTGGATAAGACCAGAACATCGATCTGGGGGCACGGCAGTGCCCCCACCAAGTCGAACGCGAAGCAAACACTGCCGTACGATTCTTTACTGGACCCTTTTCGCCGCATTTTCAGGTCCCTATTTGAGGAGCTCTGGATAAGACCAGAACGCAGAAATTTAAACATAAAAAAATCGACTGTTATTGCAAAAACCTAGCGAAGTGGGACACATCTTCTAATTAAATCTAGCCCGTAGCGTCCCACTGCTGGACGAATGCCTCCCCTTCTGCTTTTGATACGCATATAAATAAAATTAAAGGAAAACTCTGGATAAGACTAGACTGGCTTTTATACTTATACTTACAAGTTTACAAGAAGAAATAGTCGAACGATTAACTTTATTCTACTCGAACATTACACAAATTAAATAAACAAATTACACTAAAATCTAGTAAAATAAATCAATTTCAACGTTTCTACAAAAAGAAGTGAAATCCCACCAAAAACATTCTGTAAAAAACTAGCCAAGTCTCGATAGAGCTGCTCGTTTATCTCTAAAAAGTAGTGAAATCTAGACAAAGTCGTTCCAAGTCTAAAGTTCCTTACTGCGATTTCTTTATTATTATAGTTGATGTTGTGTGACTTGGCCGTTGAAGGGTACACAAGGGTACAAAAGGGGCTCCATGACACCACTGCTCCAATATATGTGTTCTACAATCAACAACAGACTAAATTGAGACACTAGCATCCAATTACCAATATGGGCTATTATCTCGCTTAACAAACATAGGTAGTTACAACAGATATACATTACGTGTAAACAAAATTGACTTGTACCCACTAACGTATAAAGAATGTTCAACGGCCAAGTCACACGACATCAAGTATAATAATAAAGAAATCGCAGTAAGGAACCTTAGACTTGGAACGACTTTGTCTAGTAGTAGAGGAGACCGTGGGAGGTCGACCTTCACCGATCTGATAACCAGATGAGACATATTTTTTATCAAATATAATTTATAAACAATTATGCCTATAATTACTTGCCTATCTAAAAGTGCTCATGGCTATTTTTAATAAAATTAATTTTAATCGATTTTTTTTCATCACTTTCATTCTTTTGATAACCAAATGAATTTTATTTCACTGTTAGTTTTTAACACACAGAATATGCCTCAGTAGGCTTGCCTACTCATTTCTGTGTATAGCTACCTGGCAAGTCGATGTGAACAGTTAAGTCAATATAGGTGACTCCATCGTTCTGCTAACTTAACGAAAGTTATATCAAATTTTAGATTATTTTATTACAAAATCAGTCATATAGACTTGCCTGCAAAAAATCATACTTAAAGTACTGTTGCCTAGCTAAAAACTTTTAGAGTTTTAGCCATCTGATAGGTGCGAGAGAGAAAGTAGAGCGTCCGAAGTCCGTGTGGTAGAACAGGACACAACATAGCAGCTGCAAGCTACCTATTAATTATTTTTTTCTAAATTATTTTTTTTTTATTTTTTATACTAATATTTTAAAAGTAACACTTATTCTTTCCCGCTTTACGGCATTTATTTAATTTAAAATAATAAATAAATTATTCTCTATTTAATCCTAAATAAAAAATATAGATTTTTTAATTTTACAATTTAGCTTTAAAATTATAAAAAGTTTTGTTGAATTAGTTTTTTTTATTTATTTATCAATATATTAATATAATAATATTATATTAATATTTTAACTTATTTATTTTTGATTTTTGCATAGCTGTAAGTACGTATAGTGTGAAATAATATAAAAATTGTGATTTTTTTTTTTTTTTTTTTTTTTTCGAAAGGGTCTATGCTAGCGGTCGGGTTAAGACCGCTCTAGCGTAATCGGACTATAACTAGCCTGGTGGCTAGTTGGTTTGTTTAGAGTTTAATGGGAGGGTTGGCCCTCCCTAACTTCACCCGGGTGAAGTTCAGATCGGTCGTTGGGGACAGCTACGGGTAAGCTATTTTTAGGACGGGAGGGACTCGGGTCCCCCCCGCTAAGGGGTCCGACCCCTTCCTCACTCTCTGATGAGTGAGGTTGCTCGCGCGCGGTAGCAAAAACTAGCGGCGGAGTTATCGCGATAGAGAAGCTCGTGTTATTTATGATTTCGGAACTGAGAGGGCCGTCCCTCTCCCCTTCCGCGTACGGTCGGGATGACTCGCGCGCGTAAGTCCTAATATCGATGAAGTTCGCGGTATTGGTAGAGCTCTCTATAACAATATCGCGGTCGCGGACACTATTTTGTAGTGACACTAAGCTACTGGGATGCGAACTCGAGCTCGGGCTCGGGCTCGGTCCCGTATTTGGGTCGGTCTGTACGTTGGTACGTGTGTCAGTGTTTGATATGGGTCCTCGGGGTAGGCGCCGGCGTCGACCCCGGTGCTTTACTAACAAACCGGGTGCGTGTGATTTGTGTTTACGTAACTGTACACAGTACGTTACGTATTTTGTGATCGGGTCTATAGGATCGGCTAAGATATGCTTAGGCCGTTTGAAGGGGTATCTAAATGTCATTGCGTCATGTTCGTAGTCCTGGGCCTTTCGAATGAGAGGATTTGGGTGAACTTTGCTTCTATCAAAGAATCTCTCTACGAGTTCTTTGATATACGCTTTAATCGTGACTAATTCGCAGTCTCTATGCAAGTCGATGTTTCGCATGTACCAGGGGGCACCTGTTGCCATGCGCAGAAACCGGTTTTGGACTTTTTGCAATCGGTCCATCTGGCTATCACTTATTTGTGCGAAAGAGACGCACGCATAAGTGAGTATTGTTCTAATACAAACCTTGTACAAGGTAAGCTTATGTCTTAGGGACATTTTGCTTCGCGAATTTAATAGCGGATATAATTTGTAGAGTACAAATTTCGCTTTTCGTATCGTATCGGAGATGTGATTCGTGAAAGTCATCGACTTGTTTAGTACTACGCCTAAATATTTGACTTTATTAGTCTCTGGGATGATATTACCGTGCAGGCTAATAGGACTCATATTTCTACGGGCACCATAATGTATGGTTTGGGACACCTTTCTGTCAAATTGGATGGCGTGACTTTTGTCGGGGTTTACTTCAATTCTCCATTTGGAGAACCACTCACCGAGATCGGTGACTGACTCCTGGAGTTTTTTAGAAGCGTAGGAGGGAACCCTATGCGCGAAATAGAGGGCTGTATCGTCCGCGAACATGGCTAGTTGCACCTTAGCGTGTTTAGGGATGTCATAAGTATACAGGTTGTATAGGGAGGGCGAGAGGACCGAGCCCTGCGGGACTCCCGCCTCCATATATCTTGGCGATGACAGTGCGCCTTCCACGCGGAAATGAAATTTACGGTTTTTTAAATAATTACTTATTAACAGTACCAAACTATCGGGTATGCCCATTTGGTAAAGTTTGTACAACAGTCCGTTGTGCCAAATTTTATCAAAGGCTTTTGCAATATCAAAGAAGACGGCGCATGTCATCTTCCTGTCATTCTTATTAGAGATAATGTACTCCGTTAGGCGGTGTACCTGAGCGGGACAGCTGTGCATTTTGCGGAAGGCAAACTGCTCGTCTGGGAAGAGTTTTTTGTCGGTAATGACGTCATTGAGGCGCCTTAGAATAACTCTTTCATAGACTTTTCCGAGGGAGCTAATTAGACTGATCGGTCTGTAGCTACCAGGTGCCCTCCGGGGTTTCCCCGGTTTATGGATACCTATAACAATAGCTACTTTCCAAAAGTCTGGGAATGAACATCCTACTAAGAGGGCGTTAAAGATGTTCACAAGGAGTTGAATTAGTTCGGACGGTAACATTTTAAGTGTTTTGTTAGAAATACCGTCGAGGCCTGGGGCCTTTCTGGCATTTAAACACTTAATAATGTCTTGGACTTCCTCCGAGTCCACCGGCCTCACCCTGTCGTCAGCAGGTGGCCTCGAAAGTCGTCTTTCGACCTCACTATTCACTAAGCTAAGGTGCGTGGGATCAATCGGGAGGGTACTCGGCCGGCACTGCTGTTCTAAGTTATCGGCTAGACATTCAGCCTTGTCGATATCTTCTAGTGCGGGAGGTCGATTTAATCTGTCTAAAGGAGGCATATCGCTCTCCGTATCTCTTTTGAGGGCCCTCGCGAGCGGCCAGTAGGCCACGTGTGACGGCTCTAGATCACTGAGAAGTCGATCCCAACTCTCGGCTTTGTGTTGTTTTATTTTATATTTAACTTCCCTTTCGTAATGGCGGAGGGCTTTTCTCCACTCTTCCGACGGGTAGCGATCATAGGTGCGTTTGGCCGCATTTCTGAGTCTGATGGACTCCTTTATGTCCTCTGGGAGGGGCCAGCGAACTTTGGGGTTCGTTGACACATCCCTAGATGAATTTTCTATGGTCGCTACCAAGTGTTCGGTCAAGTGGGAGGCGGCCTCTATGGCGACCTCTTTACTATCTATTGTATCGGGAATCTTATCGAGGTGACTCGATTGAAGGACTTTAATGTTCTCCGCCAGGGATTTATAGTCAATGATCCTTCTAGTACTGGAATAATTTGGGTTAAAATTACCAAGTGTAATCATAACCGGTCTATGGTCCGAGTTAAGCTCGTGGAGAGTCTCAATAGAGATATTGAGAGAAACGTTTTTTATTAAAGCTATATCAATAGTACTAGGATCGCATATGACACCATTGATGTGTTGGTTTGTGTCATAACGAGTGGGGTCATTGGGGGCTAGAATAGCAAAATTAAAAGAATCGATTAGCCTTTGTAGTATAAGGCCATTTGTATTGTTATAAACATTTCCCCACTCGCTTACAATTTAAGTCGCCGGCAATTAGGACGGCATTTCCTAAGTCGAAAAGCGATTGTAAATCGCTAGAAAGTAATTTTTTAGTACCTGAAAGGTACGCGCTTACTATAACAATGGGCTCATGGCCGGACATACTTAAGTGACAAATGGAACACTCCATTGTTTCTAGGGTCGGTACTTCTAAAGGAATACAATGGAGGGATTTTTTATAATAAATAATAGTACCTCCGAGTTGGGATCGAGTTCTATCATTTCTGATAATTTTATAATTTGCTATTTTTGGGCTCCTCACACTAGGTTTTAAGAACGTCTCCTGCACTAGAAGAATATCTACATTATGCCTGATGACGAAATCGCGGATTTCGTCAATGTTATTACGGATGCCGTTCGTATTGAACGACACGACGCGTAATGAGTGCGGCTTAATCCTTCCCGAAGGATCCATTAATTACCGGCGGGGGATGCCTTGATCTTTTTGATCAAGTCTGCGTGGTCTGACAACGCCATAATGCGGTCAGTTTTCGAGCCTTTAAGCTTCGCGGTGAGAATAGAGAGCTCAACCGGGTCGATTGGCTCCATTTCACTCAGAAAATCGGTGACGAACGATAGTTCCTCAGCGAATTTCGAAGTCGGAGGGGGCGTGACCTTTGGCGCCTGTGGCGCGGAGGGCGAGGCCTTTCTAGGGAAAGCGGGGAAAGCCGCTTGAGAAGGGGGCTGGGTGGGTTTGGCCCACGCCGATTTAGTGGGTAGGGGAGCAGGGACGAATCTCTGCTTTGGCGGGGCACCTCTAGTTTGAGGTGCAATTCGCCTCTTTACTTTGGGTGCTTTTTTGCACCCTCTGTAGTTGGCTGGGTGGCCCTGCGTCTTACAGAGGACACAGCTGGGAGGCTCGACCTCCTCAGCTGGGCTCTTGCGAGTACAGTCAGAGGTGCCGTGGTCGCCCAGGCACTTGACACAGCGTGGCCGTGCTTGGCAGTTTCGCGCCGAGTGCCCGTAAAGTTGGCATCGGTGGCATTGGCCAGGGATGCCCCTTTTACGGGGAGGCTCGACGCGAATGCCGGTGATATGGCAGACGGCTCGGATATTGAAGATATCCTTGCCCTCTGGTGTCAGGGGGAGCGTTACCAGTACCATATTGTACTGGTGTTTTTTAACTGGATGGTACATCCTGTGTACCTCCGTGGCAGGGTACCCTTGGGACTGAATGTCCAAGAGTACTTCAGATGTAGACAGACACTTGTCTACACCGGTGATTACGACGCGCAACATGCGCTCGTCTTCTAATGCATAGGTGTGATAGCCTATGTTATGATTGCGTAGAAACGCAGTGAGGAGGCGGTGGTCCTCCGAAGTCTTAGTCTGGACTTTAATCCCGACTGGAGTTATAGTAACTGCGGAAGCAGGGCGAAGCTTATGTTCGCTAAGCGCCGCACTTACTAAGCTCCATTTTTCTTTCTCCTGTACAATTACAGGAGGTGGAAGTTTGGGTGTCGGGGTGGCCAGAGGGGCCTGAGAGGCCGGGAGGGCCTGAGAGGTCGGGAGGGCCTGAGAGGCTGGGAGGGCCTGAGAGGTGTTAGACACCTGAGATAGCGGCGGGGCCTGGGAGGCCGGAGGGGCCTGTGAAGGGCTATTAGCCTGCAGGGTTTTCCTGGCTTTACCGGCCTTTTTAGGGGCCGGCTTAGTGGGGGAGGAGACTGGAGAGGAAGTGCCCTCTGGGCATTTCCTCTTTTTAGTCTTTTTATATTTGACTGTAGTGAATTCACCTTCACTACGGTCAGAGTCTTGCTCCGAGCAAGACATGTCAGAATTGTCATTTCCAGAGACGGCTCCGGAAATGACGGGAATTTCTCCCGCTAAAGGGCGGGTATCTACATCCGGAGAGGCCGGAGAGTCAGCGTCGTGGTTGCGCAGAAAGCGCTCCCACTTAGTCGCGGCGTCGGGGAGCTCATGGCTCAGAAAAACCAGGAATTTCTTAATTAAAGCTTCCGCCATAATTAAGAAATTTATCCCGGTTGGGGGATTTCTGCTCTCTAAAATCGAATGGTTGGGGGTACAGCCCCGCCCGGCATCCGGGAGGGGAGGTGTGTAGGGAGGAAACCCTCCTCGTGTAGTGTGCCTAACCGTGTCACGGTACTTACAGTTCCTCCGGGAGGCTGGAACGCAATCCAAAAAAGGGCACTAGCACTGGCACTAGCACTAACACTAGCGAGCACTAACACCTCGGAGCGTGAGCAGAAGGCTCACGCTAAAGACCGAAGGGACGATGCGACCGGTCGCACGCTCGTCCTGCGCGGCGGGCGCTACGCGACGGGGTGCGAGCGGAGGGCTCGCACCAAAAAAGAGACGGACGATGCGAGCGGTCGCAACGATCGTCCTACAGGGGGCGCGACGGTCGCGGTAAAAATTGTGATCGAAATTAGGTATAATAAATTGGAGTTCAAAATTAATGACAAGTGTAAATAAATGCTGTCTCTGTCACTCACATGTACACGAGCATGCGCACTCGGATACATTCAATGGTCAGGTAGCTTGCAGCTGCTATGTTGTGTCCTGTTCTACCACATGGACTTCGGACGCTCTACTTTCTCTCTCACACCTATCAGATGGCTAAAACTCTAAAAGTTTTTAGCTAGGCAACAACAGTACTTTAAGTATGATTTTTTGCAGGCAAGTCTATATGACTGATTTTATAATAAAATAATCTAAAATTTGATATAACTTTCGTTAAGTTAGCAGAACGATGGAGTCACCTATATTGACTTACCTGTTCACATCGGCTTGCCAGGTAGCTATACACAAAAATGAGTAGGCAAGCCTACTGAGGCATATTCTGTGTGTTAAAATCTAACAGTGAAATAAAATTCATTTGGTTATCAAAAGAATGAAAGTGATGAAAAAAAATCGATTAAAATTAATTTAATTAAAAATAGTCATGAGCACTTTTAGATAGGCAAGTAATTATAGGCATATTTGTTTATAAATTATATTTGATAAAAAATATGTCTCATCTGGTTATCAGATCGGTGAAGGTCGACCTCCCACCGGCTCTTAGACTATAGATTTCACTACTTTTTAGAGATAAACGAGCAACTCTATCGAGACTTGGCTAGTTTTTTACAGAATGTTTTTGGTGGGATAATAATATTTACAACACTTATTTTATTTTGTTTAGACGATTTTCATCTATGGAGGGTTCCGTAACCACCGACGCGTAACAGGTTTTTTTTAACAGAAACTTCAAAATATATTGAAATAATTTTCCTGAAGAGTAGAATTAGTATAGGATTGCCATCTCGTTATTTGACAACCTTTGACAAAAAAAATGGGTATTTCACGCGTCTTGTCCGGGGCTTAAGATTCAAAACCCGGACAAGACGAATGAACTCCTCCGGGAATTTCACACGTCTTGTCCAGGTTTTGAAGCTTAAAACCTGGACATGTGAAACTTTTTTTTCGTGTAATAAAAACAGTTGAAAATGAAAAAAAAAATCATGGAAATAAGAATTTTATTGAGTCTTTCAATATCTCTTTAAATGTAACAAAAATAATCGTCTTACAGTTTGTTACAATTTTGCTGCTATTTTACCTGTTTATAATAGTTAAATTATTATCAAACGTGTATCTACTTATTATGTCATGGGATACTCATCCCAACTTACCTGTCCGGTAGTTGTGGTATAGTATACGGGTATGCGACCCCGGCTTCCGAAGCTATTACTGTCCTATACCTTGCCCTCCTGGGTGGTAATATCCTACATTTCCTATTTCCCACTCTAACTTACCAATCTTTCTTTCCACACCACCTATTCCTACCCTCTCCTCCAATCCGTGGGAACGCAATGGATAATCATAAAAATAATTCAATTATCCAAAATGGCGGCGATGTGGTTTGCCACCCATCACGTCTCGTTCTTTCGGAGGCGAAAAGTGGCCCATGGAGAGCCGATTAGCTACGTCGAATGTAAGAGGAGGAATGGATGGTAGGAATGAAAGTGTACGAAGCGAAACAAGTACGTAAGGATCATAGCAAGTGGAAAGAAGTGGTATCTGCCTACCCCTACGGGAAAGAGGCGTGATTATATGTATGTATGTATCTTGTTGTGTGGTGAACAAAGTTCAATTTTGAATAGCTTCCTTAAAAATACAGCACCGCATATCGTCAAAGTGTGAACTGAACCTAACCGATATAAGTTTTGAAAGCTTTTAAAAATATTAAACTGTTTTGTTATAAAAATGTGTGTTAACTGTTAAATAAACAGAGATTTGATATTGTCACGCGATACTGAGAGTGGGCAATTAGTGAGTGGAATAGAGAGATCTTCACAAGACCCAAGATAATTAATAGGGTTGTCACATTAAAACATTTCAACCAAAATTACAATTACTGAGGATTGCCTAATAACTAACTAGAATATAGATACTATATGTTGCGCGCTTCGTGCGCGACAAAAGGAAATCCCACGGTAACCGTACATTTTGCTGCAATAAAAAGTAGCCTATATACTTTCCCGTGGTTTATTCTATATCTGTGACAAATTTCATCAAAATTGGTCTAGTAGTTTCGGAGCCTATTCGATGCAAACAAACAAACAAACTTTTCCTCTTTATTATTTTTGTATAGATATATTATTGTTTTAATTAATAAGTGAAGCAAAAGCTTTCAGTACAGTTTTACGAGAATTTTAAACGGGAGTAATATGAAATTTTGCCGTTATAGTGAGTTTCATACTGAACCGTGGGCCTCGCGCTTCTAACTTCACATTTGGACTGTGAATTGTATGAAAATCTGTCAAAATAATGATAGCGCCTATACAAATCCCAGTCGTTAAAGTTATGTTTACGTCTCTGTCAAATGTTCCTGCTAGAACCCACGATTGATGACTCGACTAGCCGGTCGCTAGATCAATCGGCCAACCAGTTTGTCGATCAACGGACACAAGGCGGCGAGCTGAAAAATCTTATAAGAATGGCAAAGTTAGTACGTGGTTTATTGCTAAAGGTCAGAGTAATAAATATTCAACAGTGATCCTTCCACGCTAGTAATTACTAACCTGTAGAGAGGGGCTAATGAATTTGTAAGTCCGGGGAAAAACAGCCTTGATGGAAAATCCCAGTAAAATCCATAGACGTATATATATATTATAGACGAGGCATGTTGAGGCAAAAAGTGTCTCCAGTTAAATGGCCCCAATTGGGGTCATTTTGACATTTGATGTATGGTGCAAACAAAATGGCTGACATTTGAAGTAAGGTGAAAACCAAGATGGTGTAACTTATGCTATCTACAGACACACGAATCTGGTACGGAGCGTACAGCGAACCATATCCGGAGACCAAATTCGGTGTCGCTACACACGCACGGATTTGGTACGGTGCAGTGAAGCGAAACGCTCGACACTCGTGTGTTCGATTTTATGCTCTATTACATTAGCACAGAGTTCTATTTACAGTGCGGTTTTTAAACGATGACGATGATTCCCGCAATTCATTGATAACGGGCAGTGATACCAACACTTTAAAAAATATTTCTCCCCAAATTTTACCCCTGATTAAGACCCAATAATTCTTTCTATCTTATTATCTAAGAGATAATAAGATAGAAAGAAAGGTTATGTGTTTAACATAAAGACTTACGCGTGTGTTAGATATGGAGATATACTATAGAGGTATAGATAAATATCGGTGAAGTATTTGTACTTAAGTCTGATTTGGTTTCGTAAGTTCCGTTAAATGTTTGGCAACACCAATATTAATACTGTTCGAATTTTAAAGATATGTTAAATATTAGGTAAACCTTAGTTAGTTAAAGAGTCGTTGATGTAATGATTAATATTATTGTAAAATAATTAAGTGTGAAGACTAAATGTATAATATAAAATATGGTCTGTGACAACTGTAGCAACCCCGAGGCCTATAAAAAGGCGAGACAGGCCCAGTCGGTCTCTTACACGGGAAGCTGAAATAACAGGTGATGTTACCTACTTATTGTTTGTCATTTAAATATTGTGTTTAATATTATTTGATATTTTATGGCTGTAGCCTTTGGTATTATATTGTTTCCTAATAATTATTATAATTGTTAAAAGTTAGTATTGTTCACGATTGTTTTGTCTAGTTGATGTACCTATGGTTTATTTCTAGC
Organism: Glaucopsyche alexis; assembly: GCA_905404095.1. NCBI lineage: Eukaryota > Metazoa > Arthropoda > Insecta > Lepidoptera > Lycaenidae > Glaucopsyche > Glaucopsyche alexis. Next base: position 6,126,575 of record FR990064.1, on the reverse strand, counting down.
TGTTAGGATATTATATTACTTTTGAATCTCAATTATTATTCTGTACTTACTAAGTGATAAACTATAGTTCGTGTAACTTTAGAATAAGTGTTTTGCTAATAGAAAATGTCTTATAAAATAACATAGCTACCCACATGTTTTTGTTATTTCCGAATTAATAAATAATGTTGATTTATCTTGGTTTTGTATTTTGAACTGTTATGAATATCCTCATAGAAAATGGTATATTTATATCTACCTACCTTTAATTTCTGAGCTAGGTTGAGATAAATGTATTTGCTTTAATAATTACATATTCAAATTGAAATATCAGTAAATGAAATAGTAACATATTAATATCACTTATAGCTATAGATTAGGGTTTACCCCAATCTTACATCAGAAGTGGGATTACGAACAACCCACTAATACAGTTTTGTCAGTTTCAGAATGGTCGTGTGATCGCGTTGCAGCGTGCGTCGTGTCTTCGCGTTGCAAGGTCTGAAGGTCTGTCCAAGACAGATTTGCAACCTCACAAAAGTGGCGCAGTCTTCCGCGGTGCTCCAAGCTATCTGAGGTACTACCCCAGAGCATCATAATTCTGGCCAGAATTGGCCGAACGGTTATTAAGGTGATGTGAGTGTAGAATAAAATTTTAGTGTTTATACAGGTATTACAATACGATTGATAATGTCGGTATATAAGGTTATATGTATTTTTTTTACAACCAATGGAGTGATTGGTTAACTTGATATTGATAGGTATTTTAAAATTATACAATGACACAGAATAAATATTAGTCTAACAAAAGAAGGTTTGACGAACAATAATGTAATAATTGTTTTAATTATCAAAAGAAATTGATAACGTATTGATATTGGTGTTTAATATAATATTTTTGAGAAAAGGCATAATGATACGATTTAAAGACGTTGTTCGATAATAGTTTAATTTGAATAGTACCTTATTTAAACATTTTTACATATAATTACCGAAAAGATTGAGACCATTGTTTATATGTCATCTTCAGTCTGTAATTTTTTTTAAATAGGCCGATTTAAAATATCTATACATATATAATATGATTGGTACTCTTTTATCCATATGAAAATAATAATTAAATCTCTTAATCAGGATTATATTTTGACCTGGTGTAAACAGAACAGTCCCGATAACTGGCGAGTTTGATAATAGGCCATGAGATATATCCATTGGTATTTGGTACTTGTGATTTGCTTTTAATCGATTGTTTTTGTAAAAGTTAAAACTTTCAACACGCAATGTACAACGTACATGTACAACACAAGGCGGCAGCTGAGCCTCTCGACATTGGCCCGTACGGCGTAATACATTGCGTGATGAGGCAAAAATAATTAAACTTTAAACAAAAAAATAATCTTCTAAACCGTTTTTTCTTACGACTTTATAACTGTATTTGCCTTTTTTTTTGGGGATTGCGGAACATTTTTTTAATCTCCATTCCGAAACTAATAGTTTAAACTAGTCTTGTTTGGATTTAATTAAATGGTGTGAAATAAAACAATTCTTAGGAATGGCAAAATAGTATGGTTAAAAAAAAAAAACACGTAGGTACTTCAATAATAACTTTTAGGTACATATTATTTTAATTGCTGAATAAGTACAACACTTACGATCTTTGTTCTATTAATTGTTAAACGGCATTGATACGGTTAATGGTTTTACAGTTATACATTTTCACGTACTGACGATTACAAAACAATTTTTGTCTTGATAAATGACAGTGATACAGTTTAAAATTATTCAGTTATATATTTACACATTTTCGGTTTAAAGATCTTTATTCTCGAGTTAAAAATATTAATTAATGTTGACCCGATTATGTAGGTAGTATGAAAAAAAGTATATCGAGACGTGACCAAGATGGATTTCGCTGCATAATATTATCAAATTAATCTGATGGTCTAAGTAATAAGCGTTTTGACGTTTATATATTATAACGATTTGTTCTGATAATAACAGTACAGTTAACGATTTTAAAGTTATATAATTTTAACATATTATAGACATTATAAAACATTGATAGTTTACGAAATTACAATTAGTTTCGTTAAACGCTTTCACATACTGACATTAATATAAAAATATTTTTGAATTTATAAATAACATTGATACATTTTACGAAATTACAATTAGTTTCGTAAAACATTTTCACATATAAACGTTTATAAAACGATTTTTGCATTAATAAAAAACATTTATACAGTTTACGATATTACAATTATTAGTTTCGTTAAACACTTTCATATACGATATTTTTTTTTCTCTTCAGTTTCAGTTTATAAAACAATTTTTGTTCTGATAAATGGCAGTAATACAGTTAACAATTTTATAGTTTAACATTTTCAAGTATTAGATTTTTGTTCAGATTAAAATATGACAGTGGTAATGTTTTGCATTTACAGTAAAGCATATCAATGGCGTCTATAAAATATTTTTCCTCGATAAACGTATGTGATACAGTAGGTATAGATTTTACAGTAAAACATTTTCACATTTTGATTTATAAATAGGAAAACGATTTTTCTTTTCTGATGTTTGTTTCTTGTGATACAATTTAGGTTTTACATTGTATATTCTCACTAATGAAGAATACGATAATACAATTTTTATTCAGACAATTGATAGTAATAGAATTCAATAAGGAATTTCAAGTTTTTTTTTATAAGTAAAATATTTTCATAAAAGTTGACGGATATAATAAATATTTTCTTAAGTAAAACATTTTCATAATATGTTGACGGATATATGTATATTGTGACAAATAACAATGATATAGTAAAGTTGGTAACTTTATTTTTATTTCTTAAGTAATTTGTTATACGATTGTGGTCAAATAATGAGAGAGGGGAAACGCGAGCTGAAAAAATGCTGCCACCCTACTGTCAATAGCTTAATAGGGGAAACGCGAGCTGAAAAAATGCTGCCACCCTACTGTAATACTGAGAAATAAGGAACCCTGTGTGTCAATAGCATATGGATTGGATAAAAAAAAAAATAAGGAAAGGAAAGAAAAAGAAAAAAAACATTCACTAAACATACTACATACTCATTATAATATTATTGCTTTTATTTATTTTTTTTGACTTCGGGACGAAGTCTTTGTCAGTATGGCCGTGTTAGATATGGAGATATACTATAGAGGTATAGATAAATATCGGTGAAGTATTTGTACTTAAGTCTGATTTGGTTTCGTAAGTTCCGTTAAATGTTTGGCAACACCAATATTAATACTGTTCGAATTTTAAAGATATGTTAAATATTAGGTAAACCTTAGTTAGTTAAAGAGTCGTTGATGTAATGATTAATATTATTGTAAAATAATTAAGTGTGAAGACTAAATGTATAATATAAAATATGGTCTGTGACAACTGTAGCAACCCCGAGGCCTATAAAAAGGCGAGACAGGCCCAGTCGGTCTCTTACACGGGAAGCTGAAATAACAGGTGATGTTACCTACTTATTGTTTATCATTTAAATATTGTGTTTAATATTATTTGATATTTTATGGCTGTAGCCTTTGGTATTATATTGTTTCCTAATAATTATTATAATTGTTAAAAGTTAGTATTGTTCACGATTGTTTTGTCTAGTTGATGTACCTATGGTTTATTTCTAGCTGTTAGGATATTATATTACTTTTGAATCTCAATTATTATTCTGTACTTACTAAGTGATAAACTATAGTTCGTGTAACTTTAGAATAAGTGTTTTGCTAATAGAAAATGTCTTATAAAATAACATAGCTACCCACATGTTTTTGTTATTTCCGAATTAATAAATAATGTTGATTTATCTTGGTTTTGTATTTTGAACTGTTATGAATATCCTCATAGAAAATGGTATATTTATATCTACCTACCTTTAATTTCTGAGCTAGGTTGAGATAAATGTATTTGCTTTAATAATTACATATTCAAATTGAAATATCAGTAAATGAAATAGTAACATATTAATATCACTTATAGCTATAGATTAGGGTTTACCCCAATCTTACACGTGAATAACATAAAACTAACTTGTCTTAATCTGATTTCACTCCCAATACATTTTCATATCCCTGGCTATATACACACATTAAAATATTTTTTATTATTACATAAAAATTGATTCATAAGGAGTAAACTCTAAACATCCTGTCCCCTAGTAAACAACCGTACATATTTTCCCTAATTTTGGGGGGTATATCCCTTAGTTGGCAACACTGATACCGTTGTACGGCCTAACCGCCGGACTGCTCTACACACGCACGGATATGGTACGGAGCGTACCAGATCCGATGCGGACAAAGGTGAACTCTTCGCCTTCTTCATATGTTCGCCGGACTGCCCTACACACGCTCGGATCTGGTACGGAGCGTACCAGATCCGCTGTACGCTCCGTACCAAATTCGTGTGTCTGTAGACACCATTATTCTGGTATGAAGATTTATTCTGTCAAATGTACGTCATAGCCTAATCTTGAGTTTTGAAATCTTTGGTAAAATCCCTATACCGTCAGGGACAATAGGGAAGTCGACTACGAGTACATGTAAAATGTGATTTTTTTTATTATCCCAACTCATACTTAAAAATATTGAGCTACTAGCTTTAGCCTGCAGTTCAGTATGCAACGTGTTCACACTGCTTTTTTTTCGGAATAAAAGTAGCCTATGTGCTATTCCAAAGCTTAAACTACTACCTTACCAAATTTCATCAAAATCTGTTCAGTAGTTTTGCGTGAAAGAGTAACAAATTTTCATACATACATTTTTAATAGAACTTTCACATTTATAATAGTAGAGCAGTAGTATTACTACTTAATAAACGTGACAAACATATAATAGAAATTAACATGATCTATATATCTTATTATAAAAACTTGAGAGGTGTCAAGGGACACCCGGATGGAACGAAGTTCCGGATGAAAATATCTGGCTTGCTTTCTATAAGAGAGAGAGAGACAGACAGAGAAACATGCGACGCCGCACAGCTTACAATAGCTTACTATAGCAAAAAAAAAAAGACATACAGACAGACAATTGTATATATATAACATGTATATATAAAATAAATAATAATACAATATCCGAACCGATATTATCCATACAGACATTACATACATACATACATACATACATCAATATAATAAATGTATACGCGTAAATATTTATTATAAAAATTAAATTAATTTTGGAATTAAAAAAGTGTCGTGACAATTTTCCGTCTACCCCCTTTCACAACGCGCGATAAGGAACTTCGTTCCAATATTTTATGTACAACTAACACTTAATACATTTTAAAACACAAAATGATTAAATTTTTTTGCTAAATTAATAAAACATACATACATACATATAATCCCATAGGGGTAGGCAGATACCGCCTCTTTCCCGTAAAGGGGTAGGCAGAGACCACTTTTTGCCACTTGCTACGATCCTTACATACTCGTTTCGCGTCGTTCACTTTCGTTCTTACCATCCATTCTTCCTCTTACATTCAACGTAGCGAAGCGGCTCTCCATGGTCCGCTTTTCACCTCCGCCAGAACGAGACGTGGTGGGTGGTGAACCACATCGCCGCCATTTTGGATAATTAAATTAATAAAAAACCTACCCAGTCATTCATTTACTTGCATCATATTATACAAATACATTTATTACTAGATGTGGCGCGCGACTTCGTGCGCGCTAAAGTTAATTTCGCAGAAACCGTACATTTATCCGCGATAAAAAGTCTATAGTCTATAAGCTTATGTCCTTCCCTGTGGTCTACTCTACATCTTTGTCAAATTTTATCAAAATCGGTCCAGTAGTTTCGGAGCCTATTCTATGCAAACGAACCCTTAATACATGAGATGTCTATAGATTCGTAATATATAACAGCCCGGATAGCATCAGGCTATATATTTTTCGTAGTGGGTAATAGCTTTTTAAAAATTGTTGTAATTATTAGTTCAATTTAGGGATAAGTGTCAAAACGACTTAAATTAATTAATATTATGTTTATAGCAGTTTTTCCGCTAAATAATACCCACAACCTGCAAGCAAATGTGTGAGTGCACGCATAAGCATGCGTAACGCACCTCCCTCCTCCCACACTGCTTATGCGTGCACTCAGATGCAAGATCGTGCAAACACCACCACCACACAAGCAACAATGTCGGCAAGATCGTGCAAAGCCCCACACCACCATGCAGGTTGCAAAACTCGACGCGCGTTTCGCCCCGAACCCGGAGCATCCTCAGGAAGTGGACCTGCGAACAAAGTTCGTTAGTAATGCTGCCAAGCAAACCGCCACCTTATATAGACTACTGGCTACTAGTACCCCCACCAAACATATTAATGAGCGGTGACGTAGTCAAGCAAGTTTGGTCATTCAACAATGCATGTCTATTGTTGTTCTTTTCTTTAATTATTTCTAATTGTTCCAACACGCTCAGTCGAAAGCCTTTGTCACATTTATGTAATATCTTATAGGAATGGCCATCGGGTACACTATGACCACTATCTAAAAGGTGTTTAGCAAAATGTGATTTATCACGATGACCATTTCTATAAGCCGCGATGTGTTCTTTGTACCGAGTCTCAAAGTTACGTCCAGTTTGACCTACGTATACACTATCGCATTCAGGACAATCGATTTTATAGACACCGGATTGGTACTTTAAATCAATCCGGTCTTTATTATGACACAATTGATTTTTTAAAGTATTATTTGTCCTGAATGCGACGTGCATATCGTTATTTCTCATTATTTTAGATAAACGTGCAGATACCTCACCCATGTAGGTCAAACTGGACTTGTATCTAACCACTTCCTTATCAGGAGTCCCTGCGTACAAAAACTTAACCAATTCCTTTTTAATTTTATTATTTAAAATATTATTAATAATTTTGGGATTATACCCATTCGACTTAGCAATTTGGTAAATTATGTTTAACTCTTTCTGATAATTTTCTTTACTAAGAGGAATGGACATTAATCTGTGAACGTAACTATGAAAAGCCGCGAGTTTATGTTGCCAAGGATGACATGAGGATGCATGAATAGTAGTATTAGTATATGTCGGTTTGCGAAAGATTCCAAAACTGTGTTTATCGTTATCTCTAGTAATAGATAAATCAAGGAAATTAAGTGTTTTATTGTCTTCACATTCTAATTTAAATTTAATTTTAATATGTTTTTTATTAAGATTTTTAACAAAGACGTCCAGTTGTCTCTCTGTACCGGTCCAACAAAGGATGCAATCATCTACATATCTATAGTAATATAAAATACTTTTGTCATTAACAATATTTCTTTGTTCAAAATCATTCATAAATATTTCGGCCAGCAAGGGACTCAGTGGTGAGCCCATTGCTAGACCGTCTTGTTGAACAAAGAATTGATTGTTAAATCGAAAGTAGTTTTGTTCCATGCAGATTTTAGTAAGAGTAAGCAATTCCAGACCTTCACCAGGAGGCAAACGTTTTTCCAATTCATTCCCCAGAATACCCAACGTTTCCTCACACGGAACATTAGTAAATAAACTATCTACATCAAGCGAAACTAATTTGCAACGAGGTGGCAAAGTCACATTTTTTATTTGATTTACTAATTGCAAGCTATTTTTAATTGCATAAGGTGGCCGAAATGAAATCCTTTGTTTAATAATGTAATTTAATGACTTTGCCAACTCGTATGCCGGTGCACCTATATATGAGACAACTGGACGCATTGGGATATCAGTTTTGTGAATCTTTGGCAAACCGTACAGTGATGGTGCGTGAGGATTCATTGGAATAAGTTTTCTCTTCGCTGATTCGGTACCAAATAAATATTTATTATTGTTTATGGCTAATTTAATCTTAGCCATAAACTTGTTAGTTGGGTCAGAAGGAACCCTTAGAAATTGATCACACCGAATCACGTTATTTACTTTTTCCAAGTAATCGTCACGCTCCATCACCACTATTGTGTTACCCTTATCTGCTTTAGATATAACCAAGCCATTATTATCTATTGTTTGTTTTAATGACCTCAAAGCTACTCTTTCATGGTTAAATGAATAACCGGAAGGAGTACCCTTGATTTCATTGGCTAGTAAACCCTTAACCATGTTATCCTTTTTATTAACTACAGTTGCTATCTCTGATTCAACCGCAAGCATTTCCAAAGCATTCTGATTAATATTAGGAGTAATATTATATTTAAGACCCTTTTCCAAAAGTGACATGTCATCCTTGGCAAATTGGACATTGGTTAAGTTTTTGACGCGAGGATGAAAAGAAAAAGCTTCAGACTGTGTCTCTGTATAGGATTGTACAAATCTATTTTTATTTACTAAAGTCTGAAGCTTTTTTTGTTGATTAATATATTTAGCATGCACTTCGATTGATGCGAAATCACGTGCTTTTTCGTCTAACCAATCGAATTCAATGTTATGTAATTTATATGAGAGCTCGGTATAAAGAACTTTGAGATGTAGTTTTAAATTATCTCTAACGGTAAACCAGTGACGTATCTCTTCATTAAGCCAAATGGCTTCGGCTTTTTTAATAGCCCTATTGGCGGCTCGACTGTGCGTGTTGGTTTTAATATTAATATAGTTAGGAACAACATTTAGATGTTTGCATTGTTGATTGAACCAAACATTTTGGGCGGCGACTCGATGTAACTTTGTTAGTTTAATATATAGTCTTGCCTGTACGGTCATGCTCACCGATTTTAAATAGTTAATAGAATCAGGCGTTACTTTGCGGAAATCCATAGCATTAAATTAATTAATATTATGTTTATAGCAGTTTTTCCGCTAAATAATACCCACAACCTGCAAGCAAATGTGTGAGTGCACGCATAAGCATGCGTAACGCACCTCCCTCCTCCCACACTGCTTATGCGTGCACTCAGATGCAAGATCGTGCAAACACCACCACCACACAAGCAACAATGTCGGCAAGATCGTGCAAAGCCCCACACCACCATGCAGGTTGCAAAACTCGACGCGCGTTTCGCCCCGAACCCGGAGCATCCTCAGGAAGTGGACCTGCGAACAAAGTTCGTTAGTAATGCTGCCAAGCAAACCGCCACCTTATATAGACTACTGGCTACTAGTACCCCCACCAAACATATTAATGAGCGGTGACGTAGTCAAGCAAGTTTGGTCATTCAACAATGCATGTCTATTGTTGTTCTTTTCTTTAATTATTTCTAATTGTTCCAACACGCTCAGTCGAAAGCCTTTGTCACATTTATGTAATATCTTATAGGAATGGCCATCGGGTACACTATGACCACTATCTAAAAGGTGTTTAGCAAAATGTGATTTATCACGATGACCATTTCTATAAGCCGCGATGTGTTCTTTGTACCGAGTCTCAAAGTTACGTCCAGTTTGACCTACGTATACACTATCGCATTCAGGACAATCGATTTTATAGACACCGGATTGGTACTTTAAATCAATCCGGTCTTTATTATGACACAATTGATTTTTTAAAGTATTATTTGTCCTGAATGCGACGTGCATATCGTTATTTCTCATTATTTTAGATAAACGTGCAGATACCTCACCCATGTAGGTCAAACTGGACTTGTATCTAACCACTTCCTTATCAGGAGTCCCTGCGTACAAAAACTTAACCAATTCCTTTTTAATTTTATTATTTAAAATATTATTAATAATTTTGGGATTATACCCATTCGACTTAGCAATTTGGTAAATTATGTTTAACTCTTTCTGATAATTTTCTTTACTAAGAGGAATGGACATTAATCTGTGAACGTAACTATGAAAAGCCGCGAGTTTATGTTGCCAAGGATGACATGAGGATGCATGAATAGTAGTATTAGTATATGTCGGTTTGCGAAAGATTCCAAAACTGTGTTTATCGTTATCTCTAGTAATAGATAAATCAAGGAAATTAAGTGTTTTATTGTCTTCACATTCTAATTTAAATTTAATTTTAATATGTTTTTTATTAAGATTTTTAACAAAGACGTCCAGTTGTCTCTCTGTACCGGTCCAACAAAGGATGCAATCATCTACATATCTATAGTAATATAAAATACTTTTGTCATTAACAATATTTCTTTGTTCAAAATCATTCATAAATATTTCGGCCAGCAAGGGACTCAGTGGTGAGCCCATTGCTAGACCGTCTTGTTGAACAAAGAATTGATTGTTAAATCGAAAGTAGTTTTGTTCCATGCACATTTTAGTAAGAGTAAGCAATTCCAGACCTTCACCAGGAGGCAAACGTTTTTCCAATTCATTCCCCAGAATACCCAACGTTTCCTCACACGGAACATTAGTAAATAAACTATCTACATCAAGCGAAACTAATTTGCAACGAGGTGGCAAAGTCACATTTTTTATTTGATTTACTAATTGCAAGCTATTTTTAATTGCATAAGGTGGCCGAAATGAAATCCTTTGTTTAATAATGTAATTTAATGACTTTGCCAACTCGTATGCCGGTGCACCTATATATGAGACAACTGGACGCATTGGGATATCAGTTTTGTGAATCTTTGGCAAACCGTACAGTGATGGTGCGTGAGGATTCATTGGAATAAGTTTTCTCTTCGCTGATTCGGTACCAAATAAATATTTATTATTGTTTATGGCTAATTTAATCTTAGCCATAAACTTGTTAGTTGGGTCAGAAGGAACCCTTAGAAATTGATCACACCGAATCACGTTATTTACTTTTTCCAAGTAATCGTCACGCTCCATCACCACTATTGTGTTACCCTTATCTGCTTTAGATATAACCAAGCCATTATTATCTATTGTTTGTTTTAATGACCTCAAAGCTACTCTTTCATGGTTAAATGAATAACCGGAAGGAGTACCCTTGATTTCATTGGCTAGTAAACCCTTAACCATGTTATCCTTTTTATTAACTACAGTTGCTATCTCTGATTCAACCGCAAGCATTTCCAAAGCATTCTGATTAATATTATGTAATATCTTATAGGATCATTATCCTATAAGATATTACATAAATGTGACAAAGGCTTTCGACTGAGCGTGTTGGAACAATTAGAAATAATTAAAGAAAAGAACAACAATAGACATGCATTGTTGAATGACCAAACTTGCTTGACTACGTCACCGCTCATTAATATGTTTGGTGGGGGTACTAGTAGCCAGTAGTCTATATAAGGTGGCGGTTTGCTTGGCAGCATTACTAACGAACTTTGTTCGCAGGTCCACTTCCTGAGGATGCTCCGGGTTCGGGGCGAAACGCGCGTCGAGTTTTGCAACCTGCATGGTGGTGTGGGGCTTTGCACGATCTTGCCGACATTGTTGCTTGTGTGGTGGTGGTGTTTGCACGATCTTGCATCTGAGTGCACGCATAAGCAGTGTGGGAGGAGGGAGGTGCGTTACGCATGCTTATGCGTGCACTCACACATTTGCTTGCAGGTTGTGGGTATTATTTAGCGGAAAAACTGCTATAAACATAATATTAATTAATTTAATGCTATGGATTTCCGCAAAGTAACGCCTGATTCTATTAACTATTTAAAATCGGTGAGCATGACCGTACAGGCAAGACTATATATTAAACTAACAAAGTTACATCGAGTCGCCGCCCAAAATGTTTGGTTCAATCAACAATGCAAACATCTAAATGTTGTTCCTAACTATATTAATATTAAAACCAACACGCACAGTCGAGCCGCCAATAGGGCTATTAAAAAAGCCGAAGCCATTTGGCTTAATGAAGAGATACGTCACTGGTTTACCGTTAGAGATAATTTAAAACTACATCTCAAAGTTCTTTATACCGAGCTCTCATATAAATTACATAACATTGAATTCGATTGGTTAGACGAAAAAGCACGTGATTTCGCATCAATCGAAGTGCATGCTAAATATATTAATCAACAAAAAAAGCTTCAGACTTTAGTAAATAAAAATAGATTTGTACAATCCTATACAGAGACACAGTCTGAAGCTTTTTCTTTTCATCCTCGCGTCAAAAACTTAACCAATGTCCAATTTGCCAAGGATGACATGTCACTTTTGGAAAAGGGTCTTAAATATAATATTACTCCTAATATTAATTAGAATGCTTTGGAAATGCTTGCGGTTGAATCAGAGATAGCAACTGTAGTTAATAAAAAGGATAACATGGTTAAGGGTTTACTAGCCAATGAAATCAAGGGTACTCCTTCCGGTTATTCATTTAACCATGAAAGAGTAGCTTTGAGGTCATTAAAACAAACAATAGATAATAATGGCTTGGTTATATCTAAAGCAGATAAGGGTAACACAATAGTGGTGATGGAGCGTGACGATTACTTGGAAAAAGTAAATAACGTGATTCGGTGTGATCAATTTCTAAGGGTTCCTTCTGACCCAACTAACAAGTTTATGGCTAAGATTAAATTAGCCATAAACAATAATAAATATTTATTTGGTACCGAATCAGCGAAGAGAAAACTTATTCCAATGAATCCTCACGCACCATCACTGTACGGTTTGCCAAAGATTCACAAAACTGATATCCCAATGCGTCCAGTTGTCTCATATATAGGTGCACCGGCATACGAGTTGGCAAAGTCATTAAATTACATTATTAAACAAAGGATTTCATTTCGGCCACCTTATGCAATTAAAAATAGCTTGCAATTAGTAAATCAAATAAAAAATGTGACTTTGCCACCTCGTTGCAAATTAGTTTCGCTTGATGTAGATAGTTTATTTACTAATGTTCCGTGTGAGGAAACGTTGGGTATTCTGGGGAATGAATTGGAAAAACGTTTGCCTCCTGGTGAAGGTCTGGAATTGCTTACTCTTACTAAAATCTGCATGGAACAAAACTACTTTCGATTTAACAATCAATTCTTTGTTCAACAAGACGGTCTAGCAATGGGCTCACCACTGAGTCCCTTGCTGGCCGAAATATTTATGAATGATTTTGAACAAAGAAATATTGTTAATGACAAAAGTATTTTATATTACTATAGATATGTAGATGATTGCATCCTTTGTTGGACCGGTACAGAGAGACAACTGGACGTCTTTGTTAAAAATCTTAATAAAAAACATATTAAAATTAAATTTAAATTAGAATGTGAAGACAATAAAACACTTAATTTCCTTGATTTATCTATTACTAGAGATAACGATAAACACAGTTTTGGAATCTTTCGCAAACCGACATATACTAATACTACTATTCATGCATCCTCATGTCATCCTTGGCAACATAAACTCGCGGCTTTTCATAGTTACGTTCACAGATTAATGTCCATTCCTCTTAGTAAAGAAAATTATCAGAAAGAGTTAAACATAATTTACCAAATTGCTAAGTCGAATGGGTATAATCCCAAAATTATTAATAATATTTTAAATAATAAAATTAAAAAGGAATTGGTTAAGTTTTTGTACGCAGGGACTCCTGATAAGGAAGTGGTTAGATACAAGTCCAGTTTGACCTACATGGGTGAGGTATCTGCACGTTTATCTAAAATAATGAGAAATAACGATATGCACGTCGCATTCAGGACAAATAATACTTTAAAAAATCAATTGTGTCATAATAAAGACCGGATTGATTTAAAGTACCAATCCGGTGTCTATAAAATCGATTGTCCTGAATGCGATAGTGTATACGTAGGTCAAACTGGACGTAACTTTGAGACTCGGTACAAAGAACACATCGCGGCTTATAGAAATGGTCATCGTGATAAATCACATTTTGCTAAACACCTTTTAGATAGTGGTCATAGTGTACCCGATGGCCATTCCTATAAGATATTACATAAATGTGACAAAGGCTTTCGACTGAGCGTGTTGGAACAATTAGAAATAATTAAAGAAAAGAACAACAATAGACATGCATTGTTGAATGACCAAACTTGCTTGACTACGTCACCGCTCATTAATATGTTTGGTGGGGGTACTAGTAGCCAGTAGTCTATATAAGGTGGCGGTTTGCTTGGCAGCATTACTAACGAACTTTGTTCGCAGGTCCACTTCCTGAGGATGCTCCGGGTTCGGGGCGAAACGCGCGTCGAGTTTTGCAACCTGCATGGTGGTGTGGGGCTTTGCACGATCTTGCCGACATTGTTGCTTGTGTGGTGGTGGTGTTTGCACGATCTTGCATCTGAGTGCACGCATAAGCAGTGTGGGAGGAGGGAGGTGCGTTACGCATGCTTATGCGTGCACTCACACATTTGCTTGCAGGTTGTGGGTATTATTTAGCGGAAAAACTGCTATAAACATAATATTAATTAATTTAATGCTATGGATTTCCGCAAAGTAACGCCTGATTCTATTAACTATTTAAAATCGGTGAGCATGACCGTACAGGCAAGACTATATATTAAACTAACAAAGTTACATCGAGTCGCCGCCCAAAATGTTTGGTTCAATCAACAATGCAAACATCTAAATGTTGTTCCTAACTATATTAATATTAAAACCAACACGCACAGTCGAGCCGCCAATAGGGCTATTAAAAAAGCCGAAGCCATTTGGCTTAATGAAGAGATACGTCACTGGTTTACCGTTAGAGATAATTTAAAACTACATCTCAAAGTTCTTTATACCGAGCTCTCATATAAATTACATAACATTGAATTCGATTGGTTAGACGAAAAAGCACGTGATTTCGCATCAATCGAAGTGCATGCTAAATATATTAATCAACAAAAAAAGCTTCAGACTTTAGTAAATAAAAATAGATTTGTACAATCCTATACTGAGACACAGTCTGAAGCTTTTTCTTTTCATCCTCGCGTCAAAAACTTAACCAATGTCCAATTTGCCAAGGATGACATGTCACTTTTGGAAAAGGGTCTTAAATATAATATTACTCCTAATATTAATCAGAATGCTTTGGAAATGCTTGCGGTTGAATCAGAGATAGCAACTGTAGTTAATAAAAAGGATAACATGGTTAAGGGTTTACTAGCCAATGAAATCAAGGGTACTCCTTCCGGTTATTCATTTAACCATGAAAGAGTAGCTTTGAGGTCATTAAAACAAACAATAGATAATAATGGCTTGGTTATATCTAAAGCAGATAAGGGTAACACAATAGTGGTGATGGAGCGTGACGATTACTTGGAAAAAGTAAATAACGTGATTCGGTGTGATCAATTTCTAAGGGTTCCTTCTGACCCAACTAACAAGTTTATGGCTAAGATTAAATTAGCCATAAACAATAATAAATATTTATTTGGTACCGAATCAGCGAAGAGAAAACTTATTCCAATGAATCCTCACGCACCATCACTGTACGGTTTGCCAAAGATTCACAAAACTGATATCCCAATGCGTCCAGTTGTCTCATATATAGGTGCACCGGCATACGAGTTGGCAAAGTCATTAAATTACATTATTAAACAAAGCATTTCATTTCGGCCACCTTATGCAATTAAAAATAGCTTGCAATTAGTAAATCAAATAAAAAATGTGACTTTGCCACCTCGTTGCAAATTAGTTTCGCTTGATGTAGATAGTTTATTTACTAATGTTCCGTGTGAGGAAACGTTGGGTATTCTGGGGAATGAATTGGAAAAACGTTTGCCTCCTGGTGAAGGTCTGGAATTGCTTACTCTTACTAAAATCTGCATGGAACAAAACTACTTTCGATTTAACAATCAATTCTTTGTTCAACAAGACGGTCTAGCAATGGGCTCACCACTGAGTCCCTTGCTGGCCGAAATATTTATGAATGATTTTGAACAAAGAAATATTGTTAATGACAAAAGTATTTTATATTACTATAGATATGTAGATGATTGCATCCTTTGTTGGACCGGTACAGAGAGACAACTGGACGTCTTTGTTAAAAATCTTAATAAAAAACATATTAAAATTAAATTTAAATTAGAATGTGAAGACAATAAAACACTTAATTTCCTTGATTTATCTATTACTAGAGATAACGATAAACACAGTTTTGGAATCTTTCGCAAACCGACATATACTAATACTACTATTCATGCATCCTCATGTCATCCTTGGCAACATAAACTCGCGGCTTTTCATAGTTACGTTCACAGATTAATGTCCATTCCTCTTAGTAAAGAAAATTATCAGAAAGAGTTAAACATAATTTACCAAATTGCTAAGTCGAATGGGTATAATCCCAAAATTATTAATAATATTTTAAATAATAAAATTAAAAAGGAATTGGTTAAGTTTTTGTACGCAGGGACTCCTGATAAGGAAGTGGTTAGATACAAGTCCAGTTTGACCTACATGGGTGAGGTATCTGCACGTTTATCTAAAATAATGAGAAATAACGATATGCACGTCGCATTCAGGACAAATAATACTTTAAAAAATCAATTGTGTCATAATAAAGACCGGATTGATTTAAAGTACCAATCCGGTGTCTATAAAATCGATTGTCCTGAATGCGATAGTGTATACGTAGGTCAAACTGGACGTAACTTTGAGACTCGGTACAAAGAACACATCGCGGCTTATAGAAATGGTCATCGTGATAAATCACATTTTGCTAAACACCTTTTAGATAGTGGTCATAGTGTACCCGATGGCCATTCCTATAAGATATTACATAAATGTGACAAAGGCTTTCGACTGAGCGTGTTGGAACAATTAGAAATAATTAAAGAAAAGAACAACAATAGACATGCATTGTTGAATGACCAAACTTGCTTGACTACGTCACCGCTCATTAATATGTTTGGTGGGGGTACTAGTAGCCAGTAGTCTATATAAGGTGGCGGTTTGCTTGGCAGCATTACTAACGAACTTTGTTCGCAGGTCCACTTCCTGAGGATGCTCCGGGTTCGGGGCGAAACGCGCGTCGAGTTTTGCAACCTGCATGGTGGTGTGGGGCTTTGCACGATCTTGCCGACATTGTTGCTTGTGTGGTGGTGGTGTTTGCACGATCTTGCATCTGAGTGCACGCATAAGCAGTGTGGGAGGAGGGAGGTGCGTTACGCATGCTTATGCGTGCACTCACACATTTGCTTGCAGGTTGTGGGTATTATTTAGCGGAAAAACTGCTATAAACATAATATTAATTAATTTAATGCTATGGATTTCCGCAAAGTAACGCCTGATTCTATTAACTATTCAAAACGACTTGTTAAATACACTCTTTTTAACCTCCCACTACAACACAAATATATTTCAAACGGAAACATAAAATTAGCAAAAAATCTTTTGTACGTTGACAATTGACAGACATAGGGCCTTGGGAGAGGAAAATAACTAATAGATAGTATTTTTAACGATAGTGATTCATATTAGTTAGTAGTTACTAATACATAACGACATTTTAGTTTTCAACAGAAATAAAATTTGAATAACTGTGGAACAGATATTTTCAGATATCTATCTATACAGTTAAATAAAATTGAAGTGTCTGTTTGTAATTTCAAAATAACAGGTTTTTAATTAATGCATATGAATGTATACACGGTATTAAAAAAAAATCTATTTTTGATTTTTTTCACTGTCCTGTCTGTTTGTTCCAGCTAATCTCTGGAACGGCTGGACTGATTTTCACGGGGCTTTCACTGGCAGATAGCTGATATTATAAGGCGCAACTTACGATACTTTTTATCCTCATCATCATCACCAAAAAATGTTTAACTTGTCAGCTAGTTAGAGATATACGCGTGAGATTTTTCACCGAATTCTTCTCACCGGGTCAAGGTTCCGAACTGGTGATATTTATAATTATTTTTTTAATTATTTTCTTTTCAGTGACCTGAAAAAAGACATTTTGTTTTTAGGTTGAATAAAAATTATTTAATATTATATAATTACGAATCTATACTCACCCTATTTATCTGAGAAGAAACAGCGAAACAAAGTAGGCACATAGCTTGAACAAAAATCTGGTAACATTTTTATACTATACTAGCGGGCACCAGCTAGTATAGTATAAAAATGTTACCAGTAAACTTCGTTTGCGTGGAAATAGTTAGTAGAAACGGAACCATTTTTATCTGACTACTGCGAAGCCAAGTAGGCACATAGCTTGAACAAAAATCTGGTAATATTTTTATCTATACTAGCTGGTGCTTCTATTAACTAGTCCCACGCAAACGAAGTTAATAGAAACGGAACCATTTTTATCTGACTAAAATGATTTTGGCTGTAATTATGAAGACATGTTATTACCTGACTGCAGAAGTTGTTTGATATCAAAATAAAGAGCTTGAAGAAACCATTCCAAAAATATGCAACACATATAGTAAAAAGCATGAGTCTGACTTTGAATAAAATATATTCTCATCTATCTATATAAATAAAAGAAAGTCGTATTAGTTATACTATTTATAACTCAAGAACGGCTGAACCGATTTGGCTGAAAATTGGTGGGGGGGGGGTATCTTAAAACAAAGAGGACATTGGATACTTTTTATCCCATTCCCGAGGACTCAAAACTCGAAAACGGCATGACCGATTTGGCTAATTTTGGTTTGGAAATAATTGTGAAAGTTCAAGAAAGGTTTACACGGTGAGAAATATTGTAAAAGGTGTAGATTGTAGGAGTAAGTGTAGGTGTAGGACTCGGACGTAGGTTGCATTGCAGGTGTAGTTATTTATTCCAGACTCCAGTTGATATTTAAGACAGAAAACTGTGTGTCGGGATAGCTAGTATCTCTATAAAGAATATCAAAACCAATGCTACACTAAACTGGCTAAAATATTTCTATGTAGCACATTTCGCAGACAAGCTGTTTTGAATGAACATAACACCTGAAAATCCTGAAAATTCTTAACACATTTCTCCACATATTCAAGGCAGAGAGGTAAACCGCGTTAAACTGCGAATGTGGAAGGCAGATATCCTCATATAGTGAAGTATAAAATTCCTTAGAGAAGAAATCAACATGCTCTCTGAAACGTGTTTTTAGTTTCAGGTTTTTGTAAATCACTTAACAGTTTGGAAAAGCTTTCAGTTGCATACATGAATATTGTATTGTTTTCAAGCTTTTCATCACAATATATCCTTAATACGTAGACCTATAATATTGTTCATGTGGCATGCCGAGGAAAAAAGTGTCCATACTTACATTGCCCCACTTTTGGGGTTGTTTGAGGCAGTCGAGGTTTGACATAATAATTATGTCATTCTTGACATTTTGACATTTGATTTCCGCAATTAAATCAAAAGGTTGATTCTGCTAATATACTCCTACAATAATTAAGACCTGTCCCGATAGGTTAGGTTAGTTGCGTCAAACCCGATTTGGTTGGTCCGAACACCAAAAATTTGTTTATGATTTCAAGACGATTCATTTATCTACACTAATATTATAAAGAGGAAAACTTTGTTTGTATGTTTGTTTGTTTGTTTGTTTGTTTGTTTGTAATGAATAGGCTCAAAAAGTACTGGACCGATTTCAAAAATTCTTTCACCATTCGAAAGCTACATTATCCACGAGTAACATAGGCTATATTTTATTTTGGAAAAAAATTGGGTTCCGTAAAATATTTGGGTTTTTCGGACACAAGGTGTAAAAAATCAACCAGAAAAGTTACTTATTTTGCGTACGCTGCCTAAACTATAAAAGATAGAACCATAAAATGTTCTAATTAATTGTAGATCTTATAAATATCTACAAAAAAGTCCGCGACACACTATACCTATCTATGTCGAGTGAGGCACAACAACCATTTTTTTATTTAGAAATCTTGAATTTTTTTTGGACTACATTTAAACGCGTTTATTTTACTCATGCTATTAATCCTTATCAAAATAAATTATTTCATCACTAAGTACAGTTTATGTAGATAATATTTGGTGTTTGAATGATTGAAATTGGACGTGTGGTTTTGAAGTTATGGCGAAATTAAAATATGACGATTTCTGCTGCACGGCCCGTTACGAAGTGGGCGTCGCCAAGGCAGGGGTGTGCGTGCGGGGGGAGTTTAGATCTATGGTATTTCATACGATAAAAGTATACCCACCTACTTATTTCATTGAGTTTTAGTAGGTACCTATATTACCTACCTGTAATTTGTTTCTGTTTGTTTTGACTAGATTTCGCCCGTTTTGTTAGTGGTTTAAAGACATTCTGTAGTATTAGTATCAGTATTGTACCCGTGCGAAGCTGGGGCGGGTCGCTAGTAATTCAATAAAATTAAAATGAAAGTGCTAGTTAATAACGAGAATTGGGGTCCAGTCCGCATATAATTGATACAATCTTAATATGAACTCAAGATGGCATAACTTTCTCTTATATCACAGATTAATAAATAGTTACTAAGTAACTTATATCATTTTTCAAGTGGAAACCCTTTAGCGGCGCTGTGCACTTTTTTTGGGATGGGTGAAAAATGTTAAACGTGCGTCAGGACACGTGACCTGATCGAAAATTCGTAAGACGGATCACGGAGGGAGAGTAGACCGCTGCTCCTGTCTCGTACCTGTGTAAACTCGGTAACAATATACTTAATATTGGAACCCGAGTGGAAGATACGGTAGTGATGAGTCAATGTACAAAATTCTACGTGCTCCGCGACCACAATGTAGTCGCTAAACAGATTTTAATGCAAAATTGGTTCAGTTAGTGTATAGTATGGATAAGGATAAGCTACTTTTATCCCGACAATTTGAGGTTAGCCTTTAAGACTGAATTTATTTAGCGAAAAACAAAAACCAATATTATATATCATAGATGTATTATAACTAGCTGTTACCCGCGGCTCCGCAAGCGTAAATAGATTATCGGCTATCCCGTGGGATTATTGTACTTTTCCGGGATAAAAAGTATCCTATGTTTTAAACCAGAGCATAAACTAATACCTTATCAAATTTCATTAAAATCTGTTCAGAAATGTTTGCGTGAAAGAGAAACAAACATCCATCCTCCCTCACAAACTTGCACATTTATAATATGTGTAGGATAGGATAATTATTATTAATCAAATTATGTACTTTACATAGAAAGAGATATCTTTAAATGCATATTTATGTTCCTATGTTTCCTGGTACACATTATTCGTACTATCTGTTACCTAGGACACATTATTCGTACTATCTGTTACCTAGGATATACTTAGGCCTTTGCATCCGTTAATGGATGATTTATACAGTATTCTCCGACCGAAGTAACCACTCTTGAAATACTGTAGTGCCTGGGACATTTGGTTTTTTTAAATGTCGTATGGTTGCCCAAGCACATACGACATTCTCACAACACAGTCAGCCTAGTCCAGAGGAATGAACTAGTCAATACGTCTGGAGCCAACTATGTGCGGGTTTCCTCACGATGTTTTCCTTCACCGTTAGAGCGTCCGTATAATGTACTAGAGATCTGAAAAAGTCTCATTGGTACACGCCACAACCTGGGATTCGAACCTGCACTCTCTCGAGTGCGAACCAAACGGTCTACCCACTAGGCAATAGGCTACGGATATAGTACCTAGGATATAGTATACTATTAAGTATATATATAGTATAAGTAGTTTCCTGGTACACATTATTCGTACTATCTGTTACCTAGGATATAGTATACTATTAAGTATACAAACTCTGTCGATAGCGTGATAAACATGATTAGAAAATTACTAATCTACATATACAAAGTGTGATGTGAGAGACAACCCTTTTTAAAAGAAATGTAATTTATTTATTTTTATAATTTTGTAGACAAGAACAATGGATTTTGATGAAATTCGGTATGGTAATAGTTTAGGCTCTGGATTAAAACATAAGCTAAATTTTATCCCCAATATTGTACAGTGTTTCCGGGATGCTGTATTTACGCGTGCGAAGCCGCAGGCAAAAGCTCGCATAAGACGTTACCTACGTCGTATAGAGTTACCCAACGTTGTTCTGTCTTAACTATGAACTGGAATAGATAAATAACAAGTAACATAAGTACACCTACTATTTACTCCTACAGCTGCTACCTACATCTACGCCTACACCTATGTCTACACACCTAACCTAACCTAACCTTCCCCTACAACCTTGGACGTGTGAAAAAGTTGTTGACAAGTAAGAGTTTAAGATTGCTACAGTACTAGTATCGCTAACAAACAATAAGAAGTGCAAAATTGATCACTTATGGGTATAAAAAATATTTAACAGCCTATTCTCATACCTACTCAACACACTTGCAAAAATTAATGAAAATCAGTCGACTCGTTTCGGAGGAGATCTGTAACAAACACCACGCACGAGAATCCCGTCTCTAAAAGCTAAATGGCTGGCTCAAAAAATCCAAAAAAAAAATCATAATAGGCAATCGGACAAATTTTTTTTATTGCATAAATGAATAGTACTCTTAAATATGAGTAACTTCTCAGAAGAAACCGTATATCAAAAGTCAATATTTTAAAAGGTACAGCGATTTGTATAAAAAATTTCGCGAGCCTCCTAAAAACGCTCCATACTAAAGTCGACCTAAAAATGACGTCACTTGTATATGAAGTAGTATGAAGTAGTATATGGAGTATATGGCCGCAGGAATATATTTGTAAATATCTCCGATATTTGTGCGTTTAAGTTCGTACGTACCATAATGAATGTTTTTGTATATGATGTGAGTAAACTAATGATGTAGGTTTTGTTTACCAATTTCGCAAAAAAAAAAAAATTTTTTTTGGTATAAAGACTCGCAAAATTTTGTATACAAATCGCTGTACCTTTGAAAATATTGACTTTTGATATACGGTTTCTTCTGAGAAGTTACTCATATTTAAGAGTACTATACATTTATGCAATAAAAAAAAATTGTCCGATTGCCTATTGTAGTGCATGGACATGGACAACTGAAAAAAATATATAATGCATTAGTTAACTTTCTTAGATCAGGAGTTATAGAGAACTAACTTGTAAAATGCGCTTACTTGTAAAACTTCGTATAAAAGTAACGAAATAATAAGTCGACTACGGCACCCTAGTTTATGCGTGGTCTGACTTGGACGTTTTTTATTTTTATTTTAAACAATACTTATAATAGGGAATATGCATAAGACATAAAAATAACTTAAAACATATTATGATACTAGACTGAAAAATAAAGGAAATGGCGAAAAATTTTCAATATCTGTTGATAAATGAGCAAGATATGAGCGGTCAAAGTTTTTAATCTATCTCTTTCTAGCAAAACGGAATTACATATTATGAACTTTCTATGAAAGTCGTGTTATGTGTCGTCACGGTACACATCCGATCTCTCTGTAGACTACTTTAAACGTTCATATTATATTTGTTATTTTTAATGATATCCAAAAACTGATTTTATCATACGGTTTACCAAACAAGGTAGGTCTATATAAAAAATTAAAAATACGTGCATATTCCCTATTCTATGTACTTTACTTGTTGAGTGTTTAATCAAAACAACTTGAAGGCGTATGCCGGGCATTACAATACATAATATTATTATGTATATTTGTATTAACTCTCACGAGTTCACGACTATGCGACGGTTTAGTAACTATCTATGTTTGTAGGTTACATTTAAATAGTCTATTGTAATTCAAAATTAGAGTTCATTGAGCAGCATGAAAAACCAGTCATTTTATTTGGGAGTACCGAATTGTTTAAAACTAAAAAGTAGTACCAAATATTTTGTTTTATTAATTAAGTTGTACTTACATAAATATCTCGAAAATTCTGTGTCATATACTTTCTTTCGTCATTATTTTTTAGTCGCACAAGGCTATTATGTACTTATATACCCCCGACGCAAAAAGAGGGGAGTTACCTATAAGTTTGTTGTGTCTGTGGCTTCGTAGCTCCTAAACGAACGGACTGATTCCAATCAAAAAATCCCCCAGGTCGTCCCCACCAGGCAGAGTACCTAGAAGGCTCAAAGTTTCCTCGCTGGATGGCAATGCTAACTCTTTCAGCCCGATAGGTCTCGGCTCTGGGCTATTCATATTGGTAAGAAAAATATAAATATGACTCGTATCAACTAGGCTTTCTTAGTTAAATTTCGTATTAATAACTAACTTCTCAGTGACAATATTTAAGATTATACGGAACCTACCGTTTTATATGTCCAACACACTTGGATTTTTAATTGCTCAATGTTGAGTGGAGTTTACTCTGTATTACATCTTAAATTACGTAAAGTGCAACTATGTTCTTAATGTCTTTTGGGTATCACTGTCTTTCATACATCGTCTGTCATGCCCATAGAAAAACGTTGATTACCGAGGGACATGAAAGTACTTGCACTATATAAGATTACTAGCTGTTGCCCGCGGCTCCGCCCACGTAAATATAGTTTTGTCGCGGTCGCGGATATGTAATTGATGCAAAAAATAGATAAAAACCATCCTTGATGCGGATTATATATCAATCAATAATAATCAATATCATGCTAAAATTTCAGCTCGATCAGTACAGATTTTTTTGAGTATTTGAAGCGTACACAAACCAACATAACATTTTTATATTTATAGATTAGTTTGAGTATGTACTAGGGAGAATAAATATAGGCTAAATAAAAAAAGAGTATTTTTTTTAATAATCAACCATAACATAACTACGTAAATTATAATATAGCCTATGTTACCCGGATTATTATTACGAATTTATTGACACCTCATTACCCGTCCTTTCATCGTAGTCGGGTAGTACTAGGTAACATTTTGTAGAGACTTTACAAAATGAGCATGCAAATTACCTGATAACACTGAACATAAAGTAAACTGTTTTTACCATAAGTAAAGAGTAAGAACAATATTTATATGCTTAACTTCTTCAAGGCAAAATATAGAGGGAAACATTAACACAAGATGGATTTATCACGACTTGTTTTTGCATTTTACAAATCTTGCTAGGTTATGGTTAAGTAAACCAAATAGTAAATTTCAATAGCAATTTATCAATGTATAGAAAACTCCATTACTATACTGGGGTTTTCTATATATTGATAAATTGCTATTGAAATTAGCCATTTTTTTTTCAACTTTTTCAAAATCGTCAGCAAAGTTTTATCATAATAATAGATGCGGAGGATCGTCTTGATATATTAAAAAGATCTTAAACTGATTTTTGGAGTTTGGACCAATCAAGACACGTTGGACGTTAATTTGACTTTTATGAGAATACTATTTTGCAACACGTTTGACGTTTATGAGAATGTCATTTTGCAATTTTAACATCTAGCGACTGGATCGTAACTGTATTATTGCCCTATTTAATTATATATACAGAATTTTTAACCTTGAAAAAAAATTATGATTTCCACGGGATAGATTTCCGCAACATCCACACAATTACATAATTTTAGCCCCTTAAACGCTAAATGGTGTTTGGATCACCTAATGTACTAAACTTTTAGAGAATACAAAAACAAAATGAAAATGTTTAAGTAACCCCCAAAATGTCAAGCAGTGAGCAAATTGTTGATAATGAACTAAAGCTAAAAACACTAGAATTTCGATCATGTCATTTTACAAACAAAAAAGTAGATCAAAATCGGTTCAACCGTTTGGGAGCTACAATATCACGGACAGACACATAGACAGACAGACACCCCTCTTTTTGCGTCGGGGTTAATAAAAAAAGTTTGGAAATCCCGAGTACAGCAGGTCCAAAATGACCATATTAAGTGAATCGTAATAAGAAACATCTGATGATGATGATGATGTTTCAAATTACGAATCACGTGGCCATTTTAGATCCGCAAAAAATACAAATATAATTTTTTAACACCATTACATACCTTCTAGAGCCATAAATATAGTAGCACCAGCAATACTGTACACCACTAAACACAAGGTCAGAAACAAATGCGTGAACCACTTTTTGGACAACAGTCTTAACTTATTGTAGAACCAGAAGGCCGTCTTTTCACCAGCACTCAAGCCACTCCTAGCCGTATGTATGGTAAAGTCTTTGAAGCCTTCGAACTGCTTGAAGACGAAATCCGAAGCCTTATTGTGGTACATGTAGAGGAAGGGGTTGAAATGTGGGTCGGATATGTGGGAGGCGGAAGTTTGGGCACCCTTTGGGTAGTATTTTGGTGGAGCCCATTGGATGGTGGATGCTGTGGTTGGACCTTTGGGTGGCGCCGGACTAGGGATTTGGAGGGTGATTTTTGGCTTGCTTTTCGGAGGCGGAGGCGGAGGGTAGCTAGGCGGGTCATGGGATTCCATTTTTGAAAATGTTTTTTTTTTCACGCGTATTTAAAATACATGTACACGCACGCGAATCTCAAATATGACTGGCCAAGTTTTAAAAATAAACCCCCGTTTATACTGACATTAGTTATCTAAATTTCGTGTAAAGGACCGGCGCCTGGAGTGCTTCTGATTATGAACTGGACACACGCCAATAGATTTTACCATACGTTACGCGATTTTGATCTGTTAATTAAACTTTTAACGCTCGGTTACATGTATCCAACTTTGCAGGAAAAAAATCTAGGTTGCAATTTGCAGCTTCAGCTTACTATTTAATTTTATTCATTAGGCAGCGAAAACTAATGGTTTAAAGTAGTAGATAATACTGTTAGAAATAGTTTTCTTTGTCTCAGAAATTATAAAGCTAATCTATCATCGTAGTATTTACGTGAAGCGAAATAAAAACTCACCAACGTACGGTCCTCAATTTAAGAACTTATTTCTGAAAATCGATCGAGTGTGATAAAACCTTAAAGGCTTTAGTCTATCGAAAGCTTTTGTCTTAACTCTTAATCGATTTTATGACTCTTGAGATTTGTATTCAGTGCTAATTTTCAATGGAACAACTTCATTATATACTCGTAGTTTAAGAGCTCTCTTTGTTAACGACGTCGATTAATTTGTGAGTTTGGAATTGAGATAATGAGGAAGATGTAAATCAAAATTTATTCCCCTTTTTCAGCCCTAACAAAAAATTTAAGCAATAATAAGACTAACTGTGAAAAAATTGTGTTGATATCACGAAAATTGAGTTTTTTATAAGCAAATCAATATGGGAACGCGCGAAAACTGATTGCGCCCGTCGAGTAATGGCTGTGACGTCACATCGCCGTGCGTAGCTAGCTAACTATGCAATGTGCATACAGTATGTTTTTGACCCGCGCTCTGTAAACTTACCTTCGTTCATTTCGATTCATTTTATATATTAACTTACTAGGACTTAATAGGGAAAATTGTTAAATTTAAACAAAAAATTAATACCAACTTTCAAAGTAAAAACGCACAAAAGAGTATGAAATAAATTTTATTTTCTAAAAATAATTCTCCTTTTAAATTCGGCTAAAATTTTAACTATTTCCCTACTCTATCTTCTTAATTTTGAAGTCTGTGCCAGCCCAAACAATATCCTGATAAAACAATATTTTATAGAACTCACATTTAAGTTGGCAACCAACTTCAAAATTATGAAAATCGAGTAGAGAAATCAAAAATTTCAAACTCAAAATGGGCTATGAAGTACATTATTTTGATAGAACAAATCTTTATCAAGTAAAAGTTACGCCATCTTGGTTTTCACAATACTTCAAATGTTAGCCATCTTGTTTTCACCATACTTCAAATGTCAAAATGGCCCCAAAAATCTCAAAAATGGGACCATTTAACTGGAGATAGTATACGTCTATGAGAGAAATAATTAAAATTTTTGCCGAATTTAAAAAGGGAATTCTTTAGAAAATAAGATTTTTTTCATACTTTTTTGTGCGTTTTTACTTTGGAAGTCTGTTTTCATTTTTTGTTTCAAAATTATAATGATTTCCATTTTTAGGGCTCCACTTAGGGCACACAAGGAACGCTTATAGTTTCGCTCGCTCCGTCCGTCCGTCTGTTATACTTCCGTAATTATGAATATTGATGGATGAAATTTGGTACAGTTATAGATTGTGTGTAGATCTTAGGTTTGGCATAATAAAATAATAATAATTTTATATTTTAGGGGTAGCTCTGAAGGGGTGATGAAATATTTTTTCATTCTACCCCATTTGTGGGGTATCGTTGAATAGGTCTTTTAGAATTTAGGTAAGGTTTCTTTTAACATTACGTTTTTACAAAGTCAACTATTTTCGAGTAATCAGCCTCCAGTGGTTTGTAAATTGGTCCCCCCTCCCTTAGAATTTCTAAATTATAAGAGATAGAAACTTGTAAGCTTCTATGCTAATAGATCATGCTAAAAACTCTTTAGGAAAATTATTTTAAGCGAAATCGGATAGTAACTTTTGAAGTAACTTGAAAAACCTATTACGCGATTTCCAAACGTGTGTCTTTACAGACTGAGTTCTGTTCAATGCTTTTGGATCTAGGGTATACCCTTGGCACAAAATTTTACTTTTTGGTATGATATGCTTAATTTACTTCACATTGGCCAAATTCTTAAAGATGTACCTATACATTTTGAGGAGTTCCCTCGATTCCTCATGGATTCCATCATCAGGTTTCCACTTTAGTGACTAAAGTCTAAAAGGGCCAATTTCAAATTAGGGGCCATCCATAAATAACGTCACACGTTAGGGGGGAGGGAGGGGGTCGACGAAGTGTGACATTGTGTGACAAGGGGGTAGGAGGGGTCCTAATTTTCGTGACGTCACATTTCAAAATCTATTTTAATCTAAGTGTTAATATAGTAATCATAAGTAATAGCTATATGTTATTATGATAGCTATTGCCCCAGTGTCGAGACCCCCCAGCCCCAGTGATGTTTAAGAGATCATAATGTTTTTTTGTTGTTTTTCTATTACATAAGTTTTTTTTTTTCGCCGAGAAAATGCGTTTCAGCATCCCACTAGGGGATAGCGGTCCTACCCGTGAGTATGTGAGACTCTGCTGCACCCGAAAAGATGGCGAATGGGCGCAGCCCCTACTCAATAAAAACTCGGCGGTACTCCACTCCATACCACCCTTGGCGGGCCACGGGATCGATCGAAAGACGATCCATGCGTCAGATGGGCATATAAAAGTTGGACCTGTGCCTAATCTCTCGACAGTCGTGTCGGTCATCCGTCCCACCAATTCAAATTAAACAAATTTCGGAACTGCTGTTTTAATTGAATAATTATTTCTAGATGTAAAATTGTAAAATGTGACGTCACGCTAGGGAGGGAGGGGGTCTCACAAATGTGACAAGGACGGGGGAGGGGGTCAAAAATCATGAAATTCGTCTGACGTAATTTATGGATGGCCCCTATATATATGTCATGGGGTACTCATCCCAACTTACCTGTCCGGTAGTTGTGGTATAGTATACGGGTACGCGACCCCGGCTTCCCTAGCTATTACTGTCCTATCCCTTGCCCTCCTGGGCGGTAATATCCTACATTTCCTATTTCCCACTCCAACTTACCAATCTTCCTTTCCACACCACCTATCCTTCCCTTTCCCTATTCCTACCCTCTCTACCAATCCGTGGAAACGCAATGGATAATAATAAAAATAATTTAATTATCCAAAATGGCGGCGATGTGGTTCACCACCCATCACGTCTCGTTTCTCGCGGAGGTGAAAAGTGGACCATGGAGAGCCGCTTCGCTATGTTGAATGTAAGAGGAGGAATGGATGGTAAGAATGAAAGTGAACGAAGCGAAACGAGTATGTGAGGATCGTAGCAAGTGGCAAAAGTGGTCTCTGCCTACCCCTTTACGGGAAAAAGGCGTGATTATATGTATGTATGTATGTATATATTAGTGATGTGCCGGATCGTTAAAAATGTATATCCGCGGATACGGATCTGAATACGGATATTTGATGTTAAGATCCGCGGATACGGATACGGATACGGATCTTAACTTTCTTACGCAGTCGGTGTCGGTGCGCGCGACCTTCACACAATAATATGTTTAGACTTGCATTGCACGACGGTTCTTTCTTTTGTTTTGTTTATAGTTTAGTGTGAAACTGGACAGTATAGATAACGTTTGTTTGGTATTGGTACATGAGTTTGAAAAAATGTCTACAAAGAAGTTTAGTAGTGTAATTTGGAATTATTTTGTGTTAGTAAATGATGAATGTGCAAATTGTTAAATTTGTAATGGAAAGCATTCCCGTAAGGGTAAAGACACAACTTCTTTAGAAAATCATTTACAAAGAAAACATTTTCAAGAATATTATCTGTATTGAATTTAATAGATTTTATAGCTAGTTGCTACCTTAATCAGTATTCGCCTATTTAAAGAATTCATCTATAATTTTAAAACTAATAAGGTTAAAGGTAAATAGATCCGTAAAAGATCGAGGTTACCGGAGGCCCATGGGGGGGATTGGGGATTTTAAGGATCAGGAACGCAAGTCGCAGCACCAGAGGAGTTACAAGTGTAACTCCTCTGTTGCTGCGAGTGTCCATGGGCGGCGGTAATTGCTTACCATCAGGTGATCCGTCTGCTCGTTTCCTGGTTCATTACATAAAAAAAAAAAAAAGATCCGCCAAATAGTAACGGATACGGACACGGATACGGATCTTTCTTCTGCCTCGGATATCCGCGGATACGGATACGTATATCCGGCACATCACTAGTATATATACGTTAGGGCTATATACATATATAGCCCTAACGTATATCCGCCTCCTTTTTTTGGATGTCGGTTAAAAATACTAAAATATAATAGTCAATCTATGACATTTTGTTCATAAAGTTTTTTGTCGAGATCTCAAACAAGTGACTACACCATAAACATAGTTATAAGCGAGGGGAAAAAGTAGGTAGGTAGTTTTTTGTATTGTCTTATTTCATCTTTTAAGTTTCATTCAATAGATTAAATATATTTTTTAAGTAGGTACCTAACATATCTGCGTGACTCGTGTTTTATTTCTCTATGTAAAACCCATTGTTTAAAATACATTGTCACTAAAATACTGAATTCATTCTGAGCATATTCTATAAACTAAACATTTAGTAATGCAAAAAAAAATGTAGGTAGATGTTTCGTATTTATTTAGGTACCTACTCAGTACTCACATTAAAATATTCTTCGCAATAAATGTCTACTGATTTTTGTAGCTATAACACTTTTTTCAACACTTTACACAACTAATTTTCTCAGATTTTGTCGTTGGGCACATGAAAAAAGTATTTTTCTGGAGTGCTAACCGTTGTATTAGACATAAAGGTGTTATACAATTATATCTATATGTTATTTTATCACCATAATTCCAAAAAATTCAATAAAACTTCAAAATTACTGCACGAGTTCCTTACCGCGGCGGTCAGAGCCGGCGAAATGACGTCACGCGTTGAGCGGTCAAGCTCGCGCTGATTTTAAAAACATCCAACTTTAAAAATTAATAAAAAATTCAGTTTTTGAGATATCGAAAAAATTCTTTCACTAATATTTTTTAGATTTTATTTTTGATTTTTATACATTATAAAATAATTACACTCATCTAGCTCATTCTTTATAAATCTACTAGATGATGCGCGTGACTTCGTGCGCGACAAATGAAAATCTCGTGGAACATTTTGCCGCAGTAAAAAGTAGCTCATATCCTTCCCCGTGGTCTATTCTATATCTGTGTCAAATTTCATCAAAATAGTCCAGTACTTTCGGAGCCTATTCGATGCAAACAAACAAACTTTTCCTCTTTATTATATTAGTATAGATATTAGTATAGATGTAGGTTGTGAGTTCGAATGCCGCCGAAGGGACAAAAAAAGAATTTTCTGTGTTCCCTGGTTCTTCAGATATATTAGTACAGGCCACAGGGCCAGATTGACGTGGTATGGAAGCGTCCATAGATATTATTATCGTACCTTAATATTATATTTTATTATATTTTGTCGCATAGATCGTAAAAAAATATTTTGTTGGCAAATGTACGATACCTGTGGGATTGATAGTTTCATTCTTCGCATAGGACTTCGACTAGGCTAATATGATATCGTTAAAATTATACTCGTATTCGTATGACGTACGAAAAAGTATAATTAATTATTTGACTCATGTTTATACCTTGCATTTAAAGGTACTCTCGCTGATACCAGTGCCTCTGTCTTGGCCTTTTTTAGGGTTCCGTAGCCAAGGGGAAACACGGGACCCTGTTACTGAGACTTCGCTACTGTCTTTCTGTCACCAGGCTGTATCTCCTAACCGTGGTACCTACCCAGACAGTTGAAAATTAACAAAACAAAAACCTACTAAATACAGAATAAAATATACAACGTGTAACAAATTTCCAATTTTCAGCCAAATCGGTTCAGCCGTTCTTGAGTTTATAAATAGTGTAACTAACACGACTTTATTTTACGTAATACTAGCTGGTGCCCGCGGCTCTGCCCGCCAAGTACAGTAACCCACGGGAACCGTATATGTCCTGCAATAAAAAGGCACCTATGTCCTTCCCCGTGGTCTACTTTATATCTGCGCGAAATTTCATGATAATCGGATTAGTAGTGATTACGTGAAACTGTAAATAAAGTATCCCACGGGAACCGTAAATTTCTCCGCAATAAAAAGTATCCTATGTCCTTTCTCAGGCTCTAGACTATCTGTGTACCAAATTTAATTTAAATCGGTTAAGTAGTTTTAGCGTGAAACAAACAGACAGAGTTAATTTTGTATTTATAATATTAGTATGGAAGTGTAGATATTATAATATAGATTTAAATATGGAACTCCTATACAAAAAAACTTTTGTGAAAAGTCTGTCTTTGCACTTGGTCGGTTCTTAAGAATTGGCTGATACTTATCCCAAAAAAAAAAGATTTCCTCAGCATCTAAAAGCCAAATGCGTGGACGTTTCCAAGAGCTTAGTATCATCGTCAGAGTCATATTGTTATTCCCTGAAGTGTCAACATAATATATCACGATGAGTCATATAAAAATATATAAGTCTACAGTCGACTCCGCTATGTTACCTACAGACAAACAGAAATTATTTTTAGATGTGTCGCCTACTGAACTTCTGATGGCATTTTTGTCGAAAATAAACTGTTAATAATAAAAGCAGAGTCTTTTCTGCCCCAAATTGAAAATACTCCAGTATTTAACACTAAAAGCCAGGAGAGAGAATAGGTAAGTAACTAATTTATGTAAACAATGGCTGTGTTCGGCGGAATAAAGCGCTCGAAAGCGCTCGTAAGCAAAATGGCGATTGCATCACATACGAATTACGAGTGAATCCGAGCGCCTTTTTCCATCAAACACAAACATCGACCAATGATCATGCATCAAAATGGTATCAAAATGAAAATAATTCTAAATTCAAACTAACACACGGTCATTCGATACTTTTCGATACTTAGAAATTTGAATTGGTCGGATTACCATCTTAAGCAAAGAGAATGTAAAGCTATGTAACTACCAAAGACTTCTAAAGACGGAGTCATAGTTTTTGAAAGTTGGTACTATGTTTTTCTGTTGCTCTGTCTTACTAACGATGTGTCAATACGAGTGAATGAAAGAGCTTATATCGGTGTATAAACGCGTGTTTCGTGCAAAGATTTCAACTCAAGATAGGCTATCACGTACATTTAGCCGAAAAAATTTTCATACAAGAAAAAATTACGCCATCTATGTAAAATCAACGGAACTTCGATGTCCCTTTGATTTTACGATTTTACCATTCCGATGGAACAGTCGCTAGTCGTATGATATAACTTTGTAAGGGCGTACAACGCATACATTTTTTTTAAATACATATCTTGACTAAAGAAATGTTAATAAAATTGTCCGGCGTACTTAATATAAGTTTAGCTCGCATTAATACTGGAATTACTAAAATATTAGCAACAATAAATCAATAAGGCTTACAAACAAATATAAATTTTACAGGTACGTAATGTAATTTAAATATTTCATATTTCTTATTAGGTACATTACTCTCATTATCATAAAGCATAGACGAGGCGTGTTGAGGCAAAAAGTGTCCACACTTAAACTGCCCTACTTTTGGGGTTTTTTGGGGCAGTCGAGGTTTCATATTTTGTCATCTTGACATTTCGACATTTGCTTTCCGCAGATTTTTCAGTCCACATTTATTTGAATAAATCTTCTGAAATCAAGATGGCGTAACTTTTTCTTTTTTCATTATTTGTCAAATGTATGCCAAAGATCAGGAACGCACTTTTAACTCCTCTGGTGATTAGTACCCATAGATGACGATAATTACATACTAGAATATTATACAGATATTATATCGGTGTAATAGATTAGTGCAATGGCTATTATGGTGTATGGATACTAGATATTTTAACCTAAGCAAGATATTTTAAAGGATTTTACAAGAAAACCAACTTTTTTCTTCTATACGGCGTATGGACCTAGACCAGACAACAAATTTGTTTTTACACATGTGCCGTAGCTCCAGCGGCGCCACAGAAGGGGCGGAGCCGTAGGAGCTGTGACGTTTCACAGCCAGCGCTGCAGCAAAAATTACATACAAATCCTAGCGCAACAGCACTTAATATTCCTTTATTACCTAGATAAATAAAACAAGACTCATTAATAACAAAACTAATTATATTAAGTACCATAAAAAGAATATTGAATTATAATTTATAAAAACTTATACATAATCTAATTCAGTTTGAAAGTAATAATCTACATCTACACTAATATTATAAAGAGGAAAACTTTGTTTGTATGTTTGTTTGTTTGTAATGAATAGGCTCAAAAAGTACTAGACCGATTTCAAAAAATTTTTCACCTTTCGAAAGCTACATTATCCACGAGGAACATAGGCTAAATTTTATTTTGGAAAAAATAGGGTTCCGTAAGATATTTGGGTTTTTCGGACACAAGGTGTAAAAATCAACCAGAAAAGTTACTTATTTTGCGTTCGCTGCCTATACTATAAAAGATAGAACCATAAAATGTTCTAATTAATTGTAGATCTTATAAATATCTACAAAAAAGTTCGTGACACACTATAGCTATCTATGTCAAGTGAGGCATAACAACCATTTTTTTATTTAGAAATCTTGAATTTTTTTTGGACTATATTTAAACGCATTTATTTTACTCATGCTATTAATCCTTATCAAAATAAATTATTTCATCACTAAGTACAGTTTATGTAGATAATATTATTAGGTCTTTGAATTATTCAAATTTGATGTTTGGTTTTGAAGTTATGGCGAAATTAAAATATTACGATTTCTGCTGCACGGCCCGTTGCGAAGTGGGTGTCACCAAGGCGCGAGCGGGAGGGGAGTTTAGATCTATGAGTATCTTTTTTGTTAGGCTCATTTCGTTGTTCTCGAATAAGGCGAGTCCAAATCTCTTTGCGCTCTGGATTATTGGGAAATCTGTAATTTAAATACTATAAATTTCTGCGATGTTTACAACAAATGTTCACTAAATTAGACAAAAGATAAAAATAATAAACTAAGTATGCCAAAGTACTCTATTTTGTGTAACTATTATACACTGTTTCTCTTGAAACGGATTAAAAAATCACTCGGTATAAAGGTGCTTCCAGTAACATAGTAATATTTCAGAAATATTACTTTTTTTTCTCCAAAAGTGCATAATGTTAAATCGGCTGGCCCCTGAACATTGTAGGTGGTTGTTTAGGAGTAGAATAGACAGTAGGTGCAGGTTATAGGTGATCTACATCTAGTAGATGTAGCTTGTAGGTTTTTAGTGGGGTAACTACTGTTTACCTACCAACCTATCACCTACCAACTATAGGTATGTAGTAGGTCTAGATGTAGGTTGTAGGTGTAGGGTATGACTTATGGGTGTAGCAACCTACGCTTACAACCTTCAAGTGTAGTTATTTTTTATTCAATTTCATAATTCACAGAACAACGTCTGTCAGGCCAGATAGTAAATAATATTTTTAAATATAATATGTAAAAATCAAATAAATAGTAAACCTTAGTTTCATTTTATTTAAATTAATCAAAAATGTGAATACTGACGGGTAAGGTTAGGTTTGGTTAGGTACTGAAATAAAAAAAAAACTGAATCTCTTATTTCTGTAATTTACAATAATAAAAATGACGTCCCTACAAAGTTACCTTTTCACTGTTGCGCATACAATAACCAGTGTTATAATATTTCATAGTTTGCCGCCATTTTTTGAATATTTATTTAAAATTCCATAAGTATTTTAATTGTAACAAACAATATTGTGATAATTACTTGTGATAAGATATCCCGTCTATCTTTTTTACACGTTTGTCATAGTTTTTACAGCCTTTAATTATGCAACTACTCGGCATTTTATGAATTATATGCGGACTGGATAAACTGCATAATATAGCAAATGTAGAAATGGTAAGATCACAAGTGCCAAACCTCAACTGTCAAAATGGCCCCAAAATTTAAAAATTGGGGCCATTTTTTTGGAGACACTTTTTGCCTCAACATGCCTCGTCTATAATATACGTCTATGGTTTCGTGTCATGTTATGACCAGCTCAGTAGGCCATTGCAGAGCAGTAGCTCTGTGTATTTTTTGTATTTTATCAATGAAAATAAATGTGTAAAGGATATATTAATTTTAAAACAACTAATATGTGTTGCTCCGCTGCATATTGTGCCTCAAGAATGACGACAGAAGGTGTCAAATACTTGGAATTATCATTTTACACGTAATGTTTTAACAATGTTTTGTGAACTAAATAATGAGTATTTTTATAATATAAACAGATAATCACTAAATTTAACGAACCCTTTTTCGTACTATATCACGCTTTAATGATGAATATCACGTAATGAGTAATAATTTGTGCAAAATAAAAGCTTTGTTTTTATGCGTATTTTGAGTGATGTACCCTACTGACACAAGAGTTTATCGATAAAGATAATAAACTTGTACTAAACGGTTTTATTAGGTCTCGGAAATGCTCCGGAAGAAGAGGCGAATAGATTGAAGCAGTTAGATGCGAAAATTAGAAGAGTCTGTCCCACCAGTGAGACAGCTTGGTGTGACGGTATTGATACGGGGAAGATATTTCTGTTTTACTGGACAATTAAGAAGACTTACGATAATATATACTTTCTTAAAAATATTTTTTTATTTAGTTTCCAATTAAAATGCACAAAGAGCATTTTTCCATTATCCGATCCGGATCGAATACGATATCGGTATCGAATGCCGATACAGTAATCGATATTCAATAGCCATGCAAGGGCAAGTAAAATATATGAAACACATAGTTCTTTCCCATTATCGGTTTGATATCGGATGGAAAAGCACTTTTATTCCTGTAAATATAGGCCTAGCAGGAACAATTGACAGGTGCGTAAATGCAATGTTATCGAATGTCAATTGTATGAGCGCTGTCATATTTTTTATACAAATCTCTTTCGATAACGTAACGTTTACGCAAATGACAATTGTTCCTGCTAGGCCCCCAAGCAAGTGACTAATCTGACTGACTCAGCTAATCTCTCAATGTATTTACTATTTAGATGATAATCAAAAATGCAAATACAATGCAAAGAGGAAATCGAATGCAAAATGTTTGTGTTGTCAGATTTGACATGAGACGAGTGTGTTCGATTTTCAGTTCTATTGTATCAGTCCAGAATTATATTTTCAATGCTCTGAATTTTCCCCGGCCTTCCAGATTCCTGATAGTATGTCCGTCGGGATATATTATCGGGTCGGTATTACTAAGGCTTACTTACTAATAAAGAGGAGGTTCTGTGTTCGGCTGTATATATGTCACCATAAAATTGTAAAAACCGTTAGATTGTAATATTACTAGAGATATTATAAAATGTCGACAGATTGTCAAATAACAATTTCTTCTTACAATTTTACACGTTCTTTTGCATTACATTGTAATATTTACCATGCCTATTGGTTAAATGGCAAGTGCCCCGCGCCGCCATATTTGTTTTCTTTTTCATAATAATAATTAAAACGAAAAATAATGCGTACAATTATTATTGTAAGGAGAAATTTTTATTTGACAATCTGTCAACATATTATAATATCTCTAGTAATATTACAATCTAACGGTTTTTACAATTTGACGGTAAAATATTATATACAGCCGAACACAGAACCTCCTTTTTTTAAAGTCGGCTAAAAGTATTTATGAACGGTCTATTTCTATTACAATAGTGCAGAATTGTTAGGAATTGTAAACTTTCAATTCGTAGATATAGGGAGTAATTTTATTTAATGTATTTAGTTATTAATAAATCGTTTCGTCATAATATTTATTTTATAATTAAAATACGTAATTTACTGAATAGTGTGAAAGAAATATACTACTAATTATTTCATACATTTTACTCGCCTTTGGCTATTGTGTCGATACACAATATCGATAAAGAATGCCGATGCTATCAGCATTCTTTACCGATATCGTGTCGGTGGGAAAACGCTTTTATGATAAAAACTAGATGTTTCCCGCGCCTTCGTGCGCGCTAAAAGAAATGCCGTGCCGCAAAAAAGTAGCCTATGTCCTTCCCTGTGGTCTTCTCTATATATGTGCAAAATTTCATCAAAATCGGTCAAGTACTTTCGGAGCCCATTCGATGCAAACAAACAAACCTTTCCTCGTTATTATATTAGTATAGAAGTATATATTATAAGAACTCATTATTTTTTACACACTAACTAAACATCTAATAAAATATTGTTAATTTCAAATACCTATATTTTAAATTAAAACGGTACTTAATGAGTTTTACACATTATAAACTGATGACATAAAACTTAAAATGTGTTTATAAAATAAAAATTCGGAATTATAAAAATATCTACAAACGTCGATAGGTACCACAAAAAAGTCGAGTAGTTTATCGATATTATATCGATATACGCAGGGATGTCCCTGCACGTACACTAATGCAATGCACACAAGCAGAAAAAGGACAGGACGCGAACTACGCTATTTGGCTACGTATTAATCTTGTCTGAAACGTGAATTGTCAACCACGGCGTCATTTTAAAGTAAATTTGACAGATTTGTAATTCAAATCTCTGACAAAGAGACGAAACCGATTTCGATAATTTAATCCAAAGCTTTGTATAATATGTTTGTAAGCTTTCATTATTTTGTCACCTGACTTCGAATATAGTTGAAAAGAGGTATTCGATGATAATGAATATTGAAATAAATATTGATTAAGGAGCATAAAATGTGTAATATACAAAATAACTCTAATACA
This sequence comes from Glaucopsyche alexis, assembly GCA_905404095.1. NCBI lineage: Eukaryota > Metazoa > Arthropoda > Insecta > Lepidoptera > Lycaenidae > Glaucopsyche > Glaucopsyche alexis. The sequence continues at coordinate 6,087,646 of FR990064.1, read as the reverse complement.
AAAGTCATTGATGTTATCCAAGTTTAAAAAAAACCTTCTAATAAGAAGAAGAATTATACTGATCACCACAAATGGTCTGAGGTAAATTACATAGCTTGACTTGCATAACAATGGCTGTGTTCCGCGGAAAAAAGCGCTTGTTAGCGCTTGCTAGCGCTAAAGAAAAAAAAACAGATTATCGGCCAGGACACGTTTGCTAACTTCAATACCGCTATCATAATCCGCCATTTTACTTATTTAACGCTAGCGATCGCCATTTTGCTTACGCTTTTTTGTTAGTGCTTTTATCCGCGGAACACAGCCATTCTATTCTGTAAGTATATTATGTTGGTGTAATGTTGTAATGTGTAATGTTGGTGACCTGCAGGAACCAATTTAACAATTGCTATTGTATATTAAGATTTAATGTAATGAAATAAATGAATTAAATTCATTCGTATTTGAATAACGAACCGTATCGTACGCGTATCTTAGAACTTTTAAATAGAACTTTAAACTTCAAAGCAAAGTTATCTCAAAGGCTTAAAACTGAGATCAGATACGTAACATATAAAAACAAAATGACGCAAAAGCTGTGTTTGTCATTAACTAAGCTTTACAATAAAATAAAACGATTTAAAATCAATAAATTTAACATATTAATGTTATTATGTTCACATGATTCACTAATTTCTTATCGCGAATACTACTACTAATAATATAAATGTTAAAGTTTGTGAGGATGGATAGATGTTTGACACACAAAAACCATTAAGCTGATTTTGATGATATTTGGTATGGTAGTACTTGAAGACGCATCTATACTAATATAATAAAGAGGAAAAGTTTATTTGTTTGCATTGAATAGGCTCTGAAACCCCTGAACCAATTTTGATGAAATTTGGCACAGATGTTAGAGAAGACCACGGTGGAGGACATAGGCTACTTTTTATCGCGGGAAAATGTACGGTTTCTGCGTAATTAACTTTAGCGAGCACGAAGTCGCGGGCAATATTTAGTTTTATCTAATGTAATATGAATGCTTAAAACCTAATTTGACGCAGACGAAGCCGCGAGCAATTAATGGTAGTTTTAATAATATTATAGTAGAATACTTAGCATTTTTGTACACTGACATATTCTGGCGTAGTAGGATTACATCGTATTGGCCTTGCTACGTAGAGCGGCGTAGCCGACGCGTAGAGGGTATGACACGTAGGCTCGTAGCACGTAGGCGTAGGGGCACTACGGCGTAGAAAAAGTGTCTGCAGTGTAGAGGCCCTGTAATAATAATTAAACTTAGGCCTTTACATCCGTTGATGGATGATTTATACAGTATTCTCTGAGCGAAGTAACCACTCTTGAAATACTGTAGTGCCTGGGACAGTTGGTTTTTAAATGTCGTATAGTTGCCCAAGCACATACGGCTGTCTCACAAAATTGTGAGCCTAACCAGAGGAATGAACTGGTCAATACGTCTGGGGCCAACCATGTGCGGGTTTCCTCACGATGTTTTCCTTCACCGTTAGACCGTCCGTATAACCATGTATCATAATGTACTTGAGATCTGAAAAAGTCTCATTGGTACACGCCACAACCTGGGATTTGAACCTGCACTCTCTCGAGTGTTAACTAAACGGTTTACCCACTAGGCCACGGAGCTCTAGAATTATAATAATATGACGTAGCAATGATAATATAAGTAATGCATCGTAGTGATCAGGTCAATCGCATCCTGCAATAGTGCAGTTACAATCCAGTCCATATGTTAAAACTGTAAAATTGTTTTCTCATAAACGTCAAACCCACGTCAAACCCATGTTGAACCCGTTTTGATAGGTCCAAAGTCCAAACTTCTAAATTTAAGACGATTAATTTATAATTTAATAAAAGTAAAATGAAAGTGTGACTTACGAGAATTGGTATTCAGACTTCTTTTGATGTGAATGTTTTAGATAATTTGGCAGCACTAAGTGGCGAGGTGACGCGTCGTCACGCCAATCTGCTACCAAGCGTTCCGCGTATATCAATATACCTAAACGTTATGACTTATGAGCAAAGGGGCGACTGATTATAATGCTAAGTTGTAATGAGAAAAAAAAAATAACCGACTGCGGCGAAACCAAAAAGAAGCGAATGATTTTGCAGTCTAAGCATGTATATTTGTTCCACCGTAGCGCTCAAGTATTGATCCCATTTTGAGGTGTCAATAGATTCATAATAATAGCCCAGGTAACAGGTTATAGTCCTCTTCTTCTAAATATATAAAAGGCAAACCTGACTGACTCATCTATTAACGCACAGCTGAAACTATTGAACGGATTTTGCTGAAATTTAGCAAACAGATAGTTGTAATGACGTAGGCATCCGCTAAGAAAGGATTTTTGAAATTCGCCCCCTAAGTGGGTGAAAGAGGGGTTAAAATTTTGTATGGAAACCAAAGTCCACACGAACGCAGTCGCGGGCAATTGTACAACTTTTAATAAAGATAAAAAAAATTGATGTCAAATTATTCTACACGCAAAATAGTTTATAGTTTTAACTTCTTTTTAAAATAATAAATACATTTCAAATAAAACTATCGTATGTTCTAACATTTATACGGCTTATACTAAAACTGACCTACACAGAGAGCATGTCACAACAGTGATATAAAGCTTGCACACTAAACTATTGCAACGCAGAAAATTACGACGCTTATAGCACGTTAGTAAGTAATATTATATCTGGGGGCACGGCAGTGCCCCCGCCAAGTCGAGCGCGAAGCAAACACTGCCGTACCATCCTTTACTGGAACCATTTCGCCGCATTTTCAGGCCCCTATTTGAGAACCTCTGGATAAGACCAGAACGCAGAAATTTTCGTCATCCAATAAGCTATAATCACGTACTTAAAATCCATTCAATTTCAAGTCTGTAGGTCATTTAGTTCCGAAGTTAAGCGAAAGCAAAGTTTCGCATTTTCGACACTCACTCACTCACTCACTCATGATCATCAAAATAGAACTAGTACTTCCAATAAACTTAGAGAGCTGAAATTTGGTACAGAGTTGGGGTTTAATGGCCACATAAAGGGAAAACTATAAAAACTAGGATAATCGATCTGGGGGCACGGCAGTGCCCCTGCCAAGTCGAGCGCGAAGCAAACACTGCCGTACCATTCTTTACTGGAACCATTTCGCCGCATTTTCAGGCCCCTATTTGAGAACCTTTAGATAAGACCAGAACGTCGATCTGGGGGCACGGCAGTGCCCCCGCTAAGTCGAGCGCGAAGCAAACACTGCCGTACCATTCTTTACTGAACCATTTCGCTGCATTTTCAGGCCCCTATTTGAGAACCTCTAGATAAGACCAGAACGTCGATCTGGGGGCACGGCAGTGCCCCCACCAAGTCGAGCGCGAAGCAAACACTGCCGTACCATTCTTTACTAGAACCATTTTGCCGCATTTTCAGGCCCCTTTATTCTACTCGAACTTTATTCTACTCGAACATTACACAAATTAAATAAACAAATTACACTAAAATCTAGGAAAATCAATCAATATGCCCACGTTTCTACAAAAAGAAGTGAAATCCCACCAAAAACATTCTGTAAAAAACTAGCCAAGTCTCGATGGAGCTGCTTGTTTATCTCTAAAAAGTAATGAAATCTAGACAAAATCGTGCCAAGTAATAATAAATAATAATAAATAATCTTTTATTTCAAGAAATAACATCACAAAATTTACTTATTACTAGAGGACTCCACACTAGGTCAGGCCTGTCTCGTGGAGTCCATGAGTGGCCTTACATAAAAAAAATGTAACAAATATATATTCCAAAATTACAATTAAATAAATACAGTTTTGGTTTTTTATCATCTTATGAAGTAACATTTTTGTTGATGAAACGACGTTTACAAAAAAAAATAATATATAAATACTATTTTATAAGTAGATCACTCTTTTAAACTTAATTACTAATCGTGTTAGTTATGTGTGTGTTTGTGTGTGTGTGTGTGTCCGTGCGTGTATGTGCGTGTGTGTGTGCGTGTATGTACGTGCGTGTGTTTGTGCGTGGGTGTGTATGTGTGTGAGTGTGTGTACCTATGTGTGTGTGTTTGTGTGTTTATTGTACTATGTAATAACTCTTACAAAAGATTCAGTTTCATCATAGGATTTACCTAATAACCAGTTGTATACCCTTTTCTTAGCTTCTTTCACAGTGCACTGTTTCAGATTGCAGAATTTTGTCACTTTATTGTAGATAAAAGAAAGCATGAAGTCCTGCATGTGTTGAGCAAAAGCTGTATTCACTTTAACACTTGGACATTTAAAGACTCGACGCGTAAGCATGTGAGAGTAGTCAGTTCGTCGATGACTTATACGGTGTTGTTTCAGGACTAGCTTTAGTACATAAAGTTGCCTTACATTGAGCAGAGACATTTCCTTATATAGTGAGTCTGTAGGATATCTAATAGGTTTTCTAGACATCACCTTTAGCACAGATCTTTGGGCTCTTTCGAGGTGTATCATAGTAGCCTTTCCAGCACCACCCCAAACAGTGAGACAGTAACAGATAACAGATTCACACAGGGCCATATAGACCAAGTGAAGGACATTTTTATTTGCCGAGTTTCGTAGCAACTTCATCAAGAAATTTTTTTTTCTTGTGCGCTTTGCCACTAACTCAATGTGGGGTTTGAAGGTTAGTCGCTGATCTATCAAGACACCTAGATATCTAATATAATCAACTCTTTGAATTACTTCACATGAGCATGTCAACAAGTTACATGTGGGTAAATGGATCTTAAGTTGCAAAGGACGTTTTGGAGCTGTTGCCTGAGTTTTATAAAAGCAGACGTATTTAGTTTTTTGTATATTTAAAGATAGCAGGTTCAGATCTAGCCATTTTTTGATGTTAGCCAAGCCAATTTGGGTTTCTTTGATAACAGCATCCCAAGATTTTTTTTGAAAGATAAGCACTGTATCATCTGCGTAAGAAATTACTTTAGCATTTTCGGAGATAACACGTTGTATATCATTGATATATATAATGAAAAGTGTCGGGCCTAGAACACTACCCTGTGGGACTCCATATTCAATATTTTTTTGATCACTAATATAATCACCTACCTTAACACATTGACTTCTATCGCAAAGATAAGACTTAAACCACTGGAGTGGCAAGCCTCTGACACCGATATTCTCCAATTTTTTAAGTAGTATTGGCGTAGCTACAGTATCAAATGCTTTTGCTAAATCTAGAAATACGCCGATACATTTTTTGTTATTATCTAAATTGGAGGTCAAGATTTTAGTTAATAATGTTACAGCATCTTCTGTGGACTTACCGTGCCTAAATCCAAATTGTAGACTAGATATTAAGTTGTTGACTTCAAGAAACGATGTGAGACGCTTGTTAACAACCTTTTCGAGAATTTTCGAAAATGTTCCCAGTATGGATATAGGCCTGTAGTTATTGGGAATTTGCTTAGATCCATTTTTATGGATTGGGATGACTTTCGCGACTTTCCATTGACTAGGAAATATTCCAGAACTAAGACTAAGGTTAATTATATGATTTAATGGTGTTAGTATTTCATGTTTTATAAGTTTAACTGTTTTTGAAGCAAGTCCATCCACTCCTGGAGAGCTGTCCTTTTTTAAGTTTGTTATTATTCTGTCAATCTCAAAAGGGTCAGAAGGTTGTAAAAAGAAATTACTACAAAAAGGTTCTTCTAGTTGTTGTTTAGAAATAACACTTTCTAGTGTTTCATTGGTGTTAGAGAGGATTTTGCTAGCAAGATTTATTCCGACTGAGGAGAAGTATTCATTGCATTTATTAACTGATTCTTGTGCTGTGTTATTACATTTGAGCAGTTCGATAAGGTTACTTTTGTTGTTAGTATGTTCCGTAATGTCCCTGATAGTTGTCCATAGTTTCTTTATATTATGTTTATTTTGCTCTAGTCTCTTATTTTCATGTTCACTTTTAAGCCTGTGCATGATGTTGGTAAAGTAGTTTCTGTATCTTCTATAAATAAGTTTTTTTGTGTCATCATTAGGGTGTTTCTTTAAGTCAAGATGAAGTTTGTCTCTGTGATTCATACATTTGATAAGTCCAGGTGTGATCCAGGGTTTCCATATATATTTTGAACGGCTAATTTTCTTTTCTGTTGTATGTTTAATTATTAGACTTGATAGAACGTCTTGGAATTTGTTAACAGCTATGTTTACATTTAATTCTGTCATCACTTCTGACCAGTCGATATTTTTAAGTTCTTCTTTTAGCGCAGCAATATCTGTATTAAGCAAAATGCGTTGCTTAGATTTTTTACCAGTCTGTGCCAGTGAATTGTAACCCATCATAACCATTCGGTGATCAGTAATGTCAATATCACATATCACGCCTGTAGCAGTTAGGTATTTTGACTTCAGAAATATGTGGTCTAAGCATGAATCCGCACGAGTGGGTTTAGAAATAACTTGCTTTAGTCCATGTTCAGACATAAGGCATAGATATTCAGAGATGTAATGATTAGCAGACGATATTATATTTATGTTAATATCACCAGTTACTACAATTGTTGAGTAGTTGTTTACTGAGTTGAGAATTTCGTCTAAGGAAGTAATGAAGTCATTCAAGTGCCTGTGGGATGGCGAACGATATATAGCAACTAAGACTATATCTTTGGAGACTTCTATTAGGAGTGACTCGGCATCGCGAATAGGGGGTTCTGAAACGGTAGGGTTCCAGCTGTCACTCACATACGTTACCACCCCCCCACATTGGTTAAGGTTGTTAATTGTGTGATAAGCGGTGTAACCATTAATTTGGCCAATAACTGAATCAACTGATAACCAACACTCTGTAAGAATAATAACGTCGAATTTTATGTTTAATCGTTTAAGTGCGATACAAAATGCATTGAAATTGTGTTGTATGCTGCGAATATTAAATGTTAAAGTCTTGAGATTGTGGGATGCAGTCAAAATATTCGAACAATTTTCAACTTTCTCAACTTCGTGACACTCTATATGATTATTGGTATCAAATTCATCACTCATGAAATTAGCCATCGCTGAACAAATGTTTAGAGTTAAAGAAAACTGGGACAGTAAAATAGTAAATAACAAGTGCCACGAAGTTGTGACAATAACATGTATAAAACATTATAATGTAGTCAGAGAGTGATTGAAGTTTTTTATTTCTGATGAATATAATATTATTTAGTTGGGTATTGATAAGTGAGACCGAATAAAATACAGAAGTAAGTACTATCATTACCAATGAATTCTTAAGACTACGATGTGTAAAGTTCGACAGTGGAAAATTGGCTGTTACGTTTAAAGAGTAATGTATGAATTGTTTGAGTAAGATGGATTTACAATAATATGGTATATTTATGTTTATAACAATATTTCTATATAATTTAATAGATTTCAATTGTGATAACATCAGAACCACAATAATTATAATTTTTATATTAATTACTAAGTCATTAGTTACTTTGATTTTCCAAATTAGTAGAATCTTCTCGTTGTTGACACCCAATCTTCTCGTCCAGGTCAGTTTGTGTTCGTATAGGGACAGCTGGATAATGCTCAGCTTTTCGAATATAAATCGTACCATTCCGTACCCAGCAGTAACGTAGTCCATGCATTCGTGCACGTGTGCGTGCTTCGCGAAACAACATTCTATTTGTGCTAGTCAGACGTTCATTGATGTAGATGTTGTTTGTTGTTCCTTTTTGAATGTCATCAGAGGAGAACGGTCGCCTTTCTTTAGCAGCTTTCAAAATACTATTGCGCATCGTACGGCGAGTAAGTCTTAAGACGATGGGCCTTGGTTTTCCTGAGTTAGTATGACGGGAGCCCGCTCGATATACTTCACCTATGTCAGTTTCTGGTAGGTCAATACCGATTTTTTTTGCTGTCAGCATAGTTAAGTGGATTAGATTTTCATTATTTTCTTCGTGTATTCCAACAATCTCGACCTCATTTCTCATATTATTTTGTTCATATGTATTAAGCTTGTATTGAAGATCATTTACAGTATTTTTAAGCAATTTTATTTCGTTGTTTTGAAATTCTATTTTCCTGTTATAGTGATCCAGCTTCTCGTTTAGGGAATCAGAAACCATGGAAAGTTTCAGTCCAATATCAGCGTTCTGCTGTTTTAAATCGCATACTTGCTCCCTCAATAGGCGTAATTCAGATAGTACTAGCGACGTATCTGTTCCAGACATGGGTGAGGTCGATATTTCTAGTACTTCTTTTTGGGCAGTGTTAGCGGAGATAGGTGACAAATCCATTCGTGGACGCTTCTGGCGAAGTGAAATATTAGTGTCGTCCTGCGTATCCAAAAGCACTCTTTGCAAGTCGGGTTCTGATTGTACATGCAGAACTCCAATGTCTGCTGATTTGGGGGGAGTACGAATAGTCTTTGGCATTTTGATACTCTGCTAAACCCCTCACAGTATTGTGTTCAAGGTAAAATAAAAATAACAACAAAAATAAAATATCACAAAAAGTCACTTGGACGGCTCGGGATAGATCTTAGGACACTTCAAATATAGTTCTTCACGTAGGCGGATGCCTTGCCCAATGAGCCACTGAGGCTACAGCGTAGGACGTGAATGTAGAGTACAGTTCAAGCTCACGTCTTCAGAATGCGTGCGACATACAAGAGATTTTATTCAAGTACCCGCACATTTATTGCAAAATTTAAATTCTCAATGGTTTTTTTTGTGAACTTTTTACCGTTTTTAGCACTTTTTACGCAATATTATGCACTGGTGTAATACACAATTGGAAAGGATGTTATAATAGACTTCACTGGTGTATAATAGTCACTGTAATAATCACTTGTTTAGCACTTTAGTAATTAAATTTGCGGAGCTAACAAAGACGTGTGTGACTTGCAAGGTTGCAAACTGACCACTGAGTACAACACACGTATTGGAGCAATGGTGTCATGGAGCCCCTTTTGTACCCTTGTGTGCCCTTCAACGGCCAAGGCACTCAACATTAACTATAATAATAAAGAAACCGCAGTAAGGAACCTTAGACTTGGCACGATTTTGTCTAGATTTCATTACTTTTTAGAGATAAACAAGCAGCTCCATCGAGACTTGGCTAGTTTTTTACAGAATGTTTTTGGTGGGATATTCTTTACTAATAGACGCGATGCGATTTCACGTGACAATGACCGCATGTGGCGGAGAGGTATAAAGTATGTCTATTTGCGGCGCGAACTTTTTTGTGAATAAAAGTCTTATAATTAAATATAAAATGTTTAAAAAGGTACGAATTTTTATACACCATACCTTTACACTTAAATGCAGTGATAATACATCTAAGCTTATATATTAAACTTACGTTTTGGAAATGCAGTTTTTCAAAAGTAGCAGTGAGTGCGCGTTCCTAAAATAGAAATGACTAGGTAGATATAAGATAATGTCTATTTTATTGTATTAGGTCCTTACATGTGAAATTGGCGTTTTGTTGTACTAGTAACTTTGATCTCAAATATATCTTCTTTGGTTAAGAATTCCAACTTCAAATTTATACCGCTATTTACACTAAGGCCGATGTATCTTGGTGAGTCTGAGCTTCGCACAGAAGGTTGCACAATAACTGTTTTTAAGGCGCAAATAGCCCCTAAAGCTTAAAAATCGCTCAGTTTGAGTCGGAACTACTCCGAAAAATGGGAATAAAAAAATTCAAAAAAATATACATTTCACACTTCAATCCTTCATCTTTAATATCATCGTTAATTTTTTTAATAAGACGAAGATTAATATTAAATAAATTATAATTAAAAAGCCCTGTTTTCAGATTTCTTTTTCTATCTACTTACTACCTACTACGGCTATAAAGATGGTTCTTTTACGAAAATGTGAAGAATATATTTATCTAACATTTCATCGTTGGGTTTTTCGAAATACCGTTTGGTTTTCAAAATATACGTAAATAACTATTATTTTGTGAAAATATTTGTAAGCGGTGCGTGCGCGGGCGCGCGGGACAGTGAGCCGCTGACTTTCGTACGAGGAGGTTGTGTCACTCTCCGCGGTGCCGCTATTTCGCAATCGTTTATTTTACTTTTGAAATAATAGGAAACAACATGCCGTAAAAATAAATTATGAAAACCTTAGCGAGCACTCTGCCTGCGATAGAATGAAAATGTTCGATCGTTGAATGTACTTTTTTGTTCCTCCAACTTCTTACTTGAAATTTTAATAATATATTAATATAATATTATATAGTATATATTATAGTATAATATTTTATTATATAATATGTACTTGTAAATTTCACAGAAAGTGTATAGTTCTATTTCTATGACGACCTCTGTGGCTCAGTTGGTTGAGCGTGTCGTTGCTCAAGCCGGGGGTCGCGGGTTCAAATCCCGCCGACGGAACAAAAAGTTTTCTGTGTTCCTGGGTCATGGATGTGTATTAAATATGTGTATAATATAATAAAAATCTTAATTATGTGTATAGTATAAAAGTATTAAATATACTTCCGTTATCTGGTACCCGTAACACAAGTTCTTCGAGAACTTACCACGGGATCAGATTGACTTGGTGTGAAGCGTCCATAGATATATTATATTATTTCTGTTTTAATTGTCTATTTAGTATATCAACGTTTTGAGGTATATAATATATGAGGTAAAAATGCCTAAGCGACATTTATTTATTTATTTAACACACATACAACTACCATTACAGACAAAATCCAATTCGATAGCGTAGGAGAGCAAATTCATATTTTATATAATACATATTAAATTATGATATTTCCAGTTTAAATAATAATAATTGATAAAAAATAATAATTAAAGAAAATATAATAATTAAAGAAAGACACATATGACGCATAAATTTAGTAAACTTTATAGAAGAGTGATTTAACGTTAAAATTTTTAGAAAAAAAATCATTAAAAATCACAAAATAGTCGGATTTAGATGGTTTTAACATACATCTAAATATCTATATATCAATAAGATACAACGTGTATCTTATTTTTATAGCAATTTTTGATATTAAAACGAGTCACATAGCTTTCGAATTACAGGCAGTTTATGTCGCTTAGGTAAAAAAGTCCTAATTCGAAAAATAGGTAAAATTATCTAAGCTATCAACGAAAGTTATGTAATATCAAGTAAAATTGCCTACATTTTATTTTAAAGGTTTTCAGCAACATGTAAAAATAGATAAGCTATAGATACATTTTCTGTAATAACAGGTAAAAATAACTAATTCCAAACACTTTAAAAAAATTATAGGAGTATTCATCTAAATGGCCTAAGAGTTTATAAAATAAAACAAGATAAGTTACATAAATGTTGCTTACATTAAGAATTTTCTACGGCTAAAGTTATCTTAGTAAATTTATTATTCAATGACATTGTAAATTTTTGCTCCTAACTGACAATATTCTCCTTCTTCTTGTTTATAAAAATTAATTGCAGTTCCCTTGTCTGACTAAAACGAGCTAAAACGTTAGCTAATTTTGATCTTGAAATAATAAAAAATATAGAAGTAAAAACTCAAGGCCTAGGATTTCAGCCCATTGCTTTATACTTAAGCTGCGGCCCCATTCCTTGAGTTCTCTCTTGGTAGTGCTGGGAGATATTCCACATACCGATTCTGGGCAAGACACCGTGACACAATTGGCCCAAAGCCTACCCAGCTCATCCGCGGTTTTGTTGCCGGAGATATTGCCGTTGCCTAGAACCCATACCAGACTGATGCTGTTATTTCGTCCTAGCATGTTTAGCGTTTGAACACAAGCCATAACTAATTTAGATGAAAGAAGAAGGGGCAAAAAGTCCCCATCCTTGTAGCACTATAAGACATATATCAAATGAAAGGGCTTAAAAAAAGTGTCATTGTTTTGTATGACAAAAATCCTCTAAACCATGGGAGAAAAAAGTAAATGAGGGTTAAAAAAGTTTTAAAAAATCATTCTATATTATTGCACCGTTTCATAGTGTTGCTACTATGGAAATTTTTTTGGAAAGTAATGGTAACTTTAGAAAAGTGTTATATTTTGATAAACTGCCTCATATTTTGATGAAATGTATGGAATGATAATAAAATACTAAAAATAAGCTCTTTCCTCAATTTTTTCGCACATACCTAATTACTTTCTGGAAATTGTTTCTTACTTGGAACGCTATCGAATGGTGCAATAATACAAAATGTATTTTTTTCCTAATTTCCGGATTCGGATCCTGGCCTGGAAAAGTGGTTTATGTAAAATCAAATAATTCAGATAAAACAATTACATTAAAATACATATAATTAAATAGCAAAAATAATTTTAAAACGATTAGGCACAGAAAAAAAGTAAAAAAGATATTGTACATGGTGAATTATTCTTCTGGGCGTTGTAAGAGAAGTCAAACAAAATTAGCAATAGCAATTTAGCCCTACGGAATATCGAGGCCGACTTGATGAAAACTTAAACTGCATCATTTTTGATAACTCATTTTTCCTAGACAGGATTCGAAACCATAAATTATGGAAAAAAATACATCCTGTGTACTGCACCTTTAAATAGTATCGCAAGTAAGAAACAATTTCCATAATGTAAGTATGTGACAAAATTGAGGAAAGAGCTTATTTTAGCATTTTATTATCATTCCATACATTTCTTCAAAATATGGGACAATTTATCAAAATATAACACTTTTCTGAAGCTTGCTGTATACCATTACTTCCCGAAAATTGTTCCTTATTAGCAACACTATGAAATGGTGCAATAATACAGGATGATTTTTAAACTTTTTTTCACTTATAACTCTCATTAACTTTTTCTCCCATGGTTTAGCGATTTTTCGTCATACAAAAAAATTACACGCTTTTTAAGTCTTTTGATATATGTCTTGTAGTGCTACAGTAGTGGGGACGGGATCCATACAAAAATGCCCCTTCTTCTTTCTGCTGCTGTCAATGCCTTCAGCGCAGTGTGATTGTTCTGACAGACTGCGCTGAAAGCATTGACAGTAGCAGAAATATCATCTAAATTATCCTAATCTTCTCTATAAGATTAGGATGTTTTATGGACAAGGACAATCTGTAGGCTCTGTAGTGAACAACTCATCACAGCCTCAAACATGGTTGTAAATTGTCCTAAGCAAGTATATAGGCAAGCCTGTAGGTGCCATGCCCCCGTAGAAGGTCCGTCCACCCGGTTGTCTTTCCTGGATCCGTCCGTGTACCAGACTATGTCATTGGAGTGAACATTGATTCCTATCCTCTACTCTCCCTAGACGATAGGAAAACCTGGTGTTGCTTTGAGAAGCTATGCACCTTGATCATATCGTCTGATGGCATGGCCATGATAGGTGTCTTAAGAAGAGACTATTGCATCTGTCCATGAAGGGTGGAAGTCCATTTGGCTTCCTGGCCTTGAAAAACGCTACTACCGCCATACATTTGTCATTAAAAATGTACGGTGATAGCAGCTTTTGATGTAACAAAAGAGATGAACAATATTTGTTATATTCTGATAATTTTTTTATGAACATCAACTTGGCAAAATCGTTTTAAAATTTTATCATAGTAACATATTTTGTCGGCAGCGTTAATTCTTAAAACTTAACCCCAGTTAACGTAATTTTTCCAAGGAATCCACGGAAAACTTTTTATTCTCTTATGGATTCGAACCCACGCCCTCTGGCTTGAGCACTAAAGCGCTAACCACTGAGCCACAGATATCTTCATCTAAAGTGGTTCAATTTAAGTCTCTATAACTCCTGAATTTATGAAGTTTTTTGGACCGTTATAGTTTTCGTTCAAAGTTTATTACATGGACTACCATCATGAATTTTTCACATTTTTAGAGCCAGCCGTTTGGCTTTTAGAGGGGGGAGACGCCGTATTTTAACAAGAAATGCGCTTAAAAGTGGAATATCGCGCAAACGGATACGTACGTACATCAAAATATAATCTCAGAAACCTCTCAATGTTCTTATAATGTCTATGTACCTTATTATATCTCCCCTTTTCGTGTAGGTGTAACCAAAAATTATCTTCATTTATTTTAGCACTATGTCGACGTGATAAATAAACTTATCCATTCAAAGTTTCATATTTCAAGCACCACCGTTTGGATGGATAGACGGACGGGCGGACGGTCGGTCGAACGGAAGGACATGACGAAACTATAAGGATTCTGAGACATGAACTACGGAACCTTAAAAAAGGAATAATAATGAAACCACACCGATTTCAGTGACTGTTGCCAATTTAAATGAAAATAGACCAGCTATAGGAGCTATTTTATTATGTCCAAGTATGTGCGCAAAGTTTACTCCCATAACCTAGTATATTGATATTTTCTACTACCGACAGGACTAACTAGCGAAACATTAGGCGCATAAATATAGAAATATATTTAGCAATGTTTGCGTTCATTAAGGTTCCCACACACTGTAAATTTAATACTTTTAGTTACATTTTATCTAACCGACGACAAAAAAAATATCTAACCGACGTACTTAAAAACAAAAGTTTTCAAGTAAAAATATCTACATAGCACGAATAGTTATTGTGTCAAATATGTAAAACTATCTTTACGCCAATATTGTTTTATTTCACTATGGGTAAAATTCTACAAGTTGCACTTTCGTAAAATAATGGTATCAAATTAAATGTACTGTAAGGACAATTCACAAATAATTTGTATGGAGAAAATGTACAAAGTGTTCACGAAAAGAATTTTTTAAACAAGTAAAAATATTTTTGTGCAAACAAAAGAAAAGTAAAAACATGAAAAATAGACTAAGTAGATTTTTAAAATTCTTCAAAATATCCAAATGATTTTTTTTATAAATAGCTTTTTGTTGTCGCTTAGTGAACATAACATTCATGATTTTGTATAAATTTCACTATATCTAAGCGACAAAAAAATCGTCGTAGGAAGACGACGATTAGACCAATCGACGCAGAAAAAAAAATACAAACTCTATAACTCATTTTCGGTATTTTTGTCGCTTAGGAAAGCGAAAAAACACCTAGTGGATATTTTAGTGATTCTGTCAATAGCACTAAGTATTGCATTTTGGTGGGCGTAGAGGTGGAAAATGAAATCAAAAGTGATGGGTTGGAAGCCGCATTGCCTACCAAATAATTTCTAGATTTCGGGAATAACCTCGACCGGCTTCTACAGAAGAAGGAGAAGCGGCTTATACATTCTACGTTTTTTCTTTGCTCATAGACCAGAAATAAATTAATATTTTCAAGATGCATTTAAATCAATCCTAAAGTCGTATAAAAGGGCCGTTCCTCAGTTTATAATTTGAGTCGCGGCGCGGCCGCGCGCGGAGATCGCGAGCGCTGCGGGGTGTATGCGGGTGGCGCGGCGGGAAGTGTTAGGCCACGCCCGAATCTGTGACGTCATCTACGTATATTTTCGCCTTAAGGCCGTCCCCCGAGCAAAAGACCTTGAGGAGGTCAGCCGCATTGCCGAGTTCGCACCGAAATATTAAATTTTTCACATAACTTAGTTCAAAATTGATATATATTCAACTATAGTTTCAGCGTCTCCATAGTATTTACAAGTTAATTTTATTTGGGACACACACCAATAGATAGGCAATTTCATAAGCTAGATATTCGCATTCAATAATTATTTTTTTTGGTCAATTTTGAACTAAGTTATGTGAAAAATTTTGAACTCAGTTATGCGGCTCACCTCCTCAAAGTATTTTGCTCGGGGGACGGCCATATGTGTTTTCGTATTTATTTTATTTGTACTAATTGATCACTGTATTAAGGAAAGTTTATTCGTACATAGGTATATAAGAAAAAATACAATAACAGTTTTATTCACTAGTTCTACATGCGCTAAAGTTCGCAGAGCCTATGTTCAGAGTTTCAAACTGGCTAAGATACATCGGCCATATAAGTGTACTCGTGCTTGTGTTTCGAAAACCGTAATTCATTTGTTTTTTCCTATTTTGGTTTTTTCTTTGCGTCACTGTGTTTACAAAATGGAAAACTTGAAATATCGTTTTATTTTCGAAACGAGTACCTACGAGTTACACCGTGGGACCAGTGCTGCAGAAACGGCTCGAAGGATTAATGATGTGCATGGCAGCGGTGTCGCAAAAGAAAATACAGCGCGTTTTTGGTTCAAACGTTTTCGTTCTGGAAATTTTGACCTGCAGAACAAGCCCCGTGGACGGCCGGAGACCGAATTTGATAATGAAGAATTGAAGGCTATTGTGAAAGCGGATCCATCGCAGACCACATCCGAGTTAGCTGCAGGTTGCGGTATTAGTGATAAAACTGTTTTAAAGCAAATTGGGTAGGTGAAAAAGCTTGAAAGGTGGGTACCTCATTAACTGAGTGCAGCAAACCGACAAACGCGCAACAACTGCTGCGGTACTCAACCGGCACATAATATAATATTATTTAAAAGTGCGGCCTGCCTTTAACGGTCTCTTTTCTACTATGTGGCACATGTCTGCCAAAAGGTTTAACCCCTGGGTATAGCAATTAAGCAACTCTTATCATGACCTTTGACGTTGTGATAAGAGTTGCTTGATAAGAAATTATAGCAAGAATAAACAAAATTATGGGTTTTTAGGGGATGAGGATCGGTGGTAAGGATTTAACCATTATCCATCACCTTGCAGAAGCATTTTATGTAGGTAGTAATGCGCGTTACCATGAGTCGTGCGAGTTCATCTTACAATACGTCGCAGTTCAGTGTGAAAGCCCATAAAGCTAGGAAGTGAACTAGTATATAAACAAACAACATCGATCACATAAAATCACAGATGGCCGTCGTAAATAGCTCCTGTGATCTGCGCTATAAACTGACACGATTCACATAAATGTCGGCAAGAACGCCCCTATCACAAGAATGTTCAACTCCTATAATATCTGGAATAAAATGTATGATTTAGACATATTTCACGATCGCTCCATATCTTTCAAGAAAAAATTATTGACATGATTAATTATTTTAACATTAAAAACATTAAAACATTCTTATTGACATGTTGTTTTTAATATACTTTATTAATTAAAAATGCAAATTTGATTATTGTTATTATAATGCCTTGACATCTTATTCTTATTAATCTAGCTCTCTAATTTTTCATCAACAAAATATCTCAATGCCAATGATTTTTTTTTTTTTTTATATATTGTTTGTGTGTTATTATTGTATTAATATGTGTTTTTGACTAAAATTGCATTATTGTCCAAACCGGATTCATGACATAATAATAAATTGTATATATAAAAATTAATAACTTAATCTTAAATTTTTACTGACCTAGATTTACTTAATAGATTTAATTATTTTTTTTTGGTTTAATATTATTGTAATCAAATATATTTAACTTTGTATAATATACTAAATGTTGTATTGTGTTTTATAAGCAATGTTGTGCATGTCTATAATTGATATGAACACTGCTTTATGACCAAAATAATAATAATTATGTAAGCTTGTGTTTATATTGTTGATATGCCAAATAAATAAATAAATAAATAAATACCAAGAATATACCGTGAGAGATATGCCTCGGCACGAATGCGCTGAGATCCCGGAGATACCAAGCAAAGTTGAAATAACAAAGTCAAAAGCGCCAAGCTGGACAGTCCCCTTCTGCGGTAGTGGGTCCAAGCACACGTGCATGTACCCGGAGCCCCAGAGGGGAAATACATAAGGGTATGTTCCGATATGCACTGCGACCACTGTACTGTGCGACATCAATTCAGTATACTGTGTAGCCTTGCCCCCTTACCTACTAATAAACGCTGTATAAGCTATGAATAGTTATACAGTGTATTGTTCCCGTCACACAAGTGACATTTTTAATTCGATTGAAGAAGATAAAACACTGTATAACTATTCAAAGCTTATACAGCGTTTATTAGTAAGGGGTATAGTGTACTGCGGCAGTATACTGCCTATACTGGCAGTCCATAACGGAACGAATTTTTCTACAGTTCTAGCACTATGCAGTGCTCGCAGTGCATATCGGAACATATCCTAAATTAAATAATTCATTTGTATACTAACTATATTAAGGGCTATGCCTGAAATAAACAAATTTTTTAAAAGCTAGCAGGCAGCAACGTATATCCTCGTTCGTTCGCTCGTTGACCAGTCTTAGTTATAAAAGTTTCAGACGATCCAACCGGATCTTACTGAGGCGATTATACTGGTTCTATAAAGATTATTCTATAAAGATATGAAAATAGCTACGCCAGCGTAAATACTGTGTGCCACGGCCCACGGGAACTCTTTACTTTTTCGTGATAAAAAGTACCTTTGTTTTAATCCCGAGCCTAATCTTCTACTATTCCAAATTTAATTGAAATACGTCCATCCGTCCTCACAAACTTTCACATTTTTATTAGTAATAGATAGTAGGAATAACAAGTATTTTAATTTCTATTTTAGGGTTCCGTAAAAACTACTAGGAACCCGTTTAGTTTCGGTCTGTCCCTCCGTGTGTCTATCCATCCACCTTGGTATACTGTAGGTATTCTATTCTGTTGGACAAAGTAGTTATAGCTCTACCAGAATCTGATGGCATTTTAAAAAAAATAAAAAATGTGATTTTCATATGGCAATGTCAAGTATGACCCGTCAAATCAAAGTACGTGATCTGTCAACCGCTGCTAAAATTTTGTGATTATGTTCTTGGAATTTGTTGTTTTTGTGAAAATATCCAAAAAGGCAATTCGATCTCAAGCGAGAAATATTGTTTTCTATGTCTATAGTAAAATACAGAAAGAAGAAGGTGTAAATCGAACTCAATCTTATAATTTAAAGTTCGTGGTAGAGTTGACCGGTAAGTTAGAGTGAGTTGTTTTGATACTTTTAGTTTTTTTATATTTTCTTAGGTAATTATTGTGACTTCTTTAAATGTGTTTCCAGTACTACTATAAGGTGAATCGTAGCTGATGGCACATCGAATGATGGTTTGTTTTCCATGCCTGGTAAAAGGAGGAGAGGAGGAAAAAAGAAAATCAACATAAGACAGTTTCGATTTATAGTTGATTAGGAATAAAGTAAACGAGTTCTATACAGTTCGGAAGGAAATTCCAACATTAAATAAACTGTTGCCAATTTATGTTATTCGTAATAAATAAGTATATAAAGTAATTCACGATTGATTTATTTTTCATGAAATATCATTATATTACATAGTATAAAACAAAGTCCCTTTTTTGTCTGTCCCTATGTATGCTTAAATCTTTAAAACTACGCAACGGATTTTGATGCGAGTTTTTAAAATAATAGTCTTTAAGTATTAATAGTCTTTAAGATATTATAAGATTATGGTAAAATTTATATTCAAGTACTTATTACCTATGTAAGTATATTATCAAGTGGTCGCGCATGTCGTATCGAGGTGATAGGGTCCCATTTTTAACAATTTGCATTGGGCAAACCTAAAAACATGTTCAATATTGTATCAGTAGTATCATGGACGAAATATACATAGACAGACAGATCCCATACATTAAAACGTACACAATAAAAAGGTCCGGATACTGCTTAGGTCTAGATGGCGTTAGTTTGTAGCACGAAAATCAATAAATTGCACAGATTAGCGAAGTAAATCAATTATGTTCTGTTTTAAACAAGAAAAAATATTTTTCAGTCTCTTTCCAGTGTGATTTTAAAGTTCAAAGGCTGATATTTGATAATTGTCTCTAAATCCTAAAAAATTAACCTCAGCAGCTTGTTTTTAGACAATTATGGTAGATGGCGTAGTATTAGGGTACCAAATGTGATCACTAGATGGCGCGCAAAAGCATCGAATGTCTCATAAAAGTAGGTAGGGTGACACACCCAATTGCTAGCACTGTACCAAATTATCAGTACCCCGAACAAATAATAGAATTATAAGCTTCTCACTTATTAATATTTGTTTCCACTTAATAAAAACAAAAATATAATGTTTCTGGAATCTACTGCCGGCGACACCACACTTTTCGACTTAAAAACAGCGACATATAAGTAAATGAGTGTTGGTGTCCTACAGTTTGAATTTTTTTGGCAGATTCCTTGTGATCGACTGTAAGCTCACGTATTTTCATATTATGCTATTTTTGACCTTTTCCATATTTTTTTACTCAAACTTTTGGTCTGTCTTATAACTGAGATGTTTTATGAGGCTTATCTAGTAAAAGAGAGTTAAAGCTATAGCAAAATTAATGATAAAACATATGGTGCTGACATCTGGGTCCAATATTTTGTAAATTCCAATTTATCAGCACTAGTGGTCTACTATGGAACAAATGAATGTTATATCAACGTTTATACTCTTTTAAGTTGCATAGTATTTTTTATAGAGTTTAAGATTAAGTTTCCTTTATATGGGGACTTAAGAGTGCGCTAGTCAACGGTTCGAACTCAGTGCGGCACGTGGGGAAAATGTTTGTTTTTTCACATAATATCGGCGCAAAAAGGTATAGCCATAAAATAGTTATCTATACTTATATGAGAAGCTATAGTGCACACATTTATATTGCTTTGTAAAGTATTTTAGAAATATATTGTGTTCCTCTGATTGTGAAAAATTGTAATGAAATTAAATAAATAATAATAATAAATAATAATAAAGATATATATATATATATATATATATATATATATATATATATATATATATGAGGCCGTGAGAACCTGAGTGGCCTAACCAGCAAATTGTGAAAAAATGAAAAATGGTTTATGTGCATAAACTTGTTCCAATTATGCCTTTCTTTAGAGCCAGAGTGGCCTAAGAAAGTTATAACTATTTTATATAAGGTGGCAGCACTATCACCTCCTAAACATTTTATTAATTTTGCATAATTCTCAATACCAATGTGGCACATAAACCATTTTTACAATTTGCAGGTTAGGCCACTCTGGTTCTCACGGCCTCATATATCTTTATTATTATTTATTATTATTTATTTAATTTCATTACAATTTTTCACAATCAGAGGAACACAATATATTTCTAAAATACTTTACAAAGCAATATAAATGTGTGCACTATAGCTTCTCATATAAGTATAGATAACTATTTTATGGCTATACCTTTTTGCGCCGATATTATGTGAAAAAACAAACATTTTCCCCACGTGCCGCACTGAGTACAAAATACAAAATATAATATAGATCCCATCCCATGTTTTTTTTTTTTCTTATGAATTGCTATAGTAAAATCTTAATACCTAGGTTGTAATAAAATTTAAGAAAATAAACTTGATTTCTAACAAGCATTTAGTAATTGAGCTCTCTACTATTAGGTACTGTTCATCTAAACTGAAGTTAAATACCATTCATGCTTATTGTATTAGTAAGATGAACTCTACTTTAGTATAATAATATGTATATTCTTTGACTAAAGTCTATTCGCGTTAAGAAGTCAGTGAATCATGCGTACAAATGTCAATGTAACTTGACAAAGAATATCGCAATAGACAGCTCGCGGCTATGTGTGCGTGGCTAGACGAACGCGGGGACTGTGCGGCGCGCACGGAACGCAGGTTTACATAGTCGTCGACTTGGTTTCACGGGGCTGGTTGTTTCATTTTTTTTTTTTTTTTTTTTTTATGAAATAAGGGGGCAAACGAGCAAACGGGTCACCTGATGGAAAGCAACTTCCGTCGCCCATGGACACTCGCAGCATCAGAAGAGCTGCAAGTGCGTTGCCGGCCTTTTAAGAGGGAATAGGGTAATGGGGGAGGGTAGGGAAGGGAATAGGGTAGGGGATTGGGCCTCCGGTAAACTCACTCACTCGGCGAAACACAGCGCAAACGCTGTTTCACGCCGGTTTTCTGTGAGCCCGTGGTATTTCTCCGGTCGAGCCGGCCCAATTCGTGCCGAAGCATGGCTCTACCACGTTTCATGCTTTGAAATAATTGATAGTATAAGTTTCTTATTAAGAAAGAAACTTATATATGCTCAAACTGTTCTCTGGTATGACGAAAGAATCGAAATGTTGAACAGCGTCCATTGTGTTTCTAGGGTAGTTTATTATGAAGATCTCGTGGGCTGCGCAAAGAACTTTCGGGCTTTCAAACGTTTTTGTCATAAGTACTATTGGAAACAATGCAACACTATTTTGTCATCATAAATAATTGTCACATTATAAATTAAAACATATAATTACATTATCTTGTAGTCATAAAAAAAAAACATATTATTCCCGTGGTGCTTTCCCTTTGACTTTTTTGTCATAACAATTTTTGCTGTCTCTCGCTTAGCTTGGGGAGGGAAACTGGAATACTTCCTACTCCTCCTACAATCTTCTGATTAATTTCGTTGCGGGTTCCAAGACAGATTTAGCATGTCCCCATGTATATATATATATATATATATATATATATATATATATATATATATACATCTTGCGAATCATGTTGCGTCCTACATGAAACATTTTTATCGATTATCACACAAAATTTATCGATTACACAAAAATTTGGGTCTACAATATTTGACTTTAGAGTAAATCACCAACAGCGTTTGTATGGAGAAAAAACCGACTAGCGCAGCCTTAAGTAAAAAAAAAATACGTGTCTTGAGTTTTAGCAAGTAAATTAATATTTATTTTGACTAATATTCGGTTAGTTGTTGCAAATTCTTTAACCTAGATAAACTACACGTCTTTCAGTGCCACTTTTTAGGGTTCCATAGCCAAATGGCAAAAAACGGAACCTTATGTATATATCATATCAAGTCTGTCTGTTTGACTGTATGTCCGTCCGTATGTCACAGCCACTTTTTTCCGAAAAACTATAAGAACTATAGTATTGTTGAAATTCTGTAAGTAGCTGATTCTATGAACCGCATTAAGATTTTCACACAAAAATAGAAAAAAAAACAATAATTTTTGGGGGATCCCCATACTTAGAATTGAAACTCAAAATTTTTTTCACGTGTAGAGTATTTATGGATAGGTCTTCAAAAATTTAGGTTTCTAATTTTTTTTTTCTAAACTGAATAGTTTGCGCGAGAGACACTTCCAAAGTGGTAAAATGTGTCCCCCCCTGTAACTTCTAAAATAAGAGAATAATAATACTAAAAAAGATATATGATGTACATTAGTATGCAAACTTCCACCGAAAATTGGTTTGAACGAGATCTAGTAAGAAGTTTTTTTAATACGTCATAAATCGTAAACTGCAATTAACCTTCCATTCAATCAACTTTCTACAAGAACTTTTATGTTATGTTACTTGCTGCTACGGAATCCTTCATGGGCGAGTCCAACTCGCACTTGGCCGCTTTGAATTATTTTAAATACGATCCATATTATATATAAAATAAGGGGAAAAAACAAAAGGGGGGATCAAGTCTCTCCAGTTTCCTGTACTATAACGTAATAGTAATTTTACCATAGTCATTTACTAATTTATTTTGATGCTTCATTAAGACTTAAAAATATTAGTGGAATAAAAATTTAATTAAAAATACTTCACTTAAACTTGGAATAACTATATACTAAGGTTAATGAGAAAGATTTGACTAATTATAGGTGTACCAGAATCTCATGGCAAATAGGGAAATAAAACTTTGTAGTGTGCAATACTGGGGAAATTGGATTAAACGAACTTGATACTGGCTAATTTTAATTTATGTCTTTAGTATTATTGAACATGAATTATAATGAGACTCTATGAAGAGTATTCTTATACTTACATCGGGTTAATAATTAATAATAATGTAGAAAATATTTCATGAAAAATAAATCAATCGTGAATTACTTTATAATATACTTATTTATTACAAATAACATACAATTAAATTGGCAACAGTTTAATTAATGTTAAAATTTCCTTCCGAACTGTATAGAACTCGTTTATTTTATTCCTAATCAACTGTAAATCAAAACTGTCTTAAGTTGATTTTCTTTTTTCCACCTCTCCTCCTTTTACCAGGCATGGAAAAGAAACCATCATTCGATGTGCCATCAGCTACGATTCACCGTAAAGTAGTACTGGAAACACATTTAAAGAAGTCACAATTAGTACCTAAGAAAATATAAAAAAACTACAAGTATCAAAATAACTCACTCTAACTAACCGGTCAACTATACCACGAGCTTTAAATTATAAGATTGAGTTCGATTTAGACCTTCTTCTTCCTGTATTTTACGATAGATATTGAAAACAATATTTCTCGCTTGAGATCGAATTGCTTTTTTCGACATTTTCACAAAAACAACAAATTCCAAGAACAAATTCACAAAATTTTACCAGCGGTTTTTTTTTTAAAAATGCCATGAGATTCTGGTACACCTATAATAAGAATTAATGGGATATTTTTTAAAGACAATTTTTTATGAAACTGATTATTAGGTAAGGTATAAAAAGAGATTATTCTCTCATCATTATTTTATTTCATAATGTTGCCCGCGGCTCGCGTAAATACAGTATCCCATGGGAACAAACTGTGCTTTTTATCCTTTGTTTTAATCCAGAGTTTTAAATCCAAAATTTAAACTACATCATACAAAATTTCATCGAAATCCGTTCAGTATATTTTGCGTGAAAGAGTAACAAATATCCATCCATCCATACATGTATCCATCCATCCTCACAAACACTCACATTTATAATATTAGTAGAATTAACTACCGAATTTCATCATCACTATCACAGGGCTGATAATTTGGTACCCCAGTGCTGATAATTGGTGACGAGGGGGCTAATAATTGGCGACAGGGTAATTTTTTAGTTATGATTATTTTTATAAAATGTGGATGAAGATAAACTATATTATGAAACAAAAATCAGTCATTTATTAAATAATGGACCTAGAAAACTCATCATTGTGGGTAAAAACGTATTTCCCTCTGTAATAATCGGGGTTAAATTTGAACTATCTCTTAAAGTGCTGATAATTGGTACGTTCACCCTACCTACTTATATAAACAGGTACAATACAATGTGTAAAATGTAGTTATTGATCATAATAATTATTGTAGCTAGGTGTTGCCCGCGACTTCGTTCGCGTGAATATGGGTTATCGCGGTTAGATAAAAAGACAATGTTAATTATTATAAAAACAAAACTAAATATGTACCTACCTACCTATCATAAAAAATAATACAACTCTTTAAAATACCAAGAAATCTTATTTTGCTTAAAATACCTACCTATTTAATAGAAAACTACACGAAATCAAAGTGTAACTTAATTAGAATATTGAATTAAACGATAAGTAACCGCAATGAAAATCAAAAATGTTTGAAATTACGGTTGACAAGTCATTTTGCAGTCGCGGACAGATCAGGTGAACTTTATTTTGAACCTTATTGCTAAGGTATAAGGTTGAAAATGATACACCGTATCTGTCCGCACGCTCTATGCTTTGGCATAAGAGCGTTTCAAGTTTTTATAAAGTTTTTCCTCGTACTAGCAGGCTTAGCACGACGCGGCGACGCGAGCCGAAGAAACAAATTTAAAGAAGAAATATTCTACCTATATTATATAAAGACTGAAACTAATTGTCTAGGAGCGCCATGATGTGGAGTAGTTGACATTATTGTAAGACTAGATGTTGCACGCAACTTCGTACGCGCAAAAGGAAATCCCGCGGTAACCGTACATTTTGCCGCGATAAAAAGTTGCCTATGTCCTTCCCCGTGGTCTAATCTATATTTACACCAAATTTCATCAAAATCGGTCCAGTAGTTTCGGAGCCTATTCAATGCAAACAAACAAACATACAAACAAACTTTTCCTCTTTATTATATTAGTATAGAGTATTTGACGTTAAATTAAAAAAAAGTTTCTACTTTAGCTGTCAAAAGCTCGGGAAATTTGCGGATTGCGGAAATGCTCGGGAAGAAAAGAAATATTTTTTCTCATAACGACGAAGCATCAGCCTTGCTGCCTTACAATAAGACCTATTCTGAATTCCGAATGGTATTAACGTTTCTTCAATCTCTCATTTTGTCTTTCTTGCAGGCTTAGCATGCATGCACATCCAATGTGCATGCTTAGCCTGCTGGTAGTCTGTGTAACAAAAGAGTTGAAAAAGGATTTCGTGTGTCATATTATATGACTAATGACACTGACATTTGACTCGACACTCATGTGTTCGATTTTCAACTCTATTGTATTAGCACAGAGTTCTATTTTTAATTAATTAATTCTCTGAATTTTAATCCGGTGTTTCATATTCTGGAGCATAAAATATAGTCCAACTCCCAGCCTAAGGGTACCCGCCCACTTCATACTTTTCGATTTTTAGATGGTTTTAGTTTCGTATCCAGAATATCAAGCGGTCTGGATCATTTACAGGAAACCGAAACATAGCAATTTCATTGCTTTTATTGCCACAATTGTGATATACGCAATTGGTATACATTTTCTCCAAGTTGTTTATGGAAAAAGCTTTCCGAATTTTTAAACAAATAGTCCGAATCGTAGGCACACAAAGTCCATAATACAAGCACAGGTCAACAATAAGGCGATTTATCGGAGTCCAGGAGGCAAAATAGGTAGGTAGGTCACAGGTAGTAGGCAGATTATTATCAGTTCCGGTAGGCAAGCGCAATATCGTATTTAAAAGAAATCTAAAAGCAATTGAGAAAAATAAAATAAAATAAAAATATATTTATTGAACACACATGAGGGACATAAAGACAACAAAAAAAAAATGAATCGAAAAACAGAATAAAATCCCTACACCACATGTTCAAAGGGAATCCACTCAGGCATCGACCACGGCAATGCCGAGGCGCCTGATCTTCCGTGGTCCCCTATCAGTTTGAGACAGTTTACAACGAGGAACGCAATCACAACTTTAGGTGGGCGCCGCCGCTCCGCCATGCATGTGGCGCCGCCGCCGCCGAGTATCCAAAAATTCGCGTACATGTTAAATACAGGTACAGGGATACTAAAAAGCGTGACATCTGGGGTTCAAAAAGTCGAAAAGTGCGTGACGTAATATGTGGATGGCCCCTTACAGTAATCTTCATCATCATCATCATCTTATTTACAATATCCAATGAAAGCTAATGGCGCGTATTCAATATTATACATTCGATCGTTTATTTTAAACTATCTTATAATGTTTTAATAATTTTACAAATATCAATAGAAAGGGAAAAAAATATTTTAAACAAAAAATTAAACCGACTTCCAAAGTAAAAATGCACATTTTTTGTGAATGAAATAAAACTTATTTTTTCAAATAGTTGCCCTTTTAAATTTGACTGAACATCTAATTTATTTCTCTACCCAATCTTCATAATTTTGAAGTCGGTACCAGGCAACTTGAAAATGAGTTCTATTTTAATTTAAAATAGAACCAATTTATCATTTTTAAATATTGTTTTATTATGGTGTTGTTCAGGCTGGTACCGTTTCTAATTCAAATCCGTCATCCGTTGTACTTACTGCACATAAATTACAATATTATATACACTAATATTACACTACTAAATACTAATAGACACATAATATTAAACTTAATATTACCTTATCTACGGAGAAACAATATAAAACACTGCAATAATAGTTGAGCGCAAGCATTATTTGTACTAGGTAACTCGGCCAGCAGTGTGCCGTGACGTCACACTCTCCACGAGCGCCTGCCTCGGGCCGCGAAATTTACGAGAATTTGAAATGTCTATAATATAATCCGCTAATACTCGGTCTTTTTCAATGAAACAAAAACTAGTGTATTTGTATAGATACAAGCATTACTGGGAGAATCGTTTTAAGCAATTTTGTATACCTATTCTTCATTGTAAAAACAAACGAATAAAACTTTTCGCTTATAAAAATTGCGTTTTTTTACAAAAACAGCTACGCCGCCGACCAATTTCCCCCAGCGCGCCGCCGCGCCGCCGGAAAATTTTAGGTCGGCGCCCACCTCTAAATTCACAACAATCCGAACTCCGAAACATAGATATGGTACGGAGTAGGGACGGCGGACCGGCAGATCATAGTGTTGCCACTTTCTGTTTTAATAGTTTAACCAAAAGTTTAACAATTAACTTTATTTGAAACCTACAATTTTCTTTTGTTCTGAGACTTTTTTATTTAAATGAAATTAAGACGTTATAAACTTTAATTCCAAGTTCAAAAATCGATTAACAAGATTGTTGCTTAGGTTAAGGTATAAAGATAGAGGTGTTTCAAATTAATAAAACGCCGTAAATAAATACTGGATATTACACAACCAAAATAATATCTTGTCAAATAATTGTACACTTTATATAAACACTAATAAACAAATCTTATTTGAATATAATTCCAGAATGTTGGGTATCTATTTGATATGCATGGCAACATTAATTCATCCTCACACGCGCACGTATAGAAATTTACAAATTAAAGAAAATTGAAGAAATTTTGTAGGTATAGGTAAGTCTTTATTAGCGGCTCAACCATAACTTGTTTAGCGCCATCTTTTGACGTTTTTTTTAAATATAAGATAACTTATGACGTACTTCAAACATAGTCCTAGAGATGGCGTTTTTATTTTTAAATAAATATGGCTAATTTTGTAATTTGATACACTCAACGTCATCTAACGGTCAACAAGAAAATTAAAAAATGTCGTACGTTTTAATGTATGGGATCTGTAGGTCTATGTATATTTCGTCCATGGTAGTATATTGCTGTAAGTAGGTAGAGAATTATTCGCCGAAGTAGTTTTTTCTCCAAGAACACTATTCCACGCGGGCGAAGCCGCGGGCAAAAGCTAGTTTTCTATATTATACACCGAACATTCTTCATACAGTCTTATTATAATTCATGTTCAATAATACTAAAGACATAATTAAATATTAACCAGTATCAAGATCGTTTAATCCAATTTCCCCAGTATTGCACACTACAAATTTTTTTTTCCCTATTTGCCATGAGATTCTGGTACACCTATAGTAGCTTATACAATTATTATGAATTTATTGTAAATGGCCGCAAAAAATATTTTGGCAAAAAATACAGACGCTTTCTAACAATTTAATAAATTTAGTTTAAACTATACGGAAAAGAATTTTATATTTCTGTTATGTTATGTGCTAAGTTTTTTCTTAGAGTTTTTTAATAAATACCGAAGTCGATGTGTAATGGCAAATTCGTTTCTGTTATTTCGCTAAAGAAGTAAAATATTGACATATTATGTGATATGACAGTTGACAACGTTGTCACTTTTGTATTTGCATTTTTCTGTCAAAAATCAAAATCCGTAGCTCGAACGAGCTGTTTTATTTCTTGTATTTTGATATTATTTATTGATTAGCATTATTTAAAACAAATATTAATATAGTATGAAACGTGTATTTGTTTACAAAGACACTTCTGAAAATAATGGCAAAGTTATGGTTGTGGAAGATTCGATTAAAGACTTCAAGAAACAGATAGCAATACAGTATGACCTACCCGATGAAAATATTAAAATTTATCTAGAGAATGGCTGTGAAATAGACGATGTGAGACTAATAAGGGAAAACGACAAAATTTATTTATCAACAGATGGTTTCAAAAACTCTAAAAGTTGCGAAACACTCGAAAATGGGATGAAAGTTTTTAGTGTGTCTAACGAAAAAGAACGTACCATTTCCGACTGGATAATGCTTAATGTTGGCGGTAAATATTTTGTTACATCCCGATCTACACTTGTAGCTAAAGAACCGCAGTCCATGTTGGCCCGAATGTTCGATAATGATGTTTACTTAAAACCAAGTCCAACAGACTCTAAAGGAGCTTACCTTATTGATAGAAGCCCAGAATATTTTGAACCAATATTAAATTATTTAAGGCACGGTGAAGTTATATTAGATAGAAATATAAATCCAAAAGGTGTCCTAGAGGAAGCCATATTTTATGGTGAGTTCAAATTAAGAATGTTTCTTTTTTAAATTTTAAGTGGTTCAATTTAAGTTTTTTTTTTTACAGAAATTATGGGTCTGTTCCGATATGCACTGCAAGCACTGCATAGTGCACAGTGCTATCACTGTAGAAAAATTAGTTCCGTTATGGGCGGCCAGTATATGGAGTATACTGCCGCAGTACCTTATGATGTCATAAATCACCGCCTTATTCTACTGTGAGCACTGGTTTTTTTCGAGGTAAGGTACCCTTTGATCTACCGTTGATCATGTGATTAAAAAGATCAAAATCAAAATGAAGACCATTCTTAGTTGTCAGTTGAAGTCCATAAAAATTAGGTAATACGGCAGTAGTTTAACTGGCTGTTAAGGAACGGCTTCACAGTATACTGAATTGACATCACACAGTACAGTGGTCACAGTGCATATTGGAACATACCCTATGTATCATCGCAACTTATACCTAATTTAAATATGCCACTTCAAAAAAAAAAAATATTCTTAACTTTTCAGGTGTAGACTCAATGATAGCACAATTAAAACAAATAATAGAAGAGTCCACAAAACACACGGACAACAATCAGGCACTAACAAGGAATGATGTGATTCGCTCAATTATCATGACGTCCACGAAAGAGGAATTAAGATTTCAGGGTGTAAACTTAGCGGGTGCTGACTTAAATAGGTTAGATTTACGATACATTAATTTTAAGGTAATTAAAATATTTTCTGTGATGTATCAATGCTTATGGCTTCAATGTCAGCCTAGGGCTAAATTGTACACATGCAAATAAAAAAATATCGAGGCTGGGGCCATATTGACAATTTAACATTATTAATTGCAAGAATTTGCCACCAGATAAAAAAGATATTATGCTATGTTATGTACCAGAAACTTGCTTGCTTTATTATGATTAATATTTTTTAATTGTTCTTGTCGATCAGAAGCTTTTATTTTCTAAAACTTAGCTTTAGCTTAGACAAAAAATTTTATAATATGTTACTGTAAATTGCTATACTAAAGAGCTCCAACCTGCAAATCCAACACCAGTACTAATAGTCGTACAGTATAACACCAGTAATAATTTAATAAATTTTTGCCTATTGATGGCCGCATTGTAGTATCACATTGTATTCGCTTAATAAATATTGTTATTTGTCATTTCAGTATGCTTGTTTGGCTGGATGCAACTTGAGTCACGCAAACTTGTCTTTCTGTTGCCTGGAGAGAGCGGACCTCTCGTCTGCCAATTTGGAGGGTGCACAGCTACTTGGTATTAAAGCATTGTGTGCTAATATGGAAGGTAAGATCATTATTATTCATAACTTAATCCTTCAATCTAAATATATAAAAGACAAACCTGACTGACTCATCTATCAACGCACAGACGAAACTACTGAACGGATTTTGCTGAAATTTGACATACAGATAGTTGTTATGATGTAGGCATCTGCTAAGATAGGATTTTTGAAAATTCGCCCCCTAAAAAGGGGTTAAAATTTTGTATGGAAAACGAACTCCACATAGACGAAGTCATGGGCAAAAGCTTGTCAATTATATTCTTAACTACTAAACATTTTTTCCATAAAAGTACAATGGCTCGAATGGAATAAAAAAATTATATTTACAAGTCACAAACACCTTAAAGCTAGGTCTTTATACAAACTTAGTTTTTCAAAGAATTCATTTTTATTACAGCTCTGAATGTTAATTTCAAGTGTGTTACCTTTACATAGTAGAAAATGAAGTTGCTTCCTTTCCTTTTCTCTTAGATCTTTTAAACTACTAAACGGAATTTGTGCTGTTTTCAGTAGGAGTGATTCAAGAGAAAAGTGTGATGTGGTCACAAAATAAATACATCCTTCACAAGTCCTTTATGTTTAATTTCAGGTGCAATTTTAAAAGGTTGTAACATGGAAGATCCTGCTCGGTCCAAAACAGTTTTAGAAGGAGTTAATCTAAAAGGTAATAAGTCAAAATAATAATATGGACATTGTGATGTCAATCTGGCCCCATTTTAAGTATCGGAAGAATATGTGTCTGTGTACCAGTGTACCAGACAATGGGAAGTATATTTAATACTTTTAAACATATTCAAGATTTTTATTATATTATAAACACATATTTAAATCGTAATTATTAATTTAATATTGACAATCTCTGAAGACTATTGTAAGAAATTACTGTACAAAAGCTTATAGTAATGTAATAATGTTACTAAATACTAATATTATTTTGAATGCAAATGCCTGTAAAATGTGTGGTTGTAATTATTTGTGTATAATCATTATAAATTAATTAATGCACAGGCTATTTTTAGGGTTCCGTAATACTTAAGGAACCCTTATAGTTTCGCTCTGTCCGTCTGTCTGTCTGTCTGTCTGTCTGTCTGTCTGTCTGTCTGTCTGTCTGTCTGTCTGTCTGTCTGTCTGTCTGTCTGTCTGTCTGTCTGTCTGTCTGTCTGTCTGTCTGTCTGTCTGTCTGTCTGTCTGTCTGTCTGTCTGTCTGTCTGTCTGTCTGTCTGTCTGTCTGTCTGTCTGTCTGTCTGTCTGTCTGTCTGTCTGTCTGTCTGTCTGTCTGTCTGTCTGTCTGTCTGTCTGTCTGTCTGTCTGTCTGTCTGTCTGTCTGTCTGTCTGTCTGTCTGTCTGTCTGTCTGTCTGTCTGTCTGTCTGTCTGTCTGTCTGTCTGTCTGTCTGTCTGTCTGTCTGTCTGTCTGTCTGTCTGTCTGTCTGTCTGTCTGTCTGTCTGTCTGTCTGTCTGTCTGTCTGTCTGTCTGTCTGTCTGTCTGTCTGTCTGTCTGTCTGTCTGTCTGTCTGTCTGTCTGTCTGTCTGTCTGTCTGTCTGTCTGTCTGTCTGTCTGTCTGTCTGTCTGTCTGTCTGTCTGTCTGTCTGTCTGTCTGTCTGTCTGTCTGTCTGTCTGTCTGTCTGTCTGTCTGTCTGTCTGTCTGTCTGTCTGTCTGTCTGTCTGTCTGTCTGTCTGTCTGTCTGTCTGTCTGTCTGTCTGTCTGTCTGTCTGTCTGTCTGTCTGTCTGTCTGTCTGTCTGTCTGTCTGTCTGTCTGTCTGTCTGTCTGTCTGTCTGTCTGTCTGTCTGTCTGTCTGTCTGTCTGTCTGTCTGTCTGTCTGTCTGTCTGTCTGTCTGTCTGTCTGTCTGTCTGTCTGTCTGTCTGTCTGTCTGTCTGTCTGTCTGTCTGTCTGTCTGTCTGTCTGTCTGTCTGTCTGTCTGTCTGTCTGTCTGTCTGTCTGTCTGTCTGTCTGTCTGTCTGTCTGTCTGTCTGTCTGTCTGTCTGTCTGTCTGTCTGTCTGTCTGTCTGTCTGTCTGTCTGTCTGTCTGTCTGTCTGTCTGTCTGTCTGTCTGTCTGTCTGTCTGTCTGTCTGTCTGTCTGTCTGTCTGTCTGTCTGTCTGTCTGTCTGTCTGTCTGTCTGTCTGTCTGTCTGTCTGTCTGTCTGTCTGTCTGTCTGTCTGTCTGTCTGTCTGTCTGTCTGTCTGTCTGTCTGTCTGTCTGTCTGTCTGTCTGTCTGTCTGTCTGTCTGTCTGTCTGTCTGTCTGTCTGTCTGTCTGTCTGTCTGTCTGTCTGTCTGTCTGTCTGTCTGTCTGTCTGTCTGTCTGTCTGTCTGTCTGTCTGTCTGTCTGTCTGTCTGTCTGTCTGTCTGTCTGTCTGTCTGTCTGTCTGTCTGTCTGTCTGTCTTCTGTCTGTCTGTCTGTCTGTCTGTCTGTCTGTCTGTCTGTCTGTCTGTCTGTCTGTCTGTCTGTCTGTCTGTCTGTCTGTCTGTCTGTCTGTCTGTCTGTCTGTCTGTCTGTCTGTCTGTCTGTCTGTCTGTCTGTCTGTCTGTCTGTCTGTCTGTCTGTCTGTCTGTCTGTCTGTCTGTCTGTCTGTCTGTCTGTCTGTCTGTCTGTCTGTCTGTCTGTCTGTCTGTCTGTCTGTCTGTCTGTCTGTCTGTCTGTCTGTCTGTCTGTCTGTCTGTCTGTCTGTCTGTCTGTCTGTCTGTCTGTCTGTCTGTCTGTCTGTCTGTCTGTCTGTCTGTCTGTCTGTCTGTCTGTCTGTCTGTCTGTCTGTCTTCTGTCTGTCTGTCTGTCTGTCTGTCTGTCTGTCTGTCTGTCTGTCTGTCTGTCTGTCTGTCTGTCTGTCTGTCTGTCTGTCTGTCTGTCTGTCTGTCTGTCTGTCTGTCTGTCTGTCTGTCTGTCTGTCTGTCTGTCTGTCTGTCTGTCTGTCTGTCTGTCTGTCTGTCTGTCTGTCTGTCTGTCTGTCTGTCTGTCTGTCTGTCTGTCTGTCTGTCTGTCTGTCTGTCTGTCTGTCTGTCTGTCTGTCTGTCTGTCTGTCTGTCTGTCTGTCTGTCTGTCTGTCTGTCTGTCTGTCTGTCTCTGTCTGTCTGTCTGTCTGTCTGTCTGTCTGTCTGTCTGTCTGTCTGTCTGTCTGTCTGTCTGTCTGTCTGTCTGTCTGTCTGTCTGTCTGTCTGTCTGTCTGTCTGTCTGTCTGTCTGTCTGTCTGTCTGTCTGTCTGTCTGTCTGTCTGTCTGTCTGTCTGTCTGTCTGTCTGTCTGTCTGTCTGTCTGTCTGTCTGTCTGTCTGTCTGTCTGTCTGTCTGTCTGTCTGTCTGTCTGTCTGTCCTGTCTGTCTGTCTGTCTGTCTGTCTGTCTGTCTGTCTGTCTGTCTGTCTGTCTGTCTGTCTGTCTGTCTGTCTGTCTGTCTGTCTGTCTGTCTGTCTGTCTGTCTGTCTGTCTGTCTGTCTGTCTGTCTGTCTGTCTGTCTGTCTGTCTGTCTGTCTGTCTGTCTGTCTGTCTGTCTGTCTGTCTGTCTGTCTGTCTGTCTGTCTGTCTGTCTGTCTGTCTGTCTGTCTGTCTGTCTGTCTGTCTGTCTGTCTGTCTGTCTGTCTGTCTGTCTGTCTGTCTGTCTGTCTGTCTGTCTGTCTGTCTGTCTGTCTGTCTGTCTGTCTGTCTGTCTGTCTGTCTGTCTGTCTGTCTGTCTGTCTGTCTGTCTGTCTGTCTGTCTGTCTGTCTGTCTGTCTGTCTGTCTGTCTGTCTGTCTGTCTGTCTGTCTGTCTGTCTGTCTGTCTGTCTGTCTGTCTGTCTGTCTGTCTGTCTGTCTGTCTGTCTGTCTGTCTGTCTGTCTGTCTGTCTGTCTGTCTGTCTGTCTGTCTGTCTGTCTGTCTGTCTGTCTGTCTGTCTGTCTGTCTGTCTGTCTGTCTGTCTGTCTGTCTGTCTGTCTGTCTGTCTGTCTGTCTGTCTGTCTGTCTGTCTGTCTGTCTGTCTGTCTGTCTGTCTGTCTGTCTGTCTGTCTGTCTGTCTGTCTGTCTGTCTGTCTGTCTGTCTGTCTGTCTGTCTGTCTGTCTGTCTGTCTGTCTGTCTGTCTGTCTGTCTGTCTGTCTGTCTGTCTGTCTGTCTGTCTGTCTGTCTGTCTGTCTGTCTGTCTGTCTGTCTGTCTGTCTGTCTGTCTGTCTGTCTGTCTGTCTGTCTGTCTGTCTGTCTGTCTGTCTGTCTGTCTGTCCGCGCCTCTAGCTCCTGTAATTATGAATATAAATTGATGAAATTTGGTACAGTTATAGAATGTGTATAGATCACGGTTTCGGGATTATAAAAAAATAATAATTTTATATTTTAGGGGTGGCTCTCCATACATGTGAAGTGGGGATGAAAAATATTTTTTCACTCTACCCCATCGTGTGGGGTATCGTAGAATAGGTCTTTTAAAATAAAGGCAAGGTTTCGTACGTTACTTTTTTATAAAGTTAACCATTTTCGAGTAATCGGCCTCCAAAGTGGTTTGTAAGTTGGTCCCCCCCCTAGCATTTTTAAACTATAGGAGATAGAAACTTGCAAATTTCCATGCTGAAAGATCATGCTAAAAACTCTTTAGGAAAACTATTGTGAACCAAATCGGACAGTAACTTTTGGAGTAATTAAAAAAAAAGCATATTACGCGTTTATAGTTACGGAACCCTCCTTAGACATGTCCTGACATGCTCTTGGTTAGGTTATTTGTTATACAATAAAAAATGTACAGATTACCTCCCTAGTATTAAATGAATAAATGTCATATTACTAGACATATCATAAAAATAATTTAATTATCCAAAATGGCGGCGATGTGGTTCGCCACACATCACGTTTCGTTCTCGCGAGGCGAGGCGAAAAGTGGCCCATGGAGAGCCGCTTCGCTACGTTGAATGTAAGAGGAGGAATGGATGGTAAGAATGAAAGTGGACGAAGCGAAACAAGTATGTAAGGATCGTATCAAGTACGGGAACGAGGCGGTCTCTGCCTACGAAAGAGGCGTGATTATATGTATGTATGTATGTATTATAAAATGTCGACAGATTGTCAAATACAAATTTCTCCTTGAAATTGTACGCATTATTTTTCGTTATATTGTAATATTTACCGTGCCGATTGGTTAAACGGCAATATATACGGCATATTTTTACAATCTAACGGTTTTTACAATATTACGGTGACATATTTTATCTGTAAGAACATAAGGGGAATCTGGCTGGGTTGGGACCTCAGTCCACTACCTTGTAAATTGTAAAAGTAAATAAAAAATACATTTTTTAATGTCTTACAGGTGCAAACTTGGAATGCAGTAACATGTCAAGTGTGAACTTAAGGCTGGCATCACTGAAGAATGCCAACTTACAAAACTGTGTGTTGAGATGTGCAGAATTGGCAGGCGCTGATTTAGAGGTACCTTTCTTGTTTTATAAAAGCTTATAGTTAATTTGAAAAAATGCAACCATAATAATAATTATGTTTGCCAACATTGCCATTTGCCGTCAGTCCGTGCGGCCATATATAAAAAGCTATTTTTTTTTTATTTTTTATTTTTTATTTTTTTTTATGAAATATGGGGGCAAACGAGCAAACGGGTCACCTGATGGAAAGCAACTTCCGTCGCCCATGGACACTCGCAGTATCAGAAGAGCTGCAAGTGCGTTGCCGGCCTTTTGAGAGGGAATAGGCTAATAGGGGAGGGTAGGGAAGGGAATAGGATAGGGGATTGGGCCTCCGGTAAACTCACTCACTCGGCGAAACACAGCGTAAACGCTGTTTCACGCCGGTTTTCTGTGAGCCCGTGGTATTTCTCCGGTCGAGCCGGCCCATTCGTGCCGAAGCATGGCTCTACCACGTAAAATATTATTACGTACGTAACCTATTTTACACAGATAACTGTGTTGCCACATTACTAAAATTATGATTGCTGTATTTTTCCAGCTGGAATAATAATTTTTAACCATAGAATAATTTCGACAATAATATATTAAACCCCTTACTATTAAACGCTGTATAAGCTTTGAATAGTTATAGTGTTTTGTTCACGTCACACAAGTGACATTTTTAATTCGATAGAAGGAGACCAAACACTGTATAACTATTCAAAGCTTATACAGCGATTATTAGTAAGGGGGTATAAGGTTTGGTAAAATCAATTACGGATACTTCGAGCATATGATCTACTGCTTATGTAAAGACGTTTATGCATTATAATTGTCATACTCGAAAAAATTTTTTTTTTTCTTTATATGGGCGTTTGCGTTTTGCGGAGAGTCACCCATACATGAGATGATTTTTTTGTTTGAGTATGAAATGTTTTTCTGCCTAAACGTCTTTACATAAGTAGTGGATCATGTGCCTGAAGTATCCGCAATTAATTTTTGGAGACCTTATATATAAATCTGATGAAAAAATTATCATTTTGTAGGTTATAGAAGTTGTCTATGTAATAATAATAATAATCTTTATTGCACACCACAAAAATATACAATTATCACAATAAATACAATAGATATATAGAAGTACAATTTCGGCGGCCTTATCGCTATAAAGCGATGTCTTCCAGGCAACCATTCAAAGGTTAAGAGAAAATCACATCATTAAAGACACAAGGGTGGACGTACAAAGTAAACAACAAGTACAGAAGAAAAACAGATTACAGATTAATATTTATTATAATTTTGTTTTTTTTTTTCAGTGCTGCGATCTATCTGGAAGTGATCTTCACGAAGCGAACTTGAGGGGCGCGAATTTAAAAGACGCCGCTTTCGAATTGATGCTGACACCGTTGCACATGTCCCAGACAATACGATAGCATAAAAATAAATAGTAATAATAATAAATAATAATTAGGGCGCGAGTCGACGAGCCGGTTTCTACCCGGTACGGCACCGGACCGGTGCCAGTTATGGTTGATTGTACAATTAGTATTATTATTAGTATTATTGAAATAAATTGAATTTTCGTTTTGTTTTATGTTTTATTCCACATTCCACTAAAATGGTCTGTATTTTTATTTTTTTTTAATAATAAAATATAATACCCGACTAAAATTTCAAGGACCCTCAAACACCTTTTAATTTATCTTTTTCCAATTTACTTTTACGCTGCACTGGTCTGGCAAGGTTAAAGTCCCGACTAAATGACCAGGCTTTTTTCCCAACTCTAAAGATTAAACTAACACTCTATGTGATCGGCTCTTGCTAATCTCCATGCTTAGAGCATCGAAAAGCTTTGCCCACGTTCCCACGAGCGTTTTATTTGTGGTCGCGACAAAAAAAAATTAAATTTGACACTTGACACTTCGATTTTTATGCCGCGTCCGCACGTTTGCCAAACCTCGACAAGTCTTCACAAATTCAAACGTGCGGATAGAGCGTTTGCCATGGTTTGTGTAGGCTTGCAAGAGCTTGCGGCCGTTCCGATCGAGTGTCGGTTTTTTGACACAAATCAAAGGGAATTTGTCGCAAGCGCTTGCGATGCATCCACACGTTTGTGCGCGCTCAGTCTGGTTTGTGTACTGGAGACGGGCAGACGTGCCTACGCTCGCACAAAATGAGTGGTGATTAGTCAAATAAGACATCTTGTTTTTTCTCGAATGTTATCAGTCTGAACCATGCATTTGGGACCCGAAAAACAAGCATAATTATTGTATCTAAGTGTATAATACACTTAAATAAAAATCTTAAATATGTATATGTCACCGTAAAATTGTAAAAAACCGTTAGATTGTAATAAAACTAGTGAAATTGTAAAATGCCGATAGACACAAATCACAATAAAAATCTTAAATATGTATATGTCACCGTAAAATTGTAAAAACCGTTAGATTGTAATAAAACTAGTGAAATTGTAAAATGCCGATAGACTTTGGACGCGAATATTCTGCCTTTAATAAAACACATTATTTTTCGTAAGATTATAAATATATAGTTATAAATATTTCGACCTATTTTTACAATGTCGTTAGTTATTTTACAATCTAACGGTTTTTACAATTTTACGGTGACATGTATAATATAAAAGTATTAAATATATTTCTGTTGTCTGGTACCCGTAACACAAGTTCTTCGAGAACTTACCACGGGACCAGATTGACGTGGTGTGAAACGTCCATAGATATTATTATTATTATGAGAAAAAAGTAGCCGGTGCGTGGCTAAGTACATTATTGAATAAGCCACTATACGGTTAATTTGTAACTTAATCCACCATCTTCTTTGTCGTTTTTTGTTTGTTTTTATTTATGTATTTTTTTACAACAATAATAGGTAATAATAACTCCTCACACCGATTTCGGTGACGGTTTTATTGAAACCAGGCCAGTTACGCAGGAGTATTTTTATAGTGCCCAAGTGTGTGCGCAGTACAAAAAAGCACACTCTCTTTTACTCTCATAATCCCAATGCGGGAATCGAACCTTCTACCTCCGAGACGAGAGCCAAGCTCTAACCACAAGACCACGGAGGCTGTTGTTTTTACAATAAAAATAACTCAAAGCAAATGCTATAGCCGATACCTACGAGCTCAACGTCCGTCATGCTTGCCTGTTCAGAACACACTAACTCACTCGCAAGCGTGCGGATGGTGACGTTTGATTCCCGGCATTAAGCTTTATTGTTTAATAGATATGGAGGGTAGAGATAATATTAGTGCAGAGTTCTATCACAGAATAAATAATAGTACCTACAGGTACAGAAGAACCACTCCGACAAATGGTTTGAAGAAATAGGGACTCTTGCCGCGATGCGATAAGGTTCAATTCAGCTAACACAACGCTTGATTACCTACGATTATATTTACCTAGAAGTTGCGTCTCTTTCTATCGCGTAATTCTTATCCTTTCTAATGACATTAGGGTTGTCTTATTTTAGAAAATTATTAACCGACTTCCAAAAAAGTAGGCGGTTATACGTATTAAATATATTTTTTCTTAATATTTAATTACTTACAACTTTTTTACCTACACTCTAGTACCTACCTACTGTACTTTACTGAACAAATTGCTTTCCAAATAAACCTAAGGTAGGTGTTAATAGTACTGTAATAATTTGACGACCTCTGTGGCTCAGTTGGTTGAGCGTGTTGGTGCTCAAGCCGGGGGTCGCGGGTTCAAATCCCGCCGAAGGAACAAAAAGTATTTTTGTATTCCTGGGTCATGGGTGTGTATTAAATATATTATGTATCATATAATAAAAATCTTAAATAATATGTGTATTGTATAAAAGTATTAAATATATTTCCGTTGTCTGGTACCCGTAACACAAGTTCTTCGAGAACTTACCACGGGATCAGATTGACATGGTGTGAAGCGTCCACAGTTATTATTATTGTTATTATAATAATTTCGCGCATACCTATGAGTATATATACATACTTATGCGTAAACGTAAGCATTTTTTATACCTTCACGGCCTGATATTACTCGAAGAAGTTGAATCACGCCGCCTTATTTTTATTTATATTTACTACTAGGTACTACTAGGTACTTTTGTCAATAAATGATTCTTCAAATCGTATCACATCGGAATAACATACTTAAGACGTGAATAGATAGTTCAAGTGGAGCCAACACCTAAACACTAAATATTGGTTATCAAGTAAGTATGTAATTGCAGTAGCAGTAGTAGCTCAAACTATATTTTTAAATATTGTTATATTATGTTATATGGTACCTATTATAGTTATAGCTGGCCGGGTGATTTTTACTTAACTTACACAGTACCATAGACGTATATTATAGACGAGGCATGTTGAGGCAAAAAGTGTCTCCAAAAAAATGGCCCCAATTTTTAAATTTTGGGGCCATTTTGACATTTGAGGTTTGGCACTTGTGATCTTACCATTTCTACATTTGCTTTATATGCAGTTTATCCAGTCCGCATATAATTCATAAAATGCCGAGTAGTTGCGTAATTAAAGGCTGTAAAAACTATGACAAACGTGTAAAAAAGATAGACGGGATATCTTATCACAGGTAATTATCACAATATTTTTTGTTACAATTAAAATACTTATGGAATTTTAAATAAATATTCAAAAAATGGCGGCCAACTATGAAATATAACACTGATATGCGCAACAGTGAAAAGGTAACTTTGTAGGGACGTCATTTTTATTATTGTAAATTACAGAAATAAGAGATTCAGTTTTTTTTTTATTTCAGTACCTAACCAAACCTAACCTTACCCGTCAGTATTCACATTTTTGATTAATTTAAATAAAATGAAACTAAGGCTTACTATTTATTTGATTTTTACATATTATATTTAAAAATATTATTTACTATCTGGCCTGACAGACGTTGTTCTGTGAATTATGAAATTGAATAAAAAATGCTCGGGAGAATTTTCTTTCTACGGGAGAACTACACTTGAAGGTTGTAAGCGTAGGTTGCTACACCCATAAGTCATACCCTACACCTACAACCTACATCTAGACCTACTACATACCTATAGTTGGTAGGTGATAGGTTGGTAGTAACAGTAGTTACCCCACTAAAAACCTACAAGCTACATCTACTAGATGTAGATCACCTATAACCTGCACCTACTGTCTATTCTACTCCTAAACAACCACCTACAATGTTCAGAGGCCAGCCGATTTAACATTATGCACTTTTGGAGAAAAAAAAGTAATATTTCTGAAATATTACTATGTTACTGGAAGCACCTTTATACCGAGTGATTTTTTAATCCGTTTCAAGAGAAACAGTGTATAATAGTTACACAAAATAGAGTACTTTGGCATACTTAGTTTATTATTTTTTTCTTTTGTCTAATTTAGTGAACATTTGTTGTAAACATCGCAGAAATTTATAGTATTTAAATTACAGATTTCCCAATAATCCAGAGCGCAAAGAGATTTGGACTCGCCTTATTCGAGAACAACGAAATGAGCCTAACAAAAAAGTTACTCATAGATCTAAACTCCCCTCCCACTCGCGCCTTGGTGACACCCACTTCGCAACGGGCCGTGCAGCAGAAATCGTAATATTTTAATTTCGCCATAACTTCAAAACCAAACATCCAATTTGAATAATTCAAAGACCAAATATTATCTACATAAACTGTACTTAGTGATGAAATAATTTATTTTGATAAGGATTAATAGCATGAGTAAAATAAATGCGTTTAAATATAGTCCAAAAAAAATTCAAGATTTCTAAATAAAAAAATGGTTGTTATGCCTCACTTGACATAGATAGGTATAGTGTGTCACGGACTTTTTTGTAGATATTTATAAGATCTACAATTAATTTGAACATTTTATGGTTCTATCTTTTATAGTATAGGCAGCGTACGCAAAATAAGTAACTTTTCTGGTTGATTTTTACACCTTGTGTCCGAAAAACCCAAATATCTTACGGAACCCTATTTTTTCCAAAATAAAATTTAGCCTATGTTCCTCGTGGATAATGTAGCTTTCGAAAGGTGCAAAAATTTTTGAAATCGGTCCAGTACTTTTTGAGCCTATTCATTACAAACAAACAAACAAACAAAGTTTTCCTCTTTATAATATTAGCGTAGATTATTATTTTCAAACTGAATTAGAATATGTATAAGTTTTTATAAATTATAATTCAATATTCTTTTTATGGTACTTAATATAATTAGTTTTGTTTTTAATGAGTCTTGTTTTATTTATCTAGGTAATAAAGGAATATTAAGTGCTGTTGCGCTAGGATTTGTATGTAATTTTTGCTGCAGCGCTGGCTGTGAAACGTCACAGCTCCTACGGCTCCGCCCCTTCTGTGGCGCCGCTGGAGCTACGGCACATGTGTAAAAACAAATTTGTTGTCTGGTCTAGGTCCATACGCCGTATAGAAGAAAAAAATTGGTTTTCTTGTAAAATCATTTAAAATATCTTGCTTAGGTTAAAATATCTAGTATCCATACACATTACACCATAATAGCCATTGCACTAATCTATTACACCGATATATTAACTGTATAATATTCTAGTATGTAATTATCGTCATCTATGGGTACTAATCACCAGAGGAGTTAAAAGTGCGTTCCTGATCTTTGGCATACATTTGACAAATAATGTAGGTATAAGAAAAAGTTACGCCATCTTGATTTCAGAAGATTTATTCAAATAAATGTGGACTGAAAAATCTGCGGTAAGCAAATGTCGAAATGTCAAGATGACAAAATATGAAACCTCGACTGCCCCAAAAAACCCCAAAAGTGGGGCAGTTTAAGTGTGGACACTTTTTGCCTCAACACGCCTCGTCTATGCTTTATGATAATGAGAGTAATGTAATAAGAAATATGAAATATTTAAATTACATTACGTACCTGTAAAATTTATATTTGTTTGTAAGCCTTATTGATTTATTGTTGCTAATATTTTAGTAATTCCAGTATTAATGCGAGCTAAACTTATATTAAATACGCCGGACAATTTTATTAACATTTCTTTAGTCAAGATATGTATTTAAAAAAATGTATGCGTTGTACGCCCTTACAAAGTTATATCATACGACTAGCGACTGTTCCATCGGAATGGTAAAATCACGAAGTATAGATAACAAGGAGTCCGAACGTAATGTTAAAATAATGGTCTCAATTACGGGGACAGATTTTTGCCGGTAGAGCGCGCGACGGTCCGACATGCACTCGTTTGAAATTACGCGGGAAGTTTAAAGTTGCTATTGACAGCTCTGGAAAGATTGAAATCTTATTATATAAAAGTTTTAGGAAATTCTTAGAAACTGTTCTCGAAAAATAGATACCGTAGAACACGGTAATTGCCTAACGGTAATTTAAAAATAATTGTAACAAATAATAGTATTGGCAACACTCGGTATAATAGTATTGGCAACACTCGGTACTCGTCGGTCTCGCACGCCTAGCGGCAGAAAAGAGAACTAAGATCTGGTCCTATTATTGTGTACATAATTATTATTAAAAAGCCTATACCGTTCGGACTCCTGGTATCTATGCTTCATGGGTAAAATCGTAAAATCAAAGGAACATCGAAGTTCCGTTGATTTTACATAGATGGCGTAATTTTTTCTTGTATGAAAATTTTTTCGGCTAAATGTACGTGATAGCCTATCTTGAGTTGAAATCTTTGCACAGTACCTATCGTAATATTATATGCACAAATTGTAAGGTATTAAATCCTATCCATAAAACATTGCGACGAACAAATCTCACGCATACGTCGCTCACTGCTCGCGCGCGAGTCCCTCGTAATTGGCCCGTTTAAGGAGGCCGCCGCACGTACTTACATTTTTGATACCTACACGGGGAGTGGGACAGGCCTGGTTCTATTTACAGTGCAGATTTTTTTCTGTCACGACCACAAAAAAACGCTCTTGGGAGCGTAGGCCGCATCGCGTCGCGATTCAACCAGCAAATCCAAGGCCGCGGACCATTGGTACCGGTGCTGGATTTGCAGTGTGGACCGCATGGTGGGACTATATTTTCCAGAATCCGGAAGGCCGTAGAAAATTCTGAGCAAGGAAAATATTACCAGCCTATTCTATTAGCATGAAAAATTGCAAC
This sequence comes from Glaucopsyche alexis, assembly GCA_905404095.1. Classification (NCBI taxonomy): domain Eukaryota; kingdom Metazoa; phylum Arthropoda; class Insecta; order Lepidoptera; family Lycaenidae; genus Glaucopsyche; species Glaucopsyche alexis. The sequence continues at coordinate 6,043,055 of FR990064.1, read as the reverse complement.
TTTCTAGTCTCATAGCTTAGAAATGCCAGGGAAGGACCCACTTATAAATGAATTAGGAGGCTTATTACTCGAAAATGGTTGGGTTTGTAAAAAAAGTCATGTATGAAACCTTGCCTTTATTTTAAAAGACCTATTCAACGACACCCCACACGACGGAGTAGAATGAAAAAAATGTTTTTCATCCCCACTTCACATAAATGGAGTCGAACTACCCCTAAAACGTATGGAATCTTAAAAACGTGCTATTTTCTGTGCTCTTTAAAATTCCCTAGTCGAACTTTCAATAGACATTCTAGTTTACTCATGGCAACTGACTACTACTTAGACTTTGACTAGATTTTGGACAAATTGGACTTGACAATAGAAATACCATTGTTGAAATCTTGAACGAAAATTCTATTTCCCGCCTTTTTAACTAGATACTTGCAAATGCCAATAAGAAAAAGTGGCGAGCTCTCATATATATTATTTTATACATACATTGACATTTGACTTTACACTTGTGTATTCGATTTTCAAATTTCAGCTTTATGTTAGTGCTAAGTTCTATTTCCAATGCTCTGAATTTTCTACGTCCTTCCGGATTCCGAAACATATTATTATTTATAGTCCTAGCCCTAGTCATATTTTGGAATTTACACAATTACAAAATAAGGAAGATTATAGTAAGTATCTACTTATCAACTACGAAGTCGTGAAAGTCGAAATTACGTGCAGAAGCCAGAATTGATACTTTTCTATGTTTTTTTACTATTTTTAAGATTTTTACTACTGGTATCATTATAGTGCGCAGTGAAGTTGGTTGGAAATTGCAATTTGCATTTTGCATTGTTTTTTTTTATTCATGTTCTATTTTTGTGTGTGACGGTTCTGTCGTGCGAATACAGATTTTTAATTTACGTTTGATTTTAATGATTCAATTTCGTTTCCTAATCGAAGGCTGTTCAGGAACTATCTTTTGTTTGCGCTAATTCCAAAATGCAGAACGGAGAGGAAACAGCGGCGCCCGCAGAAACTGGTAAGACAAAAATACCGTAATAATTAATAAATTTAATTGTTTTCAACAGTATAATTTCGTGAAAACCCACGAAATACAATTTTCTCACGTTTTCCGATAGCATTTCTATCGTAAATTTGGTTTATAATTTTTTATTAGTACCCACAAAATGTCAAATGTGACTAAAATGTTTGAGAACGCATTTGCGAAGTATTCTGCGTTGCAAAGGTGGTAGAAACTTGTGTTTCACTGGATTTCGTGTTTCAATTCACTATTTGGGTGGTTTCCTCGTTTGTAACTGTTACTGTTAGCATTTTAACTGGAGTGTGAAGAATGACTCACATTCCTCTATACGTATTGAAAAAATGTTAGTGATTTATTAAGCAATTAAATTATATTCGCCGCTTTCGATTCTTCACTCGCGCAGCCGTGCAGTTTTTTTACACAAAAAATGTGAGTATCGGGCCTATCTTCTGTCTACTACTTAATTTACTAGATGTTGCTCGCGACTTCGGACGCTCAAAAGGAAATCTCGGGGGAACCGTACATTTTGCCGCAATAAAAAGTAGCATATGTCCTTCCCCGTGGTCTATTCTATATCTGTGCCAAATTTCATCATAATCAGTCCACTAGTTTCGGAGCCTATTCAATGCAAACAAACAAACCTTCATTTTTTAGGGTTCCGTAATACTTAAGGAACCCTTATAGTTTCGCTCTGTCCGTCTGTCTGTCTGTCTGTCTGTCTGTCTGTCTGTCCGCGCCTCTAGCTCCTATAATTATGAATATAAATTGATGAAATTTGGTGCAGTTATAGATTGTCTATAGATCACGGTTTCGGGATCATAAAAAAATAATAATTTTATATTTTAGGGGTGGCTCTCCATACATGTGAAGTGGGGATGAAAAATATTTTTTCACTCTACCCCATCGTGTGGGGTATCGTAGAATAGGTCTTTTAAAATAAAGGCAAGGTTTCATACGTTACTTTTTTATAAAGTTGACCATTTTCGAGTAATCGGCCTCCAAAGTAGTTTATAAGTTGGTCCCCCCCTAGCATTTTTAAACTATAGGAGATAGAAACTTGCAAATTTCCATGCTGATAGATCATGCTAAAAACTCTTTAGGAAAATTATTTTGAACCAAATCGGACAGTAACTTTTGGAGTAATTTAAAAAAAAAGCATATTACGCGTTTATAGTTACGGAACCCTCCTTAGACATGTCCTGACATGCTCTTGGTTAGGTTATTTTAATATTAGAATAGATAAAAAGTGCGAAGTTTTTTTTTCTATCTCCTGTGAGGGTAAGCACTTACAAAAAAAATTTCTAATATTTTGTTAGTAGACACTATATAAAGCCATTTAAGCACACCACAAACATAAATAAGATTTAATAAGAATATGAAATTGAAATACTTGAAATTATCTCTGCTAACAGCTAAGATGTGAGGGTAGAATTTAAATATTTATCATGTTTAATGCATTATGTACCTGTTATCTTTTCAATTTTGAGCTATAAAACCATATTATAGTAATTCAGTTGTGTAGGTAGGTAGGAAAAAATAAACTGTCCAAATGCATAGTTTTCATTCCCTGCTTAATATTTTGAGAATGCACTATGATGCTATTAAGTAAATAAATGCCTTTATTTATTTAATAGCTTTAATTATAACAAAATAAAAAATCTGTTGATTAAAAAAGTTGTGAACAATGCAACAATGATTACAGATTTTATGTTTCTGAAATGTCATGGAAAACTAAAATGATACAAATTTTAATAAAATCCATAAAAATCAGCCAATTGCAAGTTGGATATGCATGAAGGGTTCCATACAAAACTGCAATAAAACCTTTAATATAATAGGGAATATGCACGTATTTTTTTTATTTATTTATATAGATCTATCTTGTTTGGTAAACCATATAGTAAAATCAGTTTTTTGATATCATTAAAAATAACGACGATATAAACGTTTAAAGTGGTCTATTAGACAGAGAGATCCGACGTGTATCGTGACGTCACATAACACGACTTTCATAGAAAGTTCATACTAAATTTCGTTTTGCTAGAAAGAGATAGATTACAAACTTTGACCGCTCATATCTTGCTCATTTATCAACAGATATTGAAAATTTTCTCGCCATTTTCTTTATTTTTCTGTCTAGTATCATATTATTATATTTTAAGCTATTTTTATATTTTATGCATATTCCCTATTAATGTTATTCTGTTTTAAGTTTTTGTTGTTATAGCGGCAACAGATACATCATCTGTGAAAATTTGAACTGTCTAGCTATCAGGGTTCACGAGGTATAATAACTCCCCACACCGATTTTGGTGACGGTGGCCAGTTTATTTATTTACTAGCTATCCCAACAAATGTTGTTCTGCCTTAACTAAGAACTGAAATTTCTCATCGTTTAAACCTTCCCTGAACTGATATGATTATTTTAAGATCAAAATTAGCCAAATCAGTCCAGCCGTTCTCAAGTTTTAGCGAGACTAACGAACAGCAATTTATTTTTATATATAAGATATTTAGTACACAGACAGGTTACAGTCATTGCATGAATAAGTTAACATAAAGCATAATGGCTAAACTAGGCAGCAACCCAAAAAAGTATACCTATCTTAATTATTATTCGGTTGTTGATAACTACAAATAAAAATAACAAAAAACTACTACTACTTACATTTATAGTAAAAGGTCTTATTGCAAGTACTTAGTAAAAAAGAAAATTATATAAAAAATGAAATGAAATTAACTCTTAATTCTAAATTGGGAGACAAGTAGGTGCCTAGATTTTTCATTTTTATTTATTATTTATTTGTTTATCGGACACAAGAGGTGGTGAAATACTTGGTTTCATTGAAACCAGACCAGTTACACAGGAGTAATTTTATAGTGCCCAAGTGTGTGCTCAGTATACAAGAGTACTCTCTCTTCCTTAACTTTTGTAACCCAGTGGGACGGATAACCGACATGACTGGAGAGAGATCAGGCACAAGTCCAACTTTTAACATGCCCATCAGACACATGGATCATCTTTCTTGTCAGACAATCCGGTGATCAGCCTGCATTGTCCTAACCAAACTTGGCGGCCCGCCCCGGGCGGCACTTTTAAGGGGGCGGCAAAACCTAAGTAAGAGGGCGGCAAAACCCAAGTAAGGGGGCGGCAAAATTTACGTCCGCCCCGGGCGGCAGACACCCACGCTACGCCACTGATGTGGAATTAATGTTTGAACTATTGAATTTAATTATAGTATTATCTGATTATAACAGAATTTAGCATCTTATATGTATTTTATTTAATCTGGGGGCACGGCAGTGCCCCTGCCAAGATAAGCCAAGCAAAGCGCAAGGGCACTTCCAGACCACCTTCTCTTGAAATGTTTCGTCGATTTTTTTAACCCTCATAACTTGGGTTTGAATTATACCAGATAAATAAAAATTTTGCAGGATATTATGTTCCCAGTAGCGGACTTATTAAACATGTAATGTTTTGATTGCATAGTTCTTATACTTTAGATTTTATTAATATCTAAAAACCCCTGATTTCGTAACTGACTTCAAAAATTATATGGTACTTCCGGATGTCCTAGTAAGCTGAAATTTGGTATGTTAGCTTGTATTAGTACACAACTAACATAATATTTGTCAAAGTTGGAAATTTAATCCTCCAACCCCTTATACTAAGTCCGCCATCTATCGCGTATATTATGAACTATGTTAGTTATGTCGGCCACAAAAATTGACTAAGGTGTGGAGGTTGTGAAGTTAGGCTTGTATAGTTAAAGGCGTGACTCCTGTTCGAAACATTACACAGAAAACATGAAACAAAAACATTTGTTTTCATACACAAGCTGTCTCCAGCTACAGAAAATGTTTTTGATCGAAACAAAACATTTTGTCCAGACACGATCTAAGTTCCGACGAGGAAGACGTATTAGCGCTCGCAGTTGTAGTGATTGTAGGTGTAGAATCTAGGAGAAAAGAGGGGTTCTGAAAAGGCCACTTTAGGTGTTTCATAAAAGTATTTTTTTAACTCATAAATATGTGCGCCATTTTACGCATTTCTATTGAAAACTGACAAAATTGGTGTTTTTTAATTAAGTCAGCCATATATTATGAGCGATCACAAAAACAAACACAAAAAACACAACAAGCAAAACTATAACCCTAAAAAACCTGTACCTAGCTGTCATGTGAACGATGTGAACACTAGGTAAGAAATGAAACATTTCTTCCCCTCTCTACCCGCGCGGGAATGTTTTCCGTCCGTCTCCGAAAACAAAAACATTGTCTATTCCTAGACAAATGTGTATAGCCACGCCCCAATGTTTCGTGTTTTCTGTGTAATGTTTCGAACAGGAGTCACGCCTTAAGGCGTGTAGAGTCAGAAGCTTGGTTTTACATGAGATCTGAGAACTTTTTGACAGTGCGATCTTGGCATCACCTTATATGAAAGTTATTTTGGTGGGATAGTTTTTTTCTAGAAAAACATTACAATAATTTGTCTAAGTTTGTGCTAGGCTCTTATATGAAGTTATACTATATAGTATAATGTATTTATAATTTACATAATAATATGATTCATGCATATTTCATACAAGTTTAAAGGCTGCACATGGCTGTACATACTAATTATGTCATCATTATATTTAGTAAAAGGTTAAAACTTAGTCATATGGTATTGGGTAATCTTAGTATTTTTTCGGTTAATAGGTTTATAAGATTCACCAAACTACTTACAAATTTTATAACTAGAATACAAAATTTATTTTCTTGAAATAAAGCAACACAATAGGTACCTAGGTTTAAGTATGTTTGTACTAAATCAATTGCAATAATCTTCTTGATTAAAAAAAATACTTAGTTAATTAATTCTAGTTCTCAAATGTCATAATACACAAAATACCTGGGTTCTGGGTAGCCAAACTTTGCTTGGAGTTCTGATAAATAAATAAAAAAGAAATGTTATTTCTTTACTTTGATCAAATTCATAAAATCATCATCATCACCAATCACTATGATGCAAAACTCCTGGCGTTCAATTTAACCAAGGTTCATTTTAACCTTGAATTAAAGCTTTAAATGTACTAATTCTTCCCCAAAAAAAAAAAAAGTGATCTCTAGTAGTTTATGACTTAGAGCATAATTATAGAGTACATACACATAGCTTTTAGATGGACTATTTTAACTAGAAAAATTATTTAAAGTTGAATATCTCGCAAACGGATACCTAAATCAAAAAATTGTCTGAGATATCTCTCAATGTTTATAAAATACCTTTCTAACTAATGATATCCCACACTATGGAGTAGACGCGAAAAATAATACAATCCCCACTTTACATGGAGGTACCAAAAAAAAGTGTGGGACGCTTTTACACCACGTTAAAGTTTGTGAGGATGAATGGATGGATGTTTGTTACTCTCTCAGACTTTCACGCAAACTTCTGAACGGATTTTGATGAAATTTCTATGGTAGGCTCTGGATTAAAACAGGCTACTTTTTATCCATGAAAAGTACCTACAGTTTTCTCGCGGGATACTCGATAGTATAAATTTACTCGAGCGGAGTAGCGGGAAACAGCTAGTAATTATAGTATTATTGTCGAATAATTATTTGAACAGACGGTTTGATATTCATTAATTTAAAAATTTGATAGTGACGTGTAGAAAGCAGAAAAGATGTGAGTTGCGATTGTTGCTAGACACCAGTGGCGACGCGTTACATTGCCACAACACAACAGACGGTCAGCATTGAAAATTAGGATATTGCAATTATTATCATTCACTGCCAAATTGTTATCACATTACCTTGCACTTGCTTGAAGGTCACGCGCATTGTATATAACTGCACTTATAACGGATTGTATTTAGCACGAAAATAATTGTTTTATCTATACTAATATAATAAAGAGGAAAAGTTTGTTTGTTTGCATCGAATAGGCTCCGAAACTACTAGACCGATTTTGATGAAATTTGGCGCACACGTAGAGTAGACCACGGGGAAGGACACAGGCTACTTTTTATTGTGGAAAAAAGTACGGTTTCTGCTAAATTAACTTTTGCGTGCACGAAAGCGCTGGCAACATTTAGTTGGCTTCATAATTGTGTCCACCGATTACGTGAGGTATTTGGGGGGAGAGGCATCTCACCAAATCTCACTTAAGTCTCATTCTTAAAAACGTTTCGCGCAATTATGGCCCCCTTCTGTTTACGTCCTACTTCTACACTAATATTATAAAGAGGAAAACTTTGTTTGTATGTTTGTTTGTTTGTTTGTTTGTAATGAATAGGCTCAAAAAGTACTGGACCGATTTCAAAAATTCTTTCACCATTCGAAAGCTACATTATCCACGAGTAACATAGGCTAAATTTTATTTTGGAAAAAAATAGGGTTCCGTAAGATATTTGGGTTTTTCGGACACAAGGTGTAAAAAATCAACCAGAAAAGTTACTTATTTTGCGTACGCTGCCTAAACTATAAAAGATAGAACCATAAAATGTTCTAATTAATTGTAGATCTTATAAATATCTACAAAAAAGTCCGCGACACACTATACCTATCTATGTCGAGTGAGGCACAACAACCATTTTTTTATTTAGAAATCTTGATTTTTTTTTGGACTACATTTAAACGCGTTTATTTTACTCATGTTATTAATCCTTATCAAAATAAATTATTTCATCACTAAGTACAGTTTATGTAGATAATATTTGGTCTTTGAATGATTAAAATTGGACGTTTGGTTTTGAAGTTATGGCGAAATTAAAATATTACAATTTCTGCTGCACGGCCCGTTGCGAAGTGGGCGTCACCAAGGCGGGGTGCGCGTGCGGGTTAATGTTTAGTTTAGTTTAGTTTAGTTAAATAGTTTAGTTATTTTATAAACATCAAATTGATAATATCTTAAAATATAATACATTATAATATCTATACATCTATACAGTTAAATACAATTTAAGTGTCTGTTTGTAACTTCAAATTAACAGCTTTTTACATAATGAATCTGAAAGTATATTCGGTACTTACAATAAAATACATTTTTTTTTAAATTTTTGTCTGTCCGTCTGTCTGTCTGTCTGTTTGTTCCGACTAATCTCTGAAACGGCTGGACCGATTTTCACGGGACTTTCACTAGCAGATAGCTGATGTCTAACATAGGCTACTTTTATTTTAGGGTTCCGTTTAAAAAAATAGGATTTCGCTTTCGTTAGTCATAAATAAAGTCGCGGGTAAATTTCAGCGATATCCCAAAGTATTGTTCCACGCGGACGAAGTCGCGGGCAAAAGCTAGTATATTATAAATATGAAAATTTGTGAGGATGGATGGATGGATGGATGTTTGTTACTATTTCTCGCTTTCGAATTTGGTATGGTATTTGGTATGTTAGTACCTAGTTTAGGCTCTGGATTAAAACAGGCTACTTTTTATCCCAAAAAAGTACCTACAGTGTTCTCGAGGGATACTGTATTTACGCGGGCGGAGCCGCGGGCAACAGCTAGTTTATAATAAACGCTATTGTAAAATTTTGCTAATAAGTCGTTAGTGTGGTCCGAGCATTACAAATTACAATGTATGTACCACCTATCAGTTAGTAATAAATAATATAATAAATACAGTTACTTCTTGACGCTAACAACCATTTTTCAGTAGTAAAAAACTAACGCTTATGAAATTCCTATATAATGGACACAATTATAGCTCTTACACGTTTAGTCTTAAAGTGTATATTACCGTATGCGTTACGCTTCAGAAAGTATTTACTTACAGAAGGTCGAATACGCTATAGTTTATGTAAAATTGACGACCATGAAGTATATGAATTATCAAATATATGTTTGCGATTTGATATAGGTACTTATATATTAATCGGTTTTGGTTGCTAAATGCCTAAGCGCCCTTGCACACTTAATCAGTATTTCTCAAAGTGGGCGATAACGCCCCCTTGTGGGCGCTGGAGACCTTAGGAGGGGCGATAGGGGAGGGGGACCCAGAAAAAATTGGGGGGCGCTGATATGAGTAGTATTATATATTATTATTGCTCAATGTTGATTATTATTATTGGTTAATTTCGAATAGATAAAAGAAACTCTCCAGGCGAGACATTAGTCTCGCCTGGAGAGTTTCTTTTATCTATATAACTTATTAAAGTTATTGAGGTTTTTAATGTGAAAAAGAAATGGGGGGCGCTACAAAATAACTGATTTTCGAAGTGGGCGTTAGACGGAATAAGTTTGGGAACCTCTGCACTCTGCAGTGCGGAGTCTGCACTAAATTGTGGTGTCACAGTGCAAGATAAATCGGTTTTGGTTGCTAAATGCCTAAGCGCCCTTGCACACTTAATCAGTATTTCCCAAAGTGGGCGATAACGCCCCCTTGTGGGCGCTGGAGACCTTAGGAGGGGCGATAGGGGAGGGGGACCCAGAAAAAATTGGGGGGCGCTGATATGAGTAGTATTATATATTATTATTGCTCAATGTTGATTATTATTATTGGTTAATTTCGAATAGATAAAAGAAACTCTCCAGGCGAGACATTAGTCTCGCCTGGAGAGTTTCTTTTATCTATATAAGTAACTTATTAAAGTTATTGAGGTTTTTAATGTGAAAAAGAAATGGGGGGCGCTACAAAATAACTGATTTTCGAAGTGGGCGTTAGACGGAATAAGTTTGGGAACCTCTGCACTCTGCAGTGCGGAGTCTGCACTAAATTGTGGTGTCACAGTGCAAGATAAATTTTGTTGAGCAACCGCCTATAATATGTTGGAATCTTTCTGGTGGCGCGGGCGCTGCATTTGACTGAAAAAATCTTCATACAAGAAAAAGGTACGCCATCTTGTTTTCAGAAGATTTTGTCAAATAAATGCAGAAAGCAAATGTTAAAATGACAAGATGAGAATTGTCAAACCTCGACTGCCCCAAAGAAACCCAAAAGCGTGGAAACTTTGCCTCTGCCCTCGACATGTCTTGTCTATTGTATTTATTATGTATAGTCAAAGTCAAAAATTTTTATTCAATGTTGCTATTTTTATACACTTATTGAACGTCGGTATATATATGATGCCTACCACCGGTTCGGGAACTAGCCCGGCGAGAAGAACCGGCGTAAGAAACTCGCGCGGGGCCATCTTTTACCAAAAAGATGGAAAATTGTTCTTTTAAAATAAAACAATGTATAACAATGTCATGACTAAAACTATATAACTAGAATACAATAGGATATGGAAGTAGCTTTACAGGGGGCCACCTCATTCCCAAGGTGTGCTATCATTCATGAAATCATTAAGTTTATAATAAGCTTTACTACACAAACGTTCTTTGATTACTTTTTTAAATTTATTGGTTGAAAAATGTTCAACGTTTTCTGGGATCCTATTGTATATGCGTATACATTGGCCTTTAAACGAATTCTTTACTTTACTAAGTCTAGTCACTGGTACATCAAGCTTATTCTTATTTCGAGTATTTCTATTGTGGTTGTCACTTTTTTTTTGAATAGGCTTACATTTTTTTTAACATATAGTACATTTGATAGAATATACTGAGAATCTACAGTTAAGATCCCTGTTTCCTTAAACTTATCTCTTAGTGAAGTATTGGGGGCCAGCTTGTAGATTGCCCGAACAGCTCGCTTCTGCAGCACAAAGATAGTAGGTATTTATATCTGCAGCATTGCCCCATAGCAGAATGCCATAGGACATTATACTGTGGAAGTAACTATAAAAATTTTAAAAACCCCCGACACAAAAAATAAACTCTAAAAAATAATAAATAATATTTTAAACCTATTATAATTATATTATCACATATAATATTATGTAAGTTGAAATAATTTTATTTTCCAATCGTCGCCTCGTCGGGGGACCGCTAAAGTTTATAAAGTATTTTTACAACAACAGCTAATTAATTATTACGAATTACATTTAAGTAGGTATGAGCAAATTATTTTCGGAGTAAATTCTTTTGTTCATTCTGCGACTACACGTGTTTTTTTCACATAGCGGTCCCCCGACGAGACGACGATTGGAAAATAAAATTATTTCAACTTACATAATATTATATGTGATAATATAATAGGTTTAAAATATTATTTATTATTTTTTAGAGTTTATTTTTTGTGTCGGGGGTTTTTAAAATTTTTAATTTTACTTTTATTTTATCCTTTTTAAAGTAGGTATAAATAATGATTACCTTACCATATACATACTTTCAACGTCATTGAAGTAACATGGTACCAAATTTCGAATCGATAGGACATGTGGACGATAGTCAGATCCCCTCATCAAGTAATAAAGAAAAGATGATCTTCAAACGGCTAATCAGGTCATGGTTACCTTACCATGTTCTTTAAATATCGTTGAAGTAACACGGTACCAAATTTCGAATCGATCGGACATAAGAAAGTTAGTCAGATCCCCTCATCAACTAGAAAAGTGCTGATCATCTTCAAACGGCTGATCAAGTCATGGTTACATAAGCATGTTCTTTGAATATCGTTGAAGTAACACAGTACCAAATTTTGAATCGATCGGACATTGGAAAGTTAGTCAGATCCCCTCATCAACTAGAAAAGAGCTGATCATCTTCAAACGGCTGATCTTCCCACCACCAATTTTCTCATCAAACGAAGCTACGAACACTGTCGATTAAGTCATCAATATTCTCTTTCAGTGCGCTTTCATTTGAGACCTTACTCGAGTATATTTGCACATTCGGATTTTCTTCCCCGCTTTCACCCCCCACAACTTTTAAACGGCTCAACCGATTTTCATCAAACATGTCTAAGAACACTCGCATGTAAGTCACCTTTAATATAAAAGAAACTAAATTGAAATCGCTTCATCCGTTCGGGAGCTATGATGCCACAGACAGACAGACAGACAGACAGACACACCCACAGACAGACAGACAGACAGACAGACACGTCAAACTTATAACACCCCTCTTTTTGCGTCGGGGGTTAAAAATACACAAGCCTTGCTGTGTTTTCGTCTGCAAAATGTCTTATTTTACTTACTGCAAATACTGCTGAACTAAGTCTGTCGGCCAATCCAGCAATATGAGGGCCCCACTGAAGTTTCGCGTCTAATGTAATACCTAAAAAGACGGCTGTATCTACTAGTTCCATACCTTCCCCATTTAATAGCACATTGGTTTTAGTTTGCCTTACATTCGGCAACGTGAACTTTATACATTTAGTTTTTTTGCTATTTAACAAAAGATTATTGACACTAAACCAGTGTACTATTTTTAGAAGAGCATTATTTACTTCGTCATAACACGAGTTTTGGCGATTAATATTAAAAGTAAGTGACGTATCATCGGCAAATAGTACTATTCCGTTTTTTTTCATTAATAAGGTATGGTAGGTCATTTATATAAATCAGAAAAAGAAAGGGTCCTAAAATTGACCCTTGTGGGATCCCCATCTCAATTTTAGTACCTGTGGATCTTTTTCCATTTATCTCAACTCTCTGAATCATATTTGATACGAGTGCTGGACCCCTTACTCCATAGTGGCACAATTTCCTGATCAATGTTGAGTGTTGCACACAATCAAATGCCTTAGAGAGATCGCAAAAGACTCCCAGAGCATCATGCGATCTCTCCCAAGCTTCAAAAATATAACTAATTAGATCAACGCCTGCATCTGTTGTAGAACGTCCCTTTGTAAATCCAAATTGTTTGTTATGTAAAATTTTATTTATATTGAAGTGTGCTAGCAACTGATTAAGTATTATTTTTTCATAAATTTTACTAAGTGTTGGTAAAATAGATATAGGTCGGAAGTTAGATGGATCCGACTTACTACCAGACTTAAAGAGAGGTAAAACTTTACTGTGTTTCATTAGATCAGGAAAGACGCCACGTTTTATACAATCATTAAAGATAGTTGCTAAGTAAGGTGCAATAATATCGATTATAGATTTAATAACTTTCATAGATAGGCCCCATAAATCTGAAGTATTCTTGATATTTAACAAATTAAAATGTTTTAAATGTCTTGAGGTCCTATTTCTTTAAATCTAAATTCGATTTCACACTCTTTTACGTTTTCTTTAAGTAGCAATAGTATAAAAGAAAGTCATGTTATATTATTTATAACTCAAGAACGGCTGAGCAGATTTGACTGAAAATTGGTGGTGATTTAGCTTAGAACCAGAGGATCAATTCTGCTAAATAAAACCAGCATTGATGCAATTATTATCAAGTCCCAAAACGCTAAAACTGACAAACGGTATTCTCGTAAACGTAAAGCCAACGAGAAACGCGCTCTGAGTGGTCGAAACTTCACCAAATCAGTTTATGATAACATGTAGCTTCACTTATAAGTTCTAATACAATTAAAGTAAAATGCGAGTCTACTTTAAATACGAGAATTGAGGTTCTGGAGACAGACATAGGATACTTTTTATCCCATTCCCAAGGTACTTAAAACTCGAGAACGGCTGGACCTATTTGGCTCATTTTGGTCTTGAAATAATTATGAAGTTCAGGGAAGGTTTAAACGGTGAGAAATATTGAAAAAGGTGTAGGTTGTAGGAGTAGGTGTAGATGTAGGACTAGGACGTAGGTTGCATTGTAGGTGTAGTCATTCATTCATTCCAGTTCATAGTCGTATTTAAGACAACAACGTGTGTTAGTTAAACAGCAGTAATCTAATAAGGATACTTCGCTTGTTCGTCCCACAAGTTTCGTCCTAATGGGACGAAAAGGCGACTTTAAAATTTTATTACTTTTTGCATTCATCAGTTCCTCCCATTTAATTAATTTTTATGACTTTAAAATTTTTGTACGGTCTGCAAATTACTGGTAGTTTTCAAAGTAAAATATATACCTCTATGTATTTTAGTGTGAATGGCCTGCCAAACCACCTATTCATACAATGTCTATGACTCTTTAATATCTTTGTTGGCAGTTGACACCTTGGCACTTGGCAACATAAAAAAATATGGTAAATCTAAAATATATAGGTAATAATATAATATATATCTACATAAGTCATAACATTGTTTTTACTATCAAGAAATTTAATATATATTTGAAACATACATATTCTTGTGGAATTCTCTAGGTTTAATGTTTCATATATAATAATATGTGTTACTGTATTCTAATTTCGAATTATGTCAAGGGCGAACGTGTCACAGTGTTTTATAAAGTATAAAACCAAAAAAGTGACATCGTTTTTTTATTGTCTTTAAATATCAGATGTAGAATTTAATTAATTTATTTATTTGTATGTATAGACTATCTAGTCTGTTGTATGTGTGCACTATAAGAAATCTCGAAGGAACCGTTATTTTGTCGCAATAAAAAGTAGCCTATGTCCTTCCCCGTGGTGTATTCTAGATATGTGCCAAATTTCATCAAAATTGGCCTAGTAGTTTCGGAGCCTATTCAATGCAAACATACTAACAAACTTTCCCCCTTTATCTGGGGGCACGGTAGTGCCCCCATGCCAAGACGCCAAGCGAAGCGCAAGGGCACTACCAAACCACCTTTTCTCGAAGCGTTTCGTCGATTTTTTGAACCCTCATAACTTGGGTTTGGATTGTACCAGATAAATGAAACTTTCAGGATTTGTTCCCATCAGCGGTCTCATTAAACATGTAAAGTTTCGATTACCTACGTCTTATACTTTAGATTTTATTGATATCTAAAAACCCCTGATTCCGTCACTGACTCACTGATGATCAACAAAATTATATCGTACTTCCGGATGTTCTCGAAAGCTGAAATTTGTTACGTAAGAATGTATTAGTACACAACCAACATAAAAATTCTCAAAATTGAAACTTTCATCTTCCAACCCCTGAAACAAGGGAGTTAAAGTTAATTATTTGTGAAAGCGCCATCTATCGCGTTATTATGAACTATGTAAGTTATATATCGTCATTTATCGCTTGGATTGTAAACTAATTGACGTAATATTGAAATAATTGTTTCTCAAATAATCTGTAGTAATTTCAACGGCAAATTTAACATAAAGGTAACATTCTATTTTATTATGTTAAGAATTATTAGCGCCATCTATCGCTTGGATTATAAACTAATTGACGTAATATTGAAATAATTGTTTCCCAAATATTCTGTAGTAATTTCAACGGAATATTTAACATAAAGGTAACATTCTATTTTATTATGTTAAGAATTATTAGCGCCATCTATCGCGTTATTATGAACTATGTAAGTTATATATCGTCATTTATCGCTTGGATTATAAACTAATTGACGTTATATTGAAATAATTGTTTCCCAAATATTCTGTAGTAATTTCAACGGAAAATTTAACATAAAGGTAACATTCTATTTTATTATGTTAAGAATTATTAGCGCCATCTATCGCGTTATTATGAACTATGTAAGTTATATATCGTCATTTATCGCTTGGATTATAAACTAATTGACGTAATATTGAAATAATTGTTTCCCAAATATTCTGTAGTAATTTCAACGGAAAACTTAACATAAAGGTAACATTCTATTTTATTATGTTAAGAATTATTAGCGCCATCTATCGCGTTATTATGAACTATGTAAGTTATATATCGTCATTTATCGCTTGGATTATAAACTAATTGACGTAATATTGAAATAATTGTTTCCCAATTATTCTGTAGTAATTTCAACGGAAAATTTAACATAAAGGTAACATTCTATTTTATTATGTTAAGAATTATTAGTGCCATCTATCGCGTTATTATGAACTATGTAAGTTATATATCGTCATTTATCGCTTGGATTATAAACTAATTGACGTAATATTAAAATAATTGTTTCCCGAATATTCTGTAGTAATTTCAACGGAAAATTGAACATACAAAGGTAACATTCTATTTTTATTGATAAGAATTATTAGGTTAAGAAGTCTCATATAAACTTTTATCATTCAAACCCTTAAACTACAGGAAGGAAAATTGTATAACACGTCCACAAATTTAGCTAGAGGTCTGAAAATTGTTTGAGAAAAGAAAATTGTATTATTATTATTAGGGATTTGATAATAAATATAAAATTTAATTAATATAACCATGTACCTAACCCATTATTAACAATAAAAAACACAATAAGTACTTTTAATCTAATATCGACATATTTTATTGTACTTGTTAATGTTACCTTTATGTTTTTCCGTTTAAAGTACTAAAGAATATTTCTTCCATTCCTTGACATATTTAATGTTTGAAAAAATTGACTCTGAGGTGGCGTTCAAAGTCAGAACTGCTATCGTGCAAATATGTCGTAGTTCACTGGGATGAACTACAATAATTGTATACTTGTGCTGACAATGGGGACACTTATGATAATTCCGGAACTCATGGCTGCAGCAGCTCTTTATCCATTCACTTTTCAATTATTTGATAATATTGTTATAAAAACTTACAAAAAGAAGTGAAATCCCACCAAAAACATTTCCATGTAAAAAAATTATGCCAAGACGATACC
Source organism: Glaucopsyche alexis (assembly GCA_905404095.1). Taxonomy (NCBI): domain Eukaryota; kingdom Metazoa; phylum Arthropoda; class Insecta; order Lepidoptera; family Lycaenidae; genus Glaucopsyche; species Glaucopsyche alexis. Next base: position 6,026,596 of record FR990064.1, on the reverse strand, counting down.
ATATGACTAGCACTGTCAAAAAGTTATGAAATCTCATGTAAAACCAAGCTTCTTACCCTACACGCCTTAACTCTACAAGCGTAACTTCACAAACTCTACACCTTAGTCATTATATGTGGCTTGGCCATTTCGTTATTATAAGAGAGTATAATAGAAAAACAGTCGGTTATAAATTTTTCTCCTTACGGCCAAGTGAATGAAGCGAAATGGCCAGGCCACATATATTGACTAAGGTGTAGAGTTTGTGAAGTTACGCTTGTAGAATTAAGGCGTGTAGGGTAAGAAGCTTGGTTTTACATGAGATTTCATAACTTTTTGACAGTGCTAGTCATATGGTATCGTCTTGGCATAATTTTTTTACATGGAAATGTTTTTGGTGGGATTATATTAGTATAGATAGCATAGATAATATTTTCTTCATTTTGTCCCCAGCCCCAGCAGTAATACAGGAGCCCACGAAACACTTCTACCGCGTGAAGGTATGGCGGCACCTCGAGAGCACCTCCCTGGCGATGTTCCCCCGCCCCGTCTACAACAGGATCCCGAACTTCAAGGGGGCGAACGAGGCGGCGGCCAAGTTGGCGGAGCTGGACGTGTTCAAGAACGCCAACAGTGTGAAGGTCAACCCGGATAAGCCGCAGGAGTCGGTCAGGTACGTTGAAAATCAAATTAAAAAAATTAGGAAAACAGTTGACCTGAAGGCCATCCGTGCAACTTCCCGCTAAGCGCGCTTAAATTTTATCTAATCCGTAATTTTTCAGCTTATCGAGCTCACAAATAAACTTTTATTTTATAAATATGTTTTAAACAAAAACATATTTATAAAATAAAAGTTTAAAAAAACCCTTTTTTGTTTAAATTTCAAACGTCATAACTTTGGAATGAATTTTCACGCGATTGGCGGCAATCGATGCAGTTTTTCATGTCCTTTGAAAGAATCGACAACATTTTTTTGATGAAAAATTTCGGAGTAATTCCGAAAAAAACACTTTTTTCGGTTTTCTTTCCTTCACGATATCTCTCGAACGAATCAACCTATTTTGACCGGATTAGCGGCGATTGACGTGGTTTTTCAAGGTTAAGACCTGCCGCCGTATTACGTAAAAATAACGATTAGCAAAAATCTTGCAGTCATCGCGCGATAGACGCGCAATCGATTGCTGAACGTCAAATAAAATCGTATTACCTATGCGATCGATTGCTATTCGCTCGCTGTTGTGTTTGAATGTACTTTGCTTCATTTTAGCTTATTATTGCTAACTGAAAGTTCAAATCGCTCGCTGATTGCTTTCACTTTGCTGTAAAAGTCTTACGTAATACGAAAAATTAGACAGCAGTGAAGAGATCGAACGATTGATTGCAATTTATAGTTCCTCGATTGTTCGGTAGAGGCAGTACTGTCACTAGGTTGCTTCTGCTAGGTTTATGCAGATACGTAATACGAATTTGCGATTTTTGCGCAAAAATTGCGCAATTTTTGGTATTGTTTGGCTATTGCAAGATACGTAATAAGCCAGCAGATTAGTTTTTAGAGTTGATCGATAAAGCCGTTTAAAAGTTATTAAAAAAAACCACTTTAAAATAATTGAGATTTCTTGAAATTTATCTGTCCGAATCGGTCCAAATTGTATTCAAAATCTGAAATCGGTCAACTCGTCTAAAAGTTATAAGAGGTTTACATACTTACAAACACACACACACATACATACATACATAGTGACACCCTCGCGGGGGTAGTCAGGGAAGGCTTCCTGTGACCTCCACAGAACGTCGAGATCTGATGAGAATTCGATTTTTGCAAAACGAGGTAAAACCAATCCCACCAAAAACATTCTGTAAAAAACTAGCACAGTCTCGATAGAGCTGCTCGTTTATCTCTAAAAAGTAGTGAAATCTAGACAAAGTCGTTCCAAGTCTAAGGTTCCTTACTGCGATTTCTTTATTATTATAGTTGATGTCGTGTGACTTGGCCGTTGAACATTCTTTATACGTTAGTGGGTACAAGTCAATTTTGTTTACACGTAATGTATATCTGTTGTAACTACCTATGTTTGTTAAGCGAGATAATAGCCCATACTGGTATTGGTAATTGGATGCTAGTGTCTCATTTTAGGCTGTTGTTGATTGTAGAACACATATATTGGAGCAGTGGTGTCATGGAGCCCCTTTTGTACCCTTGTGTACCCTTCAACGGCCAAGTCACACAACATCAACTATAATAATAAAGAAATCGCAGTAAGGAACCTTAGACTTGGAACGACTTTGTCTAGATTTCACTACTTTTTAGAGATAAACGAGCAGCTCTATCGAGACTTGGCTAGTTTTTTACAGAATGTTTTTGGTGGGATTTCACTTCTTTTTGTAGAAACGTTGATATTGATTTATTTTACTAGATTTTAGTGTAATTTGTTTATTTAATTTGTGTAATGTTCGAGTAGAATAAAGTTAATCGTTCGACTATTTCTTCTTGTAAACTTGTAAGTATAAGTATAAAAGCCAGTCTAGTCTTATCCAGAGTTTTCCTTTAATTTTATTTATATGCGTATCAAAAGCAGAAGGGGAGGCATTCGTCCAGCAGTGGGACGCTACGGGCTAGATTTAATTAGAAGATGTGTCCCACTTCGCTAGGTTTTTGCAATAACAGTCGATATTTTTATGTTTAAATTTCTGCGTTCTGGTCTTATCCAGAGCTCCTCAAATAGGGACCTGAAAATGCGGCGAAATGGTTCCAGTAAAGAATCGTACGGCAGTGTTTGCTTCGCGTTCGACTTGGCGGGGGCACTGCCGTGCCCCCAGATCGACGTTCTGGTCTTATCCATAGGTTCTCAAATAGGGGCCTGAAAATGCGGCGAAATGGTTCCAGTAAAGAATGGTACGGCAGTGTTTGCTTCGCGCTCGACTTGGCGGGGGCATTGCCGTGCCCCCAGATCGACGTTCTGGTCTTATCCAGAGGTTCTCAAATAGGGACCTGAAAATGCGGCGAAATGGTTCCACTAAAGAATGGTACGGCAGTGTTTGCTTCGCGCTCGACTTGGCGGGGGCACTGCCGTGCCCCCAGATCGACGTTCTGGTCTTATCCAGAGGTTCTCAAATAGGGGCGTGAAAATGCGGCGAAATGGTTCCCGTAAATAAGGGTACGGCAGTGTTTGCTTCGCGCTTGACTTGGCGGGGGCACTGCCGTGCCCCCAGATCGATTATCCTAGTTTTTATAGTTTTCCCTTTATGTGGCCATTAAACCCTAACTCTGTACCAAATTTCAGCTCTCTAAGTTTATGGGAAGTACTAGTTCTATTTTGATGATCATGAGTGAGTGAGTGAGTGAGTGAGTGTCGAAAATGCGAAACTTTGCTTTCGCTTAACTTCGGAACTAAATGACCTACAGACTTGAAATTTTGGATTTTAAGTACGTAATTATAGCTTATTGGATGACGAAAATTTCTGCGTTCTGGTCTTATCCAGAGGTTCTCAAATAGGGGCCTGAAAATGCGGCGAAATGGTTCCAGTAAAGGATGGTACGGCAGTGTTTGCTTCGCGCTCGACTTGGCGGGAGCACTGCCGTGCCCCCAGATAACTTCCCGATTTTTTGAAAATCTTAGATTTTCTTAGCGGGAAGTTGAAAATATTTCAAATGAAAGTTCCTGTTTTTTTAGGGTTCCGTAATACTTAAGCAACCCTTATAGTTTCGCTCTGTCCGTCTGTCTGTCTGTCTGTCCGCGCCTCTAGCTCCTGTAATTATGAATATAAATTGATGAAATTTGGTGCAGTTATAGATTGTGTGTAGATCACGGTTTCGGGATCATAAAAAATAATAATTTCATATTTTAGGGGTGGCTCTCCATACATGTGAAGTGGGGATGAAAAATATTTTTTCACTCTACCCCATCGTGTGGGGTATCGTAGAATAGGTATTTTAAAATAAAGGCAAGGTTTCATACGTAACTTTTTTATAAAGTTGACCATTTTCGAGTAATCGGCCTCCAAAGTAGTTTGTAAGTTGGTCCCCCCCCCCCCCCCTAGAATTTTTAAACTATAGGAGATAGAAACTTGCAAATTTCCATGCTGATAGATCATGCTAAAAACTCTTTAGGAAAATTATTGTGAACCAAATCGGACTGTAACTTTTGGAGTAATTAAAAAAAAGCATATTACGCGTTTATAGTTACAGAACCCTCCTTAGACATGTCCTGACATGCTCTTGGTTAGGTTTTTTTTTTTTAAATTTATTAACTACTCTCAGCATACATATAGACGTGATACGAAAGCGTATAATATTTTGGATCAATAGGCCATATTTATATTAACCTCTATCTGCCATACTAAGTTGCATCTGTTCCGATAGAATGACGTCACTGTTGCCTATATACGGCGAGTGTGATCTAAGAACATCCTACTCGGTACTTTCGCAGTTGGTTAGTCAGAATTTCGGGACTTTATATTTGCTTAATAATATCTCTGGACCCGTGCTAAGTATCCGAAAAACTTATGTTACGGGGACCAGACAACGGGAAGTAGGTATACTTTTATTTTATACTATACATAATTACCTATATGTGTTTAAGATTTTTATTATATTATATTATACACATATTTAATACACATCCATGACCCGGGAACATTTTAACATTTTTCTTTCCTCGGTGAGAACCCGCGACTTCCGGCTTTAACGCCGACGCGCTAAGCTAACCACTGAGCCATAGAGGTCGTTTTCGTCTATTTAATCTCGTAATTACAATGTTCCAAATTCCAATGCAATGCAGTCTCGCGCCAGTAACAAAGTCAAACTGTCACTTTGTTCAAACGCATGCGATTTGATGGCCGCGCGAACGCGACAGCACAACAGAGGGGCCTAGCAGGAATATTTCACAGCGGCGTAAAGTGTAAACGTATCGTTAACGAACGTAATTTGTATGGGCTGTGTCATGATTTTGACAGATTTTCATACAATAGGGAATATGCATAAAATATAAAAATAGCTTAAAATATAATAATATGATACTAGACAGAAAAATAAAGAAAATGGCGAGAAAATTTTCAATATCTGTTGATAAATGAGCAACATATGAGCGGTCAAAGTTTGTAATCTATCTCTTTCTAGCAAAACGAAATTTAGTATGAACTTTCTATGAAAGTCGTGTTATGGGACGTCACGATACACGTCGGATCTCTCTGTATAATAAACTACTTTAAACGTTCATATCTTCGTTATTTTTAATGATATCAAAAAACTGATTTTACCATACGGTTTACCAAACAAGATAGATCTAAATAAAAAAATAAAAAAAATACGTGCATATTTCCTATTCTCATTCGATAATCACAAACGTAACGACGTTTTTATGTAAGTCAAATGTACCTGCTAGGCCCACTGACTGGGTCTGGACTCTGGACGTACATTATACTTGGGTCTTGGAACGATAGTAGATAATTATCCTTCAGAGCTGTTATTTTTGCTGTAAAATAGCTAAACGTGATCCAGGCTTAAGTTGACGATGAGGACCAGTGTTGCCAACCCCAGCATAGAGCAAAACTGTAGATATGCTTCAAAAAAACTGTAGAAAACTGTAAATATCAAATTAACAAATACAATACATTATGGGGAGGGCATTAAAACATGAAAAATCATGTAATTATCAAAGTTTTCATGAAATTAAATGTCAAAATCAAAAGTTGAAAATTTTTCAGTGCCTACACGTTATTTCATTTTCAATTTGCAAGTCTTCTTAATTTTCCGTTTCATCTTTACTTTTTTTGAAATCATACATATTTTTATTGAATTTTTGACCTAACCGTAACCTCCAGTTCGATAGTAGTATGTTTTACTGACGCTGACTAGTGTACGGACTAATAAAATAGATGACGCCTAGCATCTTACATAAAAAACCGTAGATTTCGAGGCCTAAACTGCCTGAAAACTGAGAGAATTTCCGAAAAACTATAGATCTACAGTTAAAACTGTAGGGTTGGCTACACTGATGACTTGAATTTAAAAACATTATACTGAAATGGAGAAAAATCTAGAATTTCCGAATGAACATTCCACTAAACACCTGTTTAAACATTAAGAGCTATAAAAGGCAATTATGCAGACGTGTAAATATATTAAAATATTTTCTACTAGATGTCGATCGCGACTTCGTGCGCGCAAAAGTTAATTCCGCAGAAACCGTACATTTTTCCGCGATAAAAGTAGCCTATGTCTATCCCCGTGGTCTACTCTACATTTGTGCCAAATTTCATCAAAATCTGTTCAGTAGTTTCGGAGCCTATTCAATGCAAACAAACAAACTTTTCCTCTTTATTATATTAGTATTATAGATTATAGTTGAAAATCGAAGGGTCCAGTGTCGAGCTGTCATATATGACATTGACATTTGACTCGACACTTGTGTCACGAAGTATAGATACCAGGAGTCCGAACGTAATGTTTTAGTAATGGTCTCAATTTAGGGGACAGATTTTTAGCCGGCAGAGCACGCCAATTTTCAAGAAGTACCAAGCGCCATTCAGGACTGCGCTGATTGGTTTGCCACAATAGCATCGGTACGTCCAAAATTCTGGCGCAGCCAGTGGCAGAAAGAACTAAGATCTGGGTTTATTATTGTGTACATGAATACTATGGAAAAGCCTAGGAGTCCGAAAAGCCGTTCGGACTCCAGGTATCTATACTTCGTGACTTGTTCGATTTTCAGCTCTATTGTATAAGCGCAGAGTTCTGTTTTCAATGCTCCGAATTTTCCCCAACCTTCCGGATTCCGGATCATATTATTATAGTCCCATAGACATCTCTGGACAGAGTTGGCACTGGACCTATGACGCGGACGCGCTAGCTATTCGCGTGCGGTTCAACGGCCGCGGTATTTCGGGAGGAAAAATGCGGATTACTCATCACCACTGACCACCTAATGGTGTCCTCCTTTATCATAGTTGAGAAACTAGGTGTTGTCCGCGATTAGGCGCACATTATATCTGTCAATTCGTACATTTTGTCGCGGTCGAGATGAGTAGGAGCTGTGGCACGCGATTTGTGTAAAAGATTATAAGAAACTCGTGTGTACTATCAGGGATGTAATTCATAAGCACTAAGCAGTAGTGTTATAATGACGGCATACAGTCACGGAATACAAATTGCCAATGACATGTCAGTTTGATACATCATCTATATCTATTCTTTATAAACTATATCTATCTATATATTATACTAGCTTTTCCCCGCGACTTCGTCCGCGTGGAATAGTTACTTTGGGATATCGCTAAAATTTACCCGCGACTTCATTTACGTAGAAGAAGCGCTTCCACCTCACGACTGCCCGCCCGCTCCGCGCGCCTTACTATAGCGCGCATGATTATTTTATTACTGCGATATCTTCTAAAATACTCATTGAAATCAAATGATGTAAACGGCAAATTTCTTCTAGATTAAATGCTTGTAATGAATAACGTATTTACTTGGATAAGGATTAATATAATCTTTATGAAAACACCTTCACAAATAATGCTTACTTTTAGAACAAATTTGGTAAGTATAAAAAGGTTATAGTGAGCCAACCTAAAAAGATAGACATATACTGTCGCGGACTTTTTTTTAGAACTTTTAAAGGGGAACAATTCTGCCATACATCATTTTAGCGAAACTTTAACCGTTTCCGCAGCGTACGTAGCGAAAGCTCTCAAAAGGAAAAAAAGACCCCCGATTTTGTAACATTCTTGATTGGTACTCCGCTCGTATTGAGTTTAGCATGATGCTATATAGCCTAAAGCCTTCCTCGATAAGTGGACTATCCAACACAAAAAGAATTTTTCAATTCGTACCAGTAGTTCCTGAGATTAGCGCGTTCAAACAAACAAACAAACAAACAAACAAACTCTTCAGCTTTATAATATTAGTAAGTATAGATGTCACCGTAAAATTGTAAAAACCGTGATGTTTATAGACTTCCGACGCGAATATTCTGCCTATAATAATTTAACACGTTATTTTCGTTAATAGTTTTGAATCTTTCGACATATTTTTACAATCTCGTTAGTTATTTTATAATCTAACGGATTTTACAATTTTACGGTGACATATATAAAATAATGTCCTGTTAGTTACACTATTTATAACTCGAGAACGGCTAAACTGATTTGGCTGAAAACTAGTGAGGAGGTATCTTAAAACCAGGAGAAGGACATAGGATACTTTTTATCCCGTTCCCGAGGGACTAAAAAATTGAGAACCTCTGGACCGATTTGGCTAATATTGGTCTTGAAGTGATTGTAGAAGTTCAGGGAAGGAAGGTGAGAAATATTGGAAAATGTATAGGTTGTATTTGTTTTTAATTTTTCGACATATTTTTACAATCTCGTTAGTTATTTTACAATCTAACGGTTTTTACAATTTTACGGTAACATATATCGGTGACTTCGTTTGATTAAACTCAATAGGGAGCCATAGAAAGTAAACGCGGTAGCGACTAACTAATTGGAAAGTTATTTAATCTTTCCGACTATACCAGACTTGTTGACTTACGTAAGTGCGTACTTATTACAAATAGGTAATTGTTTTAATTATACACTGCACGCACTGATTCTGGTTTTATTCTAGCAATTTGAAAATAGTATTAGCTGTAAAATATATAATTATTATCTAATATTTATAAAATTCCATGTCACAATGTTAGTGACCGTACTCCTCCGAAATGGCTTTACCGATTTTTACCAAATTTTATATGCGTATTCGGTAGGTCTGAGAATCGGCTACTATGTATTTTTCATCCAAATAATTTATAAGGCAAAACAACGTTGCCGGGTCTGCTAGTATATTTATACGTGAAGTAAAAACTTTCAGTAGAGATTTATGGAGGAAGTATGAAATTTCACCGTTAAATTAAAGTTTGTGTAGACCGAGAGGAAGGTATGTAAAAAGCTGTATTTTAATAATGCTTATAAATATATACTATTAATAATTATTATTTTTAAACAAAAAATTATAAATACTTCCAAAGTAAAAATACACAAAAAAGTACGAAATAAAATTTATTTTCTAAATAGTTCCACTTTTAAATTTGACTAAAATTTTAACTATTTCTCCACTCAATCTTCTTAATTTTGAAGTCGCTACCAGCCCAAGCAATACAATATTTTATGGAACTGATGTTCAAATTTGCTGGTTTTTTATTCTGGAAAAGTAGTGTTCTTTGGGATACCCGATAGTATATTTACGCGGGTGGAGCCGCGGTAAACAGCTAGTGGGTTCATAAATGGCAGATAAATGTTATTAAAAAAACAGACCTCAAGCTACTACCACACCAAATTTCATCGAAATCAGTTCAGTAGCTTTTGCATGAAAGAGTAACAAATATCCTTCCATCCACACATCCCTCCATCCATCCATCCATCCTCACAAACTTTCACATTTATAATATTAGTACCTATAGGATGTCTATGTTCGAAATCACTATTTTTAGCTCGCAATTTGGATAACTAAAGTCTTAACCCATAATTACCTTTGTCTCTTTTGACCCGAGCATAAATAATCGTACAATAATATGACTAGTCCTTCACGATGACAATAATTTGGATGATGATGATGCACCGATGAAGTCTAGATAAACGTGAGCTAAACTTGACCTGACTTATCCTGACCTAAGATAACGTTAGGCCGGGTCTACATTTGCAGCATTTCGGTCATCGGTGTATCCAGCCCCGGATCTATGGGGGGCAATTTCATGGGCGCCAAATCGGCCAAATCCTTGAGATAAGAATTCGAAATATCGAACAAATATCTAATATGAAGCCTCTTTTCCTACAATCTTACAGGTTTTTATCAAGTAATCGAATAATAATATTATACAGGATGTCCCAGAAGTCGACGTCGTCCCTTCGAAGGCCGATAGACCAGCTCATGTCTCACCAGAATATAGTAATATGACTTTAGTAAAAAATCTTTAGTTTTCGAGATATTGGCACTTTTAATAATTTCTTAAAAATTACACCTCATGTCAGTTTTTAGACTGCCGCAACTACAATTGCCCGTATTGTGGGATACAAATTTGTATTGCGGAATCCTGACTAGTTCTGCTATTGACCACGGTTATAAACAAAGCTATAGGTCTACCAGAATCTGATGGCATTTTAAAAAAAATAAAAAATGTGATTTTCATATGGCAATGTCAAGTATGACCCGTCAAATCAAAGTACGTGATCTGTCAACCGCTGTTAAAATTTTGTGATTATGTTCTTGGAATTTGTTGTTTTTGTGAAAATATCCAAAAAGGCAATTCGATCTTAAGCGAGAAATATTGTTTTCTATGTCTATAGTAAAATACAGAAAGAAAAAGGTGTAAATCGAACTCAATCTTATAATTTAAAGCTTGTGGTAGAGTTGACCGGTAAGTTAGAGTGAGTTGTTTTGATACTTTTAGTTTTTTTATATTTTCTTAGGTAATTATTATGACTTCTTTAAATTAGTTTCCAGTACTACTATAAGGTGAATCGTAGCTGATGGCACATCGAATGATGGTTTGTTTTCCATGCCTGGTAAAAGGAGGAGAGGAGGAAAAAAGAAAATCAACATAAGACAGTTTCGATTTATATGATTAGGAATAAAGTAAACGAGTTCTATACAGTTCGGAAAGAAATTCCAAAATTAAATAAACTGTTGCCAATTTAATTGTATGTTATTCGTAATAAATAAGTCCCTATATAAAGTAATTCACGATTGATTTATTTTTCATGAAATATCATTATCATTACATAGTATAATACAAAGTCCCTTTTTTGTCTGTCCCCTATGTATGCTTAAATCTTTAAAACTACGCAACGGATTTTGATGCCCTTTTTTTTACAGATAGTGATTTAACGGTGAGGTTTTTAGGTATATAACATGCATAACATAGTAGAGGTACACAAATAATTTTAGAGGTTTCTAAAGTCCTAAAAAATCACATATTTTGCGCTTACATTGAAAATGCTGGCTGAACACTACGAGATAGATCAAAATTATGTACTACAGTTGTATTCATCTTTAAAAAGCCTACAAAAAAGTCCGTGATGGCATATGTCTATCTCTTAGGGATAACCCACAATAACCATTTTTTTATCCTTTACTTTAATTTTAATTAAATAGCTTATTTACAAAGCGATTTTAAGCAATACATTCATCCAATTAAGTACCTTAAATACATTGTGCATTTAAGATAGATCAATACTGCCCTTTACGGCATGTAATTTAAATGAATATTTTACAGATTTTACAGATAAGATATTACAGATTTAAAATGCAGGGATATAGTGTGCTGCGCGGCGCGGGCTCTCGCGTTTCTACATCGCGCTATCGAAAACGCGGGACGTATACAGTTTAAAGAGGTTCACGAATATTTTGAACTGCAGCACAGAATACATAATAGTAACTGCAGTTCTTAATTCTTATGGAATATCCAGAGGTAGTTTGTCAGTTTTGTTGGAATGTCAAATAACTTTACTTACTACATAGTACATAGTATAAAACAAGTCGCTTTATCTGTCTGTCCCTATGTATAGTTTATTGTATGCTTTGATCTTTAAATCTACGCAACGGATTTTGTTGCGAGTTTTTAAAATAATAGTCTTTAAGTACCTATTTAGTCTTTAAGATATAAGATTATGGTAAAACTTATATTCAAGTGCGATAAATATCATATTATGTAAGTATATTATCAAGTGGTCGCAAGTATATTATCAATTTGCATTGGGCAAACCTAAAAACATTTTCAATATTCTATCAGAAGTATATTGCTGTAAGTAGGTAGAGAGTTATTCGCCGAAGTAGTTTTTTCTCCAAGAACACTATTCCACGCGGGCGAAGCCGAGGGCAAAAGCTAGTTTTCTAATTTCTATATTATACACCGAACATTTTTCACACAGTCTTATTATAATTCATGTTCAATAATACTAGACATAATTCAAAATTAACCAGTATCAAGATCGTTTAATTCAATTTCCCCAGTATTGCACGCTACAAAATTTTATTTCCCTATTTGCCATGAGATTCTGGTACACCTATAATAGAGTTTGAACTTTTTAGAAAAAAAGAAAACTTTTCCCTAATCGTGATTTCAAAAACTTTTTCTCCTAACATTCACTATCCATACTGAACAAAAAATACACCACACTAACCTGGGTTGTTACTTTAAAAAGTTGCTCATTTTATGTAGTTTTTAAAATAGTAAAATAGTTGCTATTAAGTTACGTCAAAAATTTTTTTTTGCTATTTTAAGTGCACAGAGAACATTTTGAATGTTTTTCTTTAGTTAGAATTTCGAACAAAAACACTCGTTACATTGAAATCAGCCAGATGTTTACTTAATTCATGCTTACTAAACTTAGAAACTAAACAGAATACAAGGATTTTTTTTAAACTGTAAGGAGAAATGCAAAGAAGAAGAACAAATTAATTATATCATTTAATGAGTTAGACTCATTAGAGTGAGAGAATAGGTGACGCCACGCACGTCTTTTGTTTGTTCTATACATGAGATTGTTTATTAGTTACTAGTACCTTACGCTATTAATGTGCATCGTTTTCTTATTTTCTTACTTTTAACGGATTTTGCATTGTAATCTGGACTTGAGTACCTTAACCTTTTGCGATACAAATTAGCTGTTTCTGTCAAATGTCAAAGTCAAATGTTGATTTAATTTGTCAGAAAGTCAAGTGTTGTGACTTGTGAAGTCTTTGTATATTCAAAGACATGTGATTGAGACAAAAGAAGTCTTCATATTATTATGATAGTACGTTAATATAGATCATATTATGTAGACTTCGTTTGTCTCGGTCCCTGTCTTAAGTGAAAATATATTGTAAAACATGATTGTGTAAACGAATGCGTAAAAGTTTTAAGTAACTTTACATAATATTATAACGGTGAGTTGGTTTCTTCATAAGAGGAGTTAAATCTGCGACTAATAAAACGAATAAATAATTTTTAAGGCGATAATTTCATCGAAATTCCTTACAATCCATGTCCACTGCCAATGTGTTGAAGCGGGTAATTATTCGTAAGTTTTACATATCCTTATTCTATTAGGTCCTTTAATAACAATAAATAATGCTTATAGACGACCCATATTGTAATAAAAATCTCATAATTTAGTTAAATACATTAAAACAAGCAAACTCGATCCTATAAATGAGACCTCTTTAGCTATCGTGTAATTTGACGTTTGTTTACGATCCGGCCATTCGATACTCAATCGATTGATTTCGTCGGGAGTACCAAAAGTTACGATCTAACGAACTTCTCGATCCAGGCTAGTTACAAATTGAGCCACCGCGCGATCGTGCGCTAGTGTAGGTGTCGGGAGTACCAAAAGCTATTGAGATCGAACTGATTCGATTCTCGATTGTGTCGGGAGTAAGGGGGCTGAACGTCAAATAAAATCGTATTACCTATGCGATCGATTGCTAATCGCTCGCTGTTGTGTTTGAATACACTTTGCTTCATTTTCGCTTATTATTGATAACTGACAGTTCAAATCGCTCGCTGATTGCTTTCGCTTTGCTGTAAAAGTCTTACGTAATACAAAAAATTAGACAAATAGACAGCAGTGAAGAGATGGAACGATTGATTGCAATTTATAGTTCCTCGATTGTTCGGTAGAGGCAATACTGTCGCTAGGTTGCTTCTGCTAGGTTTTTGCAGATACGTAATACGATTTTGCGATTTTTGCGCAAAAATTGCGCAATTTTTGCTTTTGCTTGGCTATTGCAAGATACGTAATAAGCACACGGGTTTGATAAAGTCTGCCACTGTGTAGGTATTGTATCTCCGTCGCGTGTCGTCGGCGTGTATCATGAATCATGATCGTTAGTTTTGATACACGCCATCAGATACAGCTCGATCCGTCGTGACGTCAAGATGCTTACAAATGTAGACCCGCCCTTAAAATCTACCGGTTGTTAATACCGCTTTGAACTGAAACAGTGTCGTTTGTGATATAATTATTACTCTTTGACAGTGTTGTTGTATACTAAAACTAGCTTTTGCCGGCGGCTCCGCCCGCGTAAATACATTATCCCGCGGGAACACTGTACTTTTTCGGGATAAAAAATATCCTATGTCCTTTCCCGGGACCCAAAGTATGTCTATAATAAATTTCACAAAAATCAGTTCATCGGTTAAAGCGTGAAGAGGTAACAGACAGACAGACAGACACACTTATTCGAATTTATAATATTAGTATAGAAGTATAGATAGTACAGATATAGAAGTATATATATAGGAGGAGTTCTGGCCGACGGGGTGTCGTCTACCGGAGGTTCCGGGGGAGACTCCGGAACGAAGCGCGGATCACGTCGCCGTCAACACGTGACAAAGTGTAGTTTTTAAGTATATAATATGTATGTTAGTCTATAATGAAATTTAATTTAATTTAATTTTAATTTATATAGGTATATTAAATGTACTCACTACTTTCATACCACGTCAATCCGGTGCCATGACAACTTGTAACGAAACACAAGCATTGCGTTGTAGTCTGTAGAAGTGCAATCGAGGATTTTTTTTTATTACACAAAAGGTCTATCCATGATGAAGTTTTTTTTTTTTATTTTAAACCCGAATGCAAAACGGAATTGCATTTCATCTAATGTGCACAACTCTGTACAACTCGTAAACATTTACCCCCTTACTAATAAAATATTTATAAAGTAGATAATCAATACAATGTTTTGTCCTTGTCTGTCAAGCGACTTTTCCAACGCATAAGACAAGGACAAAACATTGTATTGCTTATGTGGGTCGGGTCTGACCTCTAGCGGCAGAAAAATATTCGAAAACCCTCATTCCATAACGACCTCTGTGGCTCAGTGGTTACCGCGTCGGCGCTTAAAGCCGGAGGTTGCAGGTTCGAATCCCGCCGAAGGTACAAAAACTTTTCTGTGTTCGTGTGTATTAAATATATTTTGTATAGCATAATAAAATTCTTATTTATATGTGTAGTATAAACGTATTAATATTTCCGTTTCTGGTACCTGTGATACAAGTTCTTCAGATACTTAGTACAAAACTAGATTGACGTACTTTGGAAGCGTCTATAGATTTTAATATGATCGTCTATTATTATTCCAGGGTCCTCTGCCTGGAGCAGGACAAGACACTCTACGTTCCGGTATCTCGTAACCAGAATGGTTACCTCAGCCGTCTAGTGCTAGAGGGTGAGAAGACCCCAGCGGCTGTGAAGAAGGCCGTGTCCCGAAATGGCATGGAGACTTATGGCGTGTGTGTTGGTGAGTATCTGCTGTATTAGGCGGCTAGCAGTTAAGCGTCTTTATCATGGAGAATAGAGGTAAGGAGAACCATCTTGTATGGGGGGTAACTTGAAATAATGTCCACCCGTAAATACCAAATTATAGTTCGAAAACTCACCGAAATAGCGCTAGTGTAGGAAACTAGGAAGTGGAAATGATATGATGGTAGCAATAAGAGATGGAGTGAAGTTATTTGAAAGTTAGTTATTGGTTAGTTACTCTAATAATTTGTGGCCATTTTGTGGCGCTCTTTTTACCCGACTGCGCGACGCAAAGGAGTGGTAATGTGTTTATCAGCCTATGTATGTATGTATGTATGTATGTATGTTCCTTTGAAGCACTATACAGACCAAACGCCTGGGCCGATTTTTATGATTCACACGTCAATCGATTCCTCTTAGTCCGGCGAGTGTCACTAAAGACATGACGTTAGTGAAAATTCAATATGGCGACTACTGGACGCCATATTGTGAAAATGAAAAAAATGAAAGTCAACAAACTATATCAAGTGGGGTATCGTTGAATAGGTATTTAAAAATCATTGTAAGTTTTCTCTCAACATTTTTCGAGTCGACTGACCGTTTAGGATCTATATCGATTTAAAGTTGCGTAACAACCATTCTCACATTCCAGCGCAATTGTGATGTAGGACTGATGCTGATAGGAAATCCAGTCTGGTAAATAGCTAGCTAGGTACTCATAACTAAAAAGTATAAAATAAAAAAGAATAATTTAAAAAATTTAAAAACCCGACTGCGTAAAAAGTGAACCAAACTAAGTAGGTACATAATTATAACTGAAAAGAAAAAAACAAGCACTTAGATATCCGGTGGTCCAGAATTCTATAATATATTATTGAATTAATACTATTGGAACATAACAACTGAACAGTCGGGATCCATTATTCGACAGCCAATCTAATTTTTCAATGGATCCTGACTGTTTAGTTGTTATGTTCCAATAGTATTAATTCAATAATATATTATAGAATTCTAGACCACCGGATATCTAAGTGCTTGTTTTTTCTTTTCAGTTATAATTATGTACCTACTTAGTTTGGTTCACTTTTTACGCAGTCGGGTTTTTAAATTTTTTAAATTATTATTTTTTATTGAAATTCTTCCAACCTCTACTATAGCGCCATCTTATCTTGCTCCCTTTCAACGGGACACTTTTTAATACACGAGATGGTTCTCCTTACCTCTATTCTCCATGGTCTTTACTTTTTATATACCGGCCGATTGTTGGATACTGATTGATTAAATTATTTTCAAGGTCGGTTTTGCTAGCACATATGCAGGTGTTTGGTGAAAACAAATTTTCCCCCTCCTTTTGTATAGACGATATTGGACTGTTTCTGAGATATTCGCCATTCTGCTTTTTTTTAATGGCGAACATATTTGTTACCGTAAAATTGTAAAAACCGTTAGATTATAAAACAACTAACGCGATTGTAAAAATATTATGTCGAAAAATTTATAACTATATATTTATCATCTAACGAAAAATAATGTGTTAAAATATAGGCAGCATATTCGCGTCGGAAATCTATAAAAATTTTACAACTTCACTGGTTTTATTACAATCTAACGGTTTTTACAATTTTACGGTGACATATAAGTATATAACATTGAAAATGGTTTCAACCATTAAAGTTGTAATTGCTCCATAAATTCATGAACTCAAAATTGTTTAAATAGTGACTATATTATTTACTTAAACTTCAGATTTAAAATAAAAACATTGAAATCATTTCCAGTGGTTTATGACCCAAACAGGTCAGCTATCTATTACCTAATTTTATGGACATCAACTGACAACTAGGAATGGTCTTCATTTTGCGAAAATTATAACATTTTAACTTTTTAAATTGTGTTTTAAAAAGTTCAAACGTCAAAACGAAGACTTGTTGTCAGTTGAATTCCAAAAGTTAGAAAACCTAAATATTATAATTTGTCCATATACAGTCCAAGAAAAGAACAAAATATGAAATTGTTTTCAGGTATCGAAGAGCCAGTGTCGTTAGATTTGGTGATCATGGGTTCGGTGGCTGTGTCCAAGGAGGGATACCGCATCGGCAAAGGGAAAGGTGAAATACTAATTATCTTATAGGTTACTTTAAATAATGAGACATTCTACATAATATATAATCGGTTTCTCGAAAATGGCTGCAAGTATTACTATGAAATTTTGTATGCACGGAATTTTGGGGGAGAGTAATTGATCTAGCTAGGTCTTATCCCTGATATTTTTTTTATTTATCAGCACTCCGAGCAAAGGTACTTATTATTAATAACCTAACCAAGAGCATGTCAGGACATGTCTAAGGAGGGTTCCGTAACTATAAACGCGGAATATGCTTTTTTTTTTAATTACTTCAAAAGTTACTGTCCGATTTGGTTCACAATAATTTTCCTAAAGAGTTTTAAGCATGATCTATCAGCATGGAAATTTGTAAGTTTCTATCTCCTATAGTTTAAAAATGCTAGGGGGGGACCAACTTACCAACTACTTTGGAGGCCGATTACTCGAAAATGGTCAACTTTATAAAAAAGTAACGTATGAAACCTTACCTTTATTTTAAAAGACCTATTCTACGATGGGGTAGAGTGAAAAAATATTTTTCCTTCCCACTTCACATGTATGGAGAGCCACCCCTAAAATATAAAATTATTATTTTTTTATGACCCCGAAACTGTGATCTATACACAATCTATAACTACACCAAATTTCATCAATTTATTAGGGTTCCGTAATACTTAAGGAACCCTTATAGTTTCGCTCTGTCCGTCTGTCTGTCTGTCTGTCTGTCTGTCTGTCTGTCTGTCTGTCTGTCTGTCCGCGCCTCTAGCTCCTGTAATTATGAATATAAACTGATGAAATTTGGTGCAGTTATAGATTGTGTATAGATCACGGTTTCGGGATCATAAAAAAATAAAAATTTTATATTTTAAGGGTGGCTCTCCATACATGTGAAGTGGGGATGAAAAATATTTTTTCACTCTACCCCATCGTGTGGGGTATCGTAGAATAGGTCTTTTAAAATAAAGGCAAGGTTTCATACGTTACTTTTTTATAAAGTTGACCATTTTCGAGTAATCGGCCTCCAAAGTAGTTTGTAAGTTGGTCCCCCCCCTAGCATTTTTAAACTAAAGGAGATAGAAACTTGCAAATTTCCATGCTGATAGATCATGCTAAAAACTCTTTAGGAAAACTATTATGAACCAAATCGGACAGTAACTTTTGGAGTAATTAAAAAAAAAGCATATTACGCGTTTATAGTTACGGAACCCTCCTTAGACATGTCCTGACATGCTCTTGGTTAGGTTATATTCATAATTACAGGAGCTAGAGGCGCGGACAGACAGACAGACAGACGGACAGAGCGAAACTATAAGGGTTCCTTAAGTATTACGGAACCCTAAAAACCAGGTATTTATTATTTAGTTGACCAGAAGACCAAACCACATTTTGCGGGTTCCGTATTGAAATGAAGCTTAACGCTGAATATCGGTTTAAGTTCTGTCTGTCCCGTTCTAACATTAAATGAGAGAAAGAGGGAGAGATCAAATTCGAGTCAAGCGATAAGCGCGTTTAAAGAGGTTTGGTAAAATCCGTGCTTATATTTTCGTGATGTGCGTCCGTCCGTCTATCCGTTCTGGGCTTACTTTCTAAACGGTTGGTGCTAGGTAGATGAAGCTTTGCATGGATATGTGCATTTACCACTTCGAACAAATGATTATATTTTTGGGGTGTACGTAAAGTTTTTGAAGTGAAAAGTTCTTCATCGGCGTTGTGCACTTTTCTTGGGATGGGTAAAAAATGTTAAACTCGCGTCAGGACACGGGACCTGATCGAAAATTCGTAAGATGCAACTTGCAACTCTTACGCGAGCATAGCATGAAACTATTGTAGTTCGTATCTTTTAACCTATATGGCGGTTTTTTCCAATTTAATGTTCAAGTTTTCACTTCTGCCGGCACTCCCGCCGCCGTATTACGTAAAAATAGCGATTAGCAAAAATCTTGCAGTCATCGCGCGATAGACGCACAATCGATTGCTGAACGTCAAATAAAATCGTATTACGTATGCGATCGATTGCTAATCGCTCGCTGTTGTGTTTGAATGCACTTTGCTTCATTTTCGCTTAATAATGCTAACTGACAGTTCAAATCACTCGCTGATTACTTTCGCTTTGCTGTAAAAGTCTTAAGTAATACGAAAAATTAGACAGCAATGAAGAGATCGAACGATTGATTGCAATTTATAGTTCCTCGATTGTTCGGCAGAGGCAGTACTGTCGCTAGGTTGCTTCTGCTAGGTTTTTGCAGATACGTAATACGAATTTGCGATTTTTGCGCAAAAATTGCGCAATTTTTGCTATTGCTTGGCTATTGCAAGATACGTAATAAGCCCGCCGGAGTGCAACCCGTTGTCTTTTTTTTAATTAAATTCCGTTAGCAAGTAAAAACAATCTGTAAAAGATTTAAAATATTAAAATACTTGATTCTTAGAAAACAATTAGTAAACGTATGATTTTTGACGTATTGTTTTAGGTTATGCCGACCTGGAGTTTGGACTCATCAGCCATCTGAAGGCGATCAAACCCACCACCATCATCGCCACCACCGTACACGACTGCCAGGTAATGTAATTTCAAAATTATTAAACACATTCAGAAGAAAGCAGGTTTCAAAATAAATTATTTTAAATATATACATAATACGAAACGTAAATTTCAAAGCGAAGTAGGTTAAAAACGAAACTATGGTTAGTGAGGCTTATCGAAGTGTACAATTACATACAGTACACGAAAAAGTTTTGATATATAAATCTAAAACTACATGACTGGATTTTTAGGGTTCCGTAATACTTAAGGAACCCTTATAGTTTCGCTCTGTCCGTCTGTCTGTCTGTCTGTCTGTCTGTCTGTCTGTCCGCGCCTCTAGCTCCTATAATTATGAATATAAATTGATGAAATTTGGTGCAGTTATAGATTGTGTATAGATCACGGTTTCGGGATCATAAAAAAATAATAATTTTATATTTTAGGGGTGGCTCTCCATACATGTGAAGTGGGGATGAAAAATATTTTTTCACTCTACCCCATCGTGTGGGGTATCGTAGAATAGATCTTTTAAAATAAAGGCAAGGTTTCATACTTTACTTTTTTATAAAGTTGACCATTTTCGAGTAATCGGCCTCCAAAGTAGTTTGTAAGTTGGTCCCCCCCCCTAGCATTTTTAAACTATAGGAGATAGAAACTTGCAAATTTCCATGCTGATAGATCATGCTAAAAACTCTTTAGGAAAATTATTGTGAACCAAATCGGACAGTAACTTTTGGAGTAATTAAAAAAAAGCGTATTACGCGTTTATAATTACGGAACCCTCCTTAGACATGTCCTGACATGCTCTTGGTTAGGTTTTAGAAAATGAATATACAGGAAATTGAACCCGTCGATTTTTTAAGTTACTCAAAAACTTAAACTGACTCAAAAAAAAAAAACTGATCAAGTGCGAGTCAGACTCGCTCACAAAAGGTTCCGTACAAAACGGAAAAAATCACGTTTATTGTATAGGAGCCCTCCTTAAATATTTATTTTATTTTGTTTTTAGTATTTGTTGTTGTAGCGGCTACAGAAATACATAATTTGTGAAAATTTCAACTGTCTAGCTATAGCGGTTCTTGAGATACAGATAAGAGTCTGGCTACTGAAATATGAGACTGGAAAAAGACGGCAAATTAAAAAAAAACGACGTATGGAAACCTTGTCTATAGTCGGAATTATAGTTTTGATACTTGGTTATTTATGACAATAATATTATTTTTTGAATTTGCCGTCTTTTTCCAGTCTCATCTTTCAGTAGCCAGACTATGTGCCTCGGCGTATGGCGCCATCTCTTGAGTAATTTAGGAACTAAATTCTGCATTGGGTTTTGGTGGGAAGAATTTTATTTAAAAAACATGCGATTTATAATCTCGATCAGTGAAATGTAATCTTTATTCACTTTATCTCCGTTTTGTATTGGTTAGGTTAGATATTTTTCATTGAACGATTCGGATAAGTTAATATTGTATAGAGAGTTTTGCCGGGAATTTCAATGGTTAGCCGCACACGTGCAATATTATTGACGGTAAATTTGTCAATACTAGTCAACACATACAAAAAAAAACGGCATTATGGCCCGCGCCCCGCACACAAGTAATATTACTGTCAATATGAGCTTTATTGCCAATAATATGGTGTGTGCGCTAGCCAATCAGCAACATTGTGATTTTTGTGTTTTTTTTTCTAAATTTGTGTTATTTCGCTTTTTAATGTGTAATATTGGTAGAATATTAAACATTAGTTATCCGTTGACGTGCCCAAGTGTGGGCAAGTGAACAAAATGCGTGCTAAATTGGGTTTCCCGCCAAAACTCCCTAAGAAGTTTCAGTACCGCTTTGCTGAATCGACTGACTTGACTCATTGACTACCCCGAGTCCCGACTATTACTATGGACTTTGACTAGACTTTGGAGTTGACGATTTAGAAATACGGTAATGAAAATTTGAATGAATATTCTATTTCCCGCCTTTTTTACTGGCAAATGGTTATAAGACGACGCCATAATTGATATAAATAAATAAAAAATTGTATACAGGTGTTCGAGACTCTGCCGGCGGAGATGTTCGGGCCGCACGACGTGCCCATTGATCTGATCGTCACGCCCACACAGGTAACGTTATATGTCTGTCGTCCGTATTACACAATTATTATGATACGTCTAGCACAATAGGGTATTTTCCAAGTTTTTGAAAAGTATGTCAAATTGTTCCTAATACCAAAATACATAAATTCACAAAGAATGGTTCAAACTGCTGAACCATTCTTTGTGAATTTATTTCTTTTCCTTGCAAATTAGCCTAAAAGTTTAAATTAATATTATAGGCGCGAAAACGCTTTATTGTGTTGTCATGACTTCACATTCTTGTAACATTGTAATTGTCAAGTGTCAAGTGTCAAATTACACTGAAAATGCCAAATACCTACTGTTTACGTTTGTAAATAAATGTTTTAAGCCTATTAAAAATGCCTTATAAATGGTGCGCAGTGCCAAAATGCACTAATACGTCTATTAAAACACCGGGGAAAATTTCTGTAACCATACCAAAGAACACTGAAATGCGGAAAAAGTGGCTATTACTCGCTGACGCATGACGTTAATGATTCTGATGCTGGCTATTCTCTATGGAAATCAGGCCATAAAAAAAAGAAGAAGAAGAAGTACAAGAATATGACGTCACATTCCAATCTCGTGCGTTTTTAGTCACGTGGTCAAACGTGAAAAATTCATAATTTTATTTTTGATATTTTATAAAAATCATACATATTTTTTTGTAAAAAGTTGGTTAAAGTGGTTTAAATTAATGTTTAGCGATAAAATATCAACAATCTGATGTATATTTTCATCATAGGATAATACCCTATTCATCGCAATAAGAGAGAATTTCGCATGCCTGTGGCACAAAGTAGCGTAGAGACTTTGTATGTGTTCCGATATGCATTGCGAGCACTGCATAGTGTACAGTGCTATCACTGTAGAAAAAATTGTTCCTTTATGGACTGCCAGTATAGGCAGTATACTGCCGCAGTACACTATGACGTCATAAATCACCGTATAAATATATTCTACTGTGAGCACTGGTTTTTTCGAGGTAAGGTACTCGCAGTACTTTGGTCACGTGATTAAAAAGTTCAAACGTCAAAATGAAGACCACTCCTAGTTGTCGGTTGAAGTCCATAAAATTAGGTAATAGGGCAGCAGTATAACTGGCTATAAAGGAACGACTTCACAGTATACTGAATTGACGTCACACTGTACAGTAGTCGCAGGGTATATCGGAACACGCCCTATAGTATGCTGTATGACGTCACCGCCTTCGGAACGCGAAAGGCTACATAAAAATTAAAGATCTTGGAAATTAATTGATGTATCAAAATAATTCTCAATTACAAACCTTAAGGGAAACAGAACGTGCCGTATTACATTGGCATACCTGCGGTTAAAGCGTATTTCACATTGCGCTATGCGATATCGCTTGTAGCGCACGATAATAGGAGAGGCACGCTTTTATGTCGTCGCGGTCGGCATAAGAGTGTTTTCACATTGATTAGTTCTGATGTCCCATATAGCGCGAATATGCAACGTAATGACAAATACATCTATATGTTAAAATGTCAAACATACATATTATAGCTGCCTCTCACATTATAGCGCGCTATAAAGCGATACCGTATAGCACGAAGTAAGATACCAGGAGTCCGACCATAGTATTCATGTACACAATAATAAACCCAGATCTTAGTTCTCTTTTCTGCCACTGGCTGCGCTAGATTCAAACGAGTGCTCCTTTTAAAGTGGCGCGCTCTACCGGCAAAAAATCTGTCCCCTAAATTGAGACCATTATTTTAACATTACGTTCGGACTCCTAGTATCTATACTTCGTGCCGTATAGCGTGGTCTGAAAAGAGCTCAATGCCACTATACGAGTGGGAAATCAATATTTATAGCAATGAAGTGTCAGTATATTTTTTTTATCTCTTCCAGGTGATCGAAACTCAGCGCATGAGCCAGCGGCCGGCTGGCGTGCTCTGGCATATGCTGTCCAGCCGCCGCCTCCAGCTGATGCCGGCGCTCGGAGCGCTGCGGGACGTCGAGATGCTGTAAGTCCCAACCCATCTATCCTACTAATATTATAAAAGTTTTTGAGGATGTATGGATGAATGTTTGTTCCTCTTTCACGCAAAAACTACTAAACGGCCGCCTTATGACATATATTGCAAAAGCAAAGCAATCGCAAAAATTGCGCAAATTTTGCTCTAGAATCGCAAATTCGTATTACGTATCTGCAAAAACCTAGCAGAAGCAACCTAACGACAGTACTGCCTCTACCGAACAATCGAGGAACTATAAATTGCAATCAATCGTTCGATCTCGTCACTGCTGTCAAATTGTTCGTATTACGTAAGACTTACAGCAAAGCGAAAGCAATCAGCGAGCGTTGTAGCAAAAATATTGCAAAAATAAAGCAAAGTGCATTCAAACACAACAGCGAGCGATTAGCAATCGAACGCATAGGTAATACGATTTTATTTGACGTTCAGCAATCGACTGCGCGTCTATCGCACGATGACTGCAAGATTTTTGCTAATCGCTATTTTTACGTAATACGGCGGCCGATTTTGATGAAATTCGGTATGGTAGTAGTTTGGGCCCTGGATTAACATAGGCTACTTTTTATCCCGAAAAAGTACAGTGTTCCCGAGGGATACTATTTTAAACATCTTTGTCTGTCCGGTCTGTCTGTCGGTCGGTTTGTTTGTTCCGGCTAATCTCTGAAACGGGTGGACCAATTTTCATCGGACTTTCACTGGCAGATAGCTGTTGTTATAGGGTCTTATATAGGCTGCTTTATTTTAGGGTCCCGTTTAAAAAAATAGGGTTCCATCTCTGTTAGTTATATTTTATATAACAAAGTTGCTAGTACTTAATTTAAAAAAAAATGAATAGTACTCATATATTATATTAGTAAGTTCTCAGAAGAAACTGTATATTAAAAATCAACAATTGTAAATATCTCTGAAGTTTGAGCGTTTATGTTAATACCTACCATAATTAACATTTTTGTATGTAATGTAAATAATAATGATGTAGGTTTTTAACTAATTTAGCAAGAACTATTAAAACTTTTATGTGATTTTTAAGATGTATCTAATTACTAAACAACACATAAAATGTTATATTTTTTATGTTTGTCAAGTAGGTAGTTATGTATTTCTGAATATATAAATTAAACTAAATATTTTACATGTAGTCGTTTGCCCTATTTGCAACACCAAGACAATCAGTTTAAATAACGGACCTAAAAAAATTTAAGCCTTTTCATCCGTTAATGGATGATTTATACAGTATTCTTTGAGCGAAGTAACCACTCTTGAAATACTGTAGTGCCTGGGACAGTTGGTTTTTAAATGTCGTATGGTTGCCCAAGCACATACGGCATTCTCACAACATAGTCAGCCTAGTCCAGAGAAATGACTGGTCAATACGTCTGGGGCCAACCATGTGTGGGTTTCCTCACCATTAGAGCGTCCGTATAATGTACTTGAGATCTGAAAAATTCTCATTGGTACACGCCACAACCTGGGATTCGAACGTGCACTCTCTCGAGTGCGAACTACACCGTCTACCCACTAGGCCACGGATCTCATAACAGGACATTATAAAGTCATGGGATACTCATCCCCACTTACCTGTCCGGTAGTTGTGGTATAGTATACGGGTATGCGGCCCCGGCTTCCCTAGCTATTACTGTCCTATCCCTTGCCCTCCTGGGCGGTAATATCCTACATTTCCTTTTTCCCACTCTAACTTACCAATCTTCCTTTCTACACCACCTATCCTTCTCTTTCCCTATTCCTACCCTCTCCACAAATCCGTGGAAACGCAACGGATAATCATAAAAATAATTTAATTATCCAAAATGGCGGCGATGTGGTTCACCACCCATCACGTCTCGTTTCTCGCGGAGGTGAAAAGCGGATCATGGAGAGCCGCTTCGCTACGTTGAATGTAAGAGGAGGAATGGATGGTAAGAATGAAAGTGAACGAAGCGAAACGAGTATGTAAGGATCGTAGCAAGTGGCAAAAAGTGGTCTCTGCCTACCCCTTTACGGGAAAAAGGCGTGATTATATGTATGTATGTATGTATGTATATATACGTTTGACTGCTTGCGACGACGCGACGCGAGATTGCTCGAGCCGGCGCAGCAACGTCACACCTGAACCTCGATTCTCTTATTTAGACTTTCATTTTACTTTGTATTGTAAGTGAAGCGACATATTATCGTGAACTAATTTTGTAAAGTTTCGACCAATCAGAGCGTATTTCATGTTGGTTTAATGTTTACGAGAATACTGTTTGAGAGTTTTAGCGTATCGGGACTTGATTTCTAATTGTATTTATCTACCAGAATTGACCCTCTGGTTCATTCTATCAAGCGTTCCCGTTAAGACGACCCAAGTATATTTTACATTGTACATAAAGTTAAAAATTGCTTGTTATTAAAACTAATCATTTCGTTCGTCAAATCAAAGTGGCATGACCCGGAGTTACTTCACCCCGTTTCATTACCTTAGTATTAAAAATAACCTTCTATAGTGTAATTTTTTCATTTATAGTCACTAAAATAACATTTATATCAGCTCTATTTGAGAGTATAGATGAGTATATTCCGAAATATAGTAAGATTTATAATCTCGGACCACAAAATGGCCGACCATTTTGTGGTCCGAGATTATAAATCTCACTCGAATAATGCACAAATATGTATTAATTATCTTAAAGATATGTCTATGGCATAGACATAAATTATAGACGATGGATGTTGCGGCAAAAAGTGTAGTTAAATGGCCCCACTCTTGAGATTTTTGGGGCCATTTTGACATTTGAAGTATGGTGCAAACAAGATGGCTGATATTTGAAGTATGGTGAGAACCGAGACGGCGTAACTTTTTATCGTATGAAAATTTGCTGTGTCACATGTACTTATGTACGTAAAGCCTATCTTGAGTTTCGAAATGTTTGATTTAATACGTAATATTCTTCCAGCGCTGGTCGAGCGTGCACGCTGAAGGAAGAGGACACGGACGTCGAGGAGCGGCGCGGGCCGGCGCGCGGACGACGGGCTCGCACGCGCAGCCACAAGAGCCAGAGTGAGGGTGACGTGAGTATATTGGTCTTGGCATATCAGTGTTCTGGTTTTTATTAATATTAAATACTTCTATATGTCACCGTAAAATTGTAAAAAACGTAAGATTGTAAAATAACTAGAGAGCTAATCATGTCAACAGATTGTCAAATAAACATTCTGCTTACAAATTTAGCATTATTTTTCGTTATTTACCCGACTGCGCGACGCAAAGGAGTGGTAATGTGCTTATCAGCCTATGTATGTATGTATGTATGTATGTATGTATGTATGTATGTATGTATGTTCCTTTGAAGCACTATACAGACCAAACGCCTGGACCGATTTTTATGATTAGCATGTCAATCGATTCCTCTTAGTCCGGCGAGTGTCACTAAAGACATGACGTTAGTGAAAATTCAATATGGCGACTACTGGACGCCATATTGTGAAAATGAAAAAAATGAAAGTCAACAAACTGTATCCAGTGGGGTATCGTTGAATAGGTATTTAAAAATCATTTTTAGTTTTCTCTCAACATTTTTCGATTCGACTGACCGTTTAGGATCTATATCGATTTAAAGTTACATAACAACCATTCTCACATTAAGCCTATATGTTAGTGTTCGTATCATCGTATTTTTGCTTTAAATCGACCAAACGTGTGTTGGTTAAACTAAAAAATCAAAAATAAAATAAATAATAAATAAAATTAAAAAACCCGACTGCAAAAAAAAGACAGATACCTAAGCAACGCACTAAAAGTCGCACTAAAAGTTGCAAAAGTCTCTTGATAGACAAGAACAAAACATTGTATTGCTTAAAAACTGTAAATATTTTTATTAGTAAGGGGGTGAATGTGACAAAATATACCAAAACGTGGTAATTTTCAGGGTGGCAACACCACGGAGGGCGAGGAGGGCAAGCCGAGGGGTCGCCGCACGCCGCGCCGCCGCAACAGCCACAAGGCGGCCAAAGAGGGCAAGGAGGACGGCAAGGAGGGGAAGGAGGAGAAACGTCGCCCCAAGCGGTACAAGCCGGCGCCCATTGACTTCACCGTCAAGGTAAATTATACTTCCTACCAGTGGCGAAGGCTGGTCCTCCTTCGTGAGGAGCCCTAGCCTGTATTTAGATGAAGGTATTCAAAAGGTTAGTGGTAAGTGAAGCCGATAGGGATGAAGTCATAGGAACTGCACGCCACTGCTTACTACTCTTATCTTTCTTCTGATTAATTTCGTTGGAAGAATAAGACAGATTAAGCATGTCGTTCGGGCAACCCTGAGATTATATCGAAGGGTTTCTCTGGTTGGTTACCATGGTCATAGGCTTTACAATAGTTCATAAACCGATGTTAATTGTGGAGCTGCAACCAAGAAAGCGGTCTAATTTCTAAAATCCGACTTTTTGTTCTTTAGACGCCTCCGTGGTCCAGTCGCTTAGAGCTTGGCTCTCTACTTCGGAGGTAATGGGTTCGATTGAAATCGGTGTGTGATTGTACTTTTTGTATTTCAGGTCTCGAATATAAGCCCCAACACTCGTGTTCGCGAGCTGAAAAATGTGCTGATCGAACGCGGCGTCAAACCTCAGATGATGGTGTGGAAGGTAGGCTAAGAAATTTTAAATTATATTACCATACATTTCAAGTACGGTTTTACGAGAGTTGTGCATACGGATCAGTGTGAAGTTTGGCACATTTAAAGTTAAAAGTGGAGGAAGGCCTGCCGAAAGCTAATATTTTTTAAAATAATGCTTTGAAATATTTTGTGTATATTATGTCAACGTAAAATTGTAAAAACCGTTAGATTGTAAAATTACGAGATTGTAAAAAGATGTCGAAAGATTAAAAACTATATATTTACTAGCTGTTGCCCACGGCTCCGTCCGCGTAAATATAGTATCTAACAGTAAACAGCTAGTACTTTATATTTTGTACTTTTATTTTCAGGGACACCGCGGCTTCTGTTATCTCCACTTCTTTAAGCCAACACCGAAAAAGGTAAATAATTCTCTTTCGCTTAAGGCGCCCACAGACGAGAGGCCGATCGTTTCAGTTAGAACTGACGTCAGTTTGGCCTGAACGGATTCGGGCCCACACGAAAAAATCGCATCAGTCCATTCTGGTTTGCCGCGCGCGTTTATCAATTTTGTATTTAAACACCGCGGAAACTCATACTACGCTTGTACACGATACACGCCCGCACGGCCGCGGCTTGGGCGAGAACTGAAGCGATTTGTCCACACATGGTCCGTTCAGTCCGCCCGTTCAGGCCGCCCGGTCAGGCCAGAATTAATGTTGCCAACTTAGTTATTTTACAAAGTTTTACTACTAAATTGAGTATTTTATTCCCTTCTTAGTAGGAATTTAGTTGTTAGTAGTGTTTTAGTAGGAAAGAGCCAGACAGTAATCATATGCAAAAGGCCTAGGTTAAGCACAAAAAAAAAAAAAAAATATTACTTCTTATCACAATAATACATTCGTCCATAATTTTCTTAAAACTACCCGTTTAATTACTAATATACGTAATATTTCCTAGTATATTTTAATTTAATGGAAAAATTTATAATAAAATTAAAAGCTAATCTATACTTGTATACTTTTTTACTAATATAACTAAGAGGAGAAGTTTGTTGGTTTGCATTGAATAGGCTCCGAAACTACTGGTCCGATTTTGATGAAATTTGGCACAGATGTAGAGTAGACCACGGGGAAGGACACATGCTATTTTTTTATCGCGGAAAAATGTACGGTTTCTTCGAAATTTTGCGCGCACGAAGTCGCAGGGAGCATAGTCTTAAATATGTTAATATCTTCAGGGCGAAGGCGACGCAGTGGTAGCCCTCAAGATGGACGACATAATCACGGCGCTGCAGCAACTCAACCTCGGCGACGAGGAGGATAAGCCCCGCGTGTTGTGCGTGGAGCCCGCGCCGCCCCGGAGGCCGCGCGGCGAGCCGGAAGCCCCCGAGGCTGACGTCACGCCGCTGCCCGTCAAGGTGGAGCCCCCGACGGCCGAGGTAACTAATAATGTCTATGGACGCTTGTCATGGGATACTCATCCCAATTTACCTGTCCTGTAGTTGTGGTGTAGTATACGGGTATGCGACCCCGGCTTCCCTAGCTATTACTGTCATATCCCTTGTCCTCCTAGATGGTAATATCCTACGTTTCCTATTTCCCACTCTAACTTACCAATCTTCCTTTCCACACCACCTATCGTTCCCTTTCCCTATTCCTACCCTCTCCACCAATCCGTGGGAATGCAATGGATAATCATGAAAATATTTTTAATTATCCAAATGGCGACGATGTGGTTCGCCACCCATCACGTCTCGTTTCTCGCGGAGGTGAAAAGCGGACCATGGAGAGCCGCTTCGCTACATTGAAAGTAGGAGGAGCAATGGATGTTAAGAATGAAAGTGAACGAAGCGAAACAAGTGTGTAAGGATCGTAGCAAGTGGCAAGAAGTGGTCTCTGCCTACCCCTACAGGAAAAAGGCGTGATTATATGTATGTATGTATGTATGGACACTTTACATCACATCAATCTGGTCCTGTAGTAAGTTCTCGAAGAACTTGTGTTACGGGTACCGGACATGCCAGTTAGGGGGCAGACTCAACACACGGACGTAAGTGGTATCAAAAATGATCAGTAAAAGTTTTAGATTATTTTTCTGTCGCCAGGCGGCGCTTGGTAGCACGACAGTCCTTTTCGTGTCAAAAATCT
Source organism: Glaucopsyche alexis (assembly GCA_905404095.1). NCBI lineage: Eukaryota > Metazoa > Arthropoda > Insecta > Lepidoptera > Lycaenidae > Glaucopsyche > Glaucopsyche alexis. The sequence continues at coordinate 5,995,867 of FR990064.1, read as the reverse complement.
GTCAGACGTCATGAATTTAAAAACACTCATTGACACGTCTTATTTACCGTACAATAGGAAAATACAATGTCTAAGTTTAAGTTTAGATCAAATTGTATTTGTACAACGTACAAACATACAGAAAACCGGCGTGAAAAAAAAACTGGCATTGGCGCGTGTTTCTTCTTCTGTGTGCTGAGTGCGAGTATTTGTCACTAGTAACCATGAAGAAGTTAATTACAATTTGTGTATGGCCTCAAATTAGTTACCATTGTTTGCCACTAGAGCACGGAGAATAGAGTAAAAGGAGCATCATCTCTCTAAGGCAGAAAAGCTAAAAAGTGTCCGACGAAAGAAATTACTTTCGTAAATAATAAGTAATTACTTAATTCTTATTAAATAATAGTTCCAAAACTGGCCATAATGGCGCTAGAGTCGTAAAAGGGACACAGAAACAAGAGATGGAGTGAAAATTTTAGTTAAGTTATTTTAAATTTTTAACGACTTTAGTATCAGACTAAGGGCTGATTTTTCAATCGTCCGAACTGAGGAATAAATAATAGACTTTTGACAGATTTTGTGTAAAAGATATGTCAGTCACATTTATTTCTCAGGTAAGAGTTATCTGACGATTGAAAAATCGGCCCTAAAGTAGTTAATTCAAGTAAATCATGAATATTCTACTTAATCGCGTAGTCGAATATATTTTTATAAATATAACCGAGAAGATGCTAAGATTTAGTTATCTGTTTAAATTTTGCCGCTTTACACCCCGTTACGTCTGTAGCGCCCCCTATTTAACGCTTTTTACGGACACTTTTTCATGTATGGAGATGGTACTCCTTATCTCTATTCTCCATGCACTAGAGGCGTTGTTTCGATGTCATACAAATTGTAGTCAACTTCACGACGAGCAGTGGCAAAAGTTGCACTCAGCACGCAGAACAGATATATTTCTTATGTTTACGCGAATATTGTTCATTGTTTTAAACACTTACGGATTTTGTCGCGGTGCACTTTTCTTTTTCCCGACGTTTCGGCTACTTTCCAGCAGCCGTGGTCACGGGAGGACTGAGGTGTCAGTTGTCCTATTTGTTGAAGTTGTTCAAACTACCCGAAGATTCTTCAATTATTATTTGTGTTCCGATCCACGCAAAACGTACTAACATTATCTTGAAGCCGCGGTGTTTTTGACTTAAATTTTATTTTATTTATCACTGGATCCCAACTAGATGGCAGCACCCAGCCATCTTCTCGGTTGAAATTAGGGTACTTTTTAATTTCTATAGCCTCGCGTAAATGATGACCTTCAACTTGTCGCAGAATGGTCTAACTCTAGTGGGCTAGTCTTAAATCCATTAAAATCAAAGTTTATAGTTCTGGGCTCAAAAAAACAGGTTGCTGACATCTTGGCTCAGCGTCCAACTATAACGGTCTCTGGACAACAGATCGAGCAGGTAAGTACAGCACGCAATTTGGGAGTGGTGATTGACTCGCATCTTAAATTTGAGCAACACATGTTAGAGGTTACTAGGGGCTGTTTTTACCGACTCAAAATGCTGTACAAGTACCGACCTTATCTGTCTGAGGAGCTCAGAATTAGGTTATGCGAGACATTAGTACTCTCGAAGCTGAACTATGCAGACACTGTCATAGGTAATAATCTGTTAGCCAGAACAGAGAAACTTGTCCAAAGAGTCCAGAACGCGTGTGTGCGTTTCTGCTTTGCTGTTCCTCCTCGTGCCCATGTTACACCATTTATTAATAATGCAAACCTCCTTAAGATGAAAGCACGCAGAAAACTTCATTTTGCCGTACTCCTTTTTGACATCATTAGCACCCAAACTCCTTCCTATTTGTATGAGAAATTATCCTGGGCAAGTGAGATAAACACTCGTACAAGAGCCTCCAGGTACCGCATTTTGACACCACAGCACAGGACGGCCACATTTCGAGGATCTTTTAAGTATGCTGCCTCTCGCTGTTGGAACAACCTCCCACCTCCTCTCCGGGCGCTGAAAACCAAAAAAACCTTTAGTTTACATTACAGATATCACCTACTTTCAACTCAACGGACAGTGCTAAATACCTGACGTGTATGCACCACTGGCTTGTAGTGAAGGTTGTCGAACGGCGTTAGGCACATAACAATATCCCTTATTGGCCGGTTGCTTTTTCTCTGTGTCCTGTATATATTACCACTTCTCTTGGAACTGCTCAAGACCTTTCATATATAAATTTATACTTAATTTATTTAGATATTTCATGTATTGATATTTATTTAGTTTTTCTAGTAATGCCACGTCTTCTTCTTCTTCTTTTATTAATGGCCAACCTTCGCTTTTTTGCAACATTTTGCCAGTGTCAAGTAAAATAAAATGCCACGTCAAAAACCATGTTTTAGTAACGCAGACGTCAAACCATATACATTACATTTAATTGAAATTTCTTTGTCACTATTTTTATTTGTTTTTCCTCGGTATATTTTGTGTTAAGTTTAGTAGCGTTGTGAAGCCACTCATTGGCCTCTGCAGAATATCAGTGCAGCGGGCTTGCTTGCTGCGTTTGCTGAGCTGGGGCCAATTTTTGGCGTCACACAGCATTATATTAATTAAAATTGTATTAATATTATAGTCAAACTGTACCACTGACTTATATATGATGTTTTGTGTGATGCTAAAAATAAATCCATTCTTATTCTTATTCTTATTCGCGTATCATTCTAGGGCGATAACGTTGTTCCTTTGCCAGTACTTGTGGCTTATCAAATCTTATTAAATAGAAAATTGCACCGCGACAAAATCCGTAAGTGTTTAAAACAATACACAGAACAGAGTTTAATATATTGTCTGTATATATGTCACCGTAAAATTGTAAAAACCGTTAGATTGTAATATTACTAGAGATATTATAAATGTCGACAGATAGTAAAATATATATTTTTTTCTTACAATTTACACGTTATTTTGCGTTATAATGTAATATTTACCGTGCCGATTGGTTAAACGGCAAGTGCCCCGCGCCGCCATATTTGTTTGCTTTTTCATAATAATAATTATAACGAAAAACATTTGAATAATTTCTATAATAATAAAAATATTATTATAGAAATTTGTATTTGATTATCTGTCAGCATATTATAATATCTCTAGTAATATTACAATCTAACGGTTTTTACAATTTTACGGTGACATATAGATAACGTGTTATAATCTTTATAATAGACTTAATGAACAATTCGTTTGTTTTCAGGTTCATTGATTCAACCGAGCCGGAGCGAAGCTAACAACTAACACTTCCTAAACACGCGATTGTTGCTTACCGCACTCGGACAGACGGACTGTCGCATTCCGATACTTGTTACGTAGGTTATAAGGTTCATTTTCTCGTGCCGTCCCTTCACTTGGAGAATAAAATTTATGTTCGATGTTTCCTGTCGATAGTTTTTATCGATTTCTCTGGTACGGCACTAGTAGGATATTCGTTCTCTAGTCTTAGATACGTTAGCATTGAATTTAAGCGATTCTTCCATTGTTACTTCTAGAATTGTTCTGTGGTGCTCGAAACGGTCTCCCAAAAGGATTTGATTAGGCGCTAAGTGTATTTATTTTATATGTTTTTTATTTTTTATTTTGGGCGTCCGTTTCTTGTGTATTTGTGCCAACTAGTGATGTGTGCAGTTTACATATCGATAGGTGTTGGTATGAATGTATCTACTACTCTTCAGTATTAGATTATATTAATATAAGACTCGAGAAAGTAATATATTATACTATATTATATGAGATAAATTTATTTATTTAGTATAGTGAACGCACGTTCGTGTCCTATAAAGAATAATAATATGTTTTTAACGATATAGTTATGGAGTCTATATTTTTCGAATGTTATAACTTATAAGTTTCAGCTCCCGGAGAGGCTTTGAACGTTTTTTGGCGGCTATTTATTGCGTGTTCGCTAGTAGGTTTGTCATTTAAATGGTTTAAAGAGGGAATATTTTTTGAGGTTACTTTTACTTCGGTCGCCTAGAGGATATTGTGCTGGTTGATTATATTTACAAGTGAGAAAGAGATGGCAATAACGTAAGCACAACCTATGTTCTGTCTCAACGGCGAGCGAGGTATATTTTTGTCAAATTTTTATGAGTGTCTAAATCAAAGTCTTAATAAGACTTTGCATTACCAGACCAAACGGTTTTTAAATGACAAACCACTATTGCAATATATTTTTTGCATAATATTTTCGTTTGCACAAACACGTATGTAATTTAACAAGATGTTTTAGGTGTAACGGTTTGCTTGCGCATGGATGACTTTATTTTTTTATTAAACATTTTTAACACTTTCTTTTTTGTGTCTAGTGATACTCTGAACTTACAAGTTGTGATGTGACCGCTCGAGGTAGCATGAATAAAATTTTATTTTTATACCAATGTTTTTTATTTCACTCCTACCTCAACAAAGAATGTTATTAATTGAATATTAATAAATAAACAATTGTACAAAGGCGGGCTTAATGCCTTGTGGCACTAAGCCCGCATTTTTTTGTTAACAACATTTTTTGTTGTTTCAATGTGGGAATCGAACCCACGATCTACGAGTCGAGAGCCAAGCTCTAACCACTAGACAACGGAGGCTGTTTGTGAAGCTAATATCTATTGTATTATAGAACAACGATAGTTTATTTTTATCCCAATTAGCGCCATCTATTAAGTATAATACTCATAAGGGTACCCAAAATGACGTCTAGTTGTATTCATGCTTTGCTACTGTTATATTAATAATATAAATACAGTCTTAATTCGATTAGTTTAGGACACTTTTACATATTGTTCAAACACAGAATACAGTACATCCAGAAACCGTCAACGCGTTTGAAAGTGAAGCCGACAACTCCAAATTAGAGTGGCTATCCACACGTGTGCGTGTGGTTTGAGGGAACTACCTGAATATCCCCAAAATAAGTATAGCAAGTTTTAGTAGAAGTCTAAAAAAAATTGTAGAACAAATCTGGGAATTTGTAAAAAGATAGTTTAATAGCCCTCAGAGTGTGGTCCCTCAGTTCACACACCGCTATTTTCCAGGGCCCCGATTCTCGTGCCTCGAATCTCGATTCGATTCTCGCGCTTACTCATTCACACAGGCGTCAAATCATGCGTGCGCGAGCAGGACAGACTGACAATCGAACCGATATTCGAAGCACGAGAATCGGGGCCCAGATCTCGAAAAGTATGTGGAAAATTATGGTTTTTTCACTACAGAATTTTAGTAGAACTTTTGTAAAAGTTTTTACAAATTTTTAAATACATAGCATTAGAAATAAAAAAAGCTACAACCACCGAAGTGTGGTCCCTCAGTTCACACAAAAATGACATACTCATTTCGCGATATATTACTGACTTTTTTAATTATTTTTCTACGTAGAGTTTTAGTAGAAAATTTGTAGAATTTGTAGACAAAATTTCAGCAAAATCTATCGGCGCATTTGGAAGATATAATATACCATTATGTTGGGTCCCTCAGTTCACACACTTGTGTATAAGAAAAACTCAAATAACTAATAAACGAGAAAACTAACAGAAAGTCTACTATACTTAAATTTTAGTAGAAGTTTTTTTTCTCTTGGATTAGCACATAAAATATTTAATTTCTTGCTTCCTAGCTGAGATAATGTTAATTTTTTGATTGTATGAAAATGCAGAGTAGGTTACCACACAAGGGCAAAATGAGGACAAGTCCTAATATTATTGTGTATGTTATAAATAAAATAAATAAAAATAAAAATAAAAAAGCCTTTTATTTCTTGCTTCACAGTAAATATATGATGATTAATAATAATTTGCATGCAAAATCATTTGAAAAAAACATTAATTGTATAGAATAATCTTTTCATTTCAATAGTAAGTAATAAATTGTAATAAATTAATTTCATGTTTATAATAGACAATGTTAAGAAATTAAAATTAATTTAGGTACTATAATATTATGATAATAAGTATTATAATGATATCGGTATAAAATTCATTTACATAAAAGTCGCAACATAGAAATTAATTAAATAATATATGTATGGTATCTAATCAAATTTTATGGGTAAAGTATTATAGCAAGAACCCCTCTCAACGGAAGGTAAAGGCCTCCTCCAGAGATAACCAATGTTTTCTATCCTGTGCTTCTCGCATCCAACTAGTACCAGCTATTTTTACAATATCGTCTGCCCAGCGTGCATTTGGCCTACCCCTTTTTCTTTGGCCTGAGGGTCCTGCCCATGATGTTGTCTTTGTGGTCCAGCGGCTATCAGTAAGTCTGGCCACGTGCCCAGCCCATCGCCATTTTAGTTTCTGCGAGTAGCTGAGTGCGTCGATGGCTTTAGTTTTTCGTCTTATGGTAGTATGGCGTATATTGTGTATGTTATACCTTATTAAATTTACGTTTTGCTCGCGGTTTCGTACCTTTTCACTATTTTAGGGGTTCATAGTACTACAAACAACCCATATACTTACCAATTATTAACTATGTACCTATTTGTGGTTTCGCTCTGCCCGCCCTTTTCTCTGTCCGTTCTTGCTAACTCCTTATATGTAATTACATATGTATTATATGAATAAAAAACTGGCCAAGTGCGAGTCAGGCTCGCGCACAAACGGCTCCGTACAAAACGGCAAAAAAAATCACGTTTGTTGTATCGGAGCCCTCGTTAAATATTTATTTTATTTTGTTTTTAGTATTTGTTGTTATAGCGGCAACAGAAATACATAATTTGTGAAAATTTTAATTGTCTAGCTATCGCGGTTCCTGAGATACAGCCTGGTGACAGACAGACGGACGGACAGAGAGCGAAGTCTTAATAATATTTTAGATCCCTTTGGGTACGGAACCCTCATTGATTAAATTTCATATTTTTATTATACATACCTATTTTCTATAAAAAAAAATAATATAGAAATCTAAGGTCTTCCAATTAATGTCAAGCTTTTATGAAAAGGAAAAAGTTAATTTGTAGGATGTACAGTGTAGGTACATAATGTTATTCTTAAGTGTGTGTGCTTTTTTTTGTTTGCATTTTTTTGTAGGTACACCAACACACGATAGCATTCCAATTTTATAATAGAGTTCACGAGTGGTCTTAGTATTTTTTACCACTTCGTAGATGTCTAACAACGAAAGCATGACGCAACGAATGTATATTCAAGCGCGACAAATATAATATTATGTATATATCAAGCGGTCGCTCATATCGTGTCGAGGCGAAACTCGGAAGGATCCAATTTTTTACCCGACTGCGCGACGCAAAGGAGTGGTAATGTGTTTATCAGCCTATGTATGTATGTATGTATTTATGTTCCTTTGAAGCACTATACAGACCAAACGCCTGGGCCGATTTTTATGATTCACACGTCAATCGATTCCTCTTAGTCCGGCGAGTGTCACTAAAGACATTACGTTAGTGAAAATTCAATATGGCGACTACTGGACGCCATATTGTGAAAATGAAAAAAATGAAAGCCAACAAACTATATCAAGTGGGGTATCGTTGAATAGATATTTAAAAATCATTGTTAGTTTTCTCTCAACATTTTTCGATTCGACTGGCCGTTTAGGATCTATATCGATTTAAATTTGCGTAACAACCATTCTCACATTCCAGTGCAATTGTGATGTAGTACTGATGCTGATAGGAAATCCAGTCTGGTAAATAGCTAGCTAGGTACTCATAACTAAAAAGTATAAAATAAAAAATAATAATTTATAAAATTTAAAAACCGGACTGCGTAAAAAGTGAACCAAACTAAGTAGGTACATAATTAAAACTGAAAAGAAAAAAACAAGCACTCAGATATCCGGTGGTCTAGAATTCTATAATATATTATTGAATTAATACTATTGGAACATAACAACTGAACAGTCGGGATCCATTATTCGACAGCCAATCTAATTTTTCAATGGATCCTGACTGTTTAGTTGTTATGTTCCAATAGTATTAATTCAATAATATATTATAGAATTCTAGACCACCGGATATCTAAGTGCTTGTTTTTTTCTTTTCAGTTTTAATTATGTACCTACTTAGTTTGGTTCACTTTTTACGCAGTCGGGTTTTTAATAACCATTTGCATTGGGTAAACCTAAAAACATTTTCAGTATTGTATCAGAAGTATATTGCTGTAAGTAGAGACTTAGAGAGTTATTCGCCGAAGTAGTTTTTTCTCCAAGAACACTATTCCAAAAGCATTCGCAAAAGCTAATATAACAAAAATATTAGGTACGTGCAGTCATAATATAACATTAAGTATGTTTAATCTTTGGTGCTCGGGGCGAGACGACGACGAGACGAGGACGAGGGCTCCGATACAACAAACGTGATTTTTTTTGCCGTTTTGTACGGAACCGTTTGTGCGCGAGCCTGACTCGCACTTGGCCAGTTTTTTATTCATTACATAATATAAGGAGTTAGAAAGAACGGACAGAGAAAAGGGCGGGCAGAGCGAAACCACAAATAGGTACATAGTTAATAATTGGTAAGTATATGGGTTGTTTGTAGTACTATGAACCCCTAAAATAGTGAAAAGGTGCGAAACCGCGAGCAAAACGTAAATTTAATAAGGTATAACATACACAATAATATTAGGACTTGTCCTCATTTTGCCCTTGTGTGGTAACCTACTCTGCATTTTCATACAATCAAAAAATTAACATTATCTCAGCTAGGAAGCAAGAAATTAAATATTTTATGTGCTAATCCAAGAGAAAAAAACTTCTACTAAAATTTAAGTATAGTAGACTTTCTGTTAGTTTTCTCGTTTATTAGTTATTTGAGTTTTTCTTATACACAAGTGTGTGAACTGAGGGACCCAACATAATGGTATATATCTTCCAAATGCGCCGATAGATTTTGCTGAAATTTTGTCTACAAATTCTACAAATTTTCTACTAAAACTCTACGTAGAAAAATAATTAAAAAAGTCAGTAATATATCGCGAAATGAGTATGTCATTTTTGTGTGAACTGAGGGACCACACTTCGGTGGTTGTAGCTTTTTTATTTCTAATGCTATGTATTTGATAAATTTGTAAAAACTTTTACAAAAGTTCTACTATAATTCTGTAGTGAAAAAACCATAATTTTCCACATACTTACTTTTCGAGATCTGGAAAATAGCGGTGTGTGAACTGAGGGACCACACTCTGAGGGCTATATCTTTTAAATTATCTTTTTACAAATTCCCAGATTTGTTCTACAATTTTTTTAGACGTTACTAAAACTGGCTATACTTATTTTGGGGATATTCAGGTAGGTCCCTCAAACCACACGCACACATCCACACATATGTTGCCAACTTTTACCCAACTTTTTTTCAATTAATTCTTATTGAATACCTAATTCTCGTAACATAATAACGCGATTGTTTTGTAAGTGTAGAGTAAAGAGCGGGTGGGGCGGTGTTTAGCCATGGTTTTGGACACAGTGCGCTGCGTACAAATGGGATCGAACACTTATTCTGGATGCTCTGTATTCTGTGTGTTCAAAATACGAAAGAGTAATATTTACCATACATACATATGAGTTTAAAAAATACCTTTAAACGTCAGTAATTTTATTAGAACTGAGGCTCACTCAAGTTATTTTGTGTTCCTTAACGCTCGTCGTCCCAATTGACAGTCCACTCCCGGTACGTAAGACCGCTGCGAAACACTCGACGGCAATTGTCGCTGCAGGAATTAAGAAATCTATTTGATTGAAAATCGATTTCTAGACGAGGGCAGTGAGGGTGTTTGATATTTTTTCTGCCGCTAGGGGGAAGACAGCTTACAAAGCGTCATCTGCTGGTATTATAAACTGTTAAAAGCATTTTCGATACTTTTTCTGTCACCAGGCGGCGCTTGGTAGCCCGACGGTCCTTGTCTGATGAAAAGCTGTCAGATGTCACGAATAAAAACCCTTATTGGTACTAATTATACCTGAAATTATCGAATGCAACTTGACTAGAGGTCCTGATTCGGTGGCTTGCTGGTCGCTTAAGATATAAAATATGTACACGAAAAAGGTACACAAGAAAGACAAATAGTACCAAACCCTATTGACAATTACTTTCCGCAGTTTAGTACTTAAGTCAGTCCGCATTTAATTCAAAATATTTTGAATTTCAAACATCGACTGCCCCAAATAAGGCCCCAAACAACCCCAAAAGCTTAAGTGTGGACAACTGGACACTTTTTGCCTCGTCAATAATATGTTCTGTGACAACTGACAGCTCAATCAGTCGCGCCTGGCTCGCCTCAATAGGCCAATTGGCGACTTATTTCGAGCTTTGTCTACAAGCAATAGGGAATATGCACGTATTTTTTTTATATAGATCTATCTTGTTTAGTAAACCGTGTGGTGAAATCAGTTTTTGGTTATCATTAAAAATAACAAAGATATGAACGTTTAAAGTAGTCTACAGAGAGATCGGATGTGTACCGTGACGTCACATAACACGACTTGCATAGAAAGTTCATAACTAATTTCGTTTTGCTAGAAAGAGATAGATTAAAAACTTTGATCGCTCATATCTTGCTCATTTATCAACAGATATTGTCAATTTTCTCGCCATTTCCTTTATTTTTAAGTCTAGTATCATTATTATGTTTTAAGTTATTTTTCTGTTTTATGCATATTCCCTATTGTGCTAGGCAGTCGACTTACTAAGGCCTAAGCGCTTACTCAATATCCTTATGTATGGAGCACGATAGAAACTGTCTATTCTTGAAGACGCTGGTGTAGAGAAACGGTCCGTGACATATCGGTTGGCCGGTGTTTACCCTGCACACCGAGATCACGCCGACCACGTGATCAGTCCCCCGGTATCTGACCACGAGAGGACCGCCGTGATCGTACTACAAAAAAAAACAAAATTAAAAATTGTAATTCCCGACATTGTCAATCAGTAAATGAGCTTGAGATGAGACGATGATGATTAATAGCTAAGAAGTATCTTAATTCTTCCGTTACCCTTCAAACAAAAACAAAACTGGATTAAAATCGGTTGATCCGTTTGGGAGTTACGATGCTGAAGACAAACATACAAATACACGGTCCCGACAAAACATCCTCTGTTTGCGTCGGGGGCTAATAAATAAATATAGGTACTTAGGTACTTACTAATTTTGTATCGCCAAAATGACGTTAAAAATAACATGGAAATTCGTGTGCAACAAAATTACTTTAAAATGGCTGATCTTGCTTTAGATACTTATCCGTAATAAAATATGATTTTATTCTGAAATAAGTAAGTATCCGGTGTAAATTGTAATTTAATTCCGAATGAAGATCATCATTCAGAATTAAATTATTATGATCCAAATTTTCTTGTCCCTAGCTTTTTTTTACTTGTAAACCACAACACGCGATTCTCTTTCTCACTTCAGAAAAGAAAAGGCAAATAAGTAAGTTATAAACCTGCAAACCTCACAGAATCCACCTGTGTCGTCTTGTCCTCTTCTTGTTGCATAATAGTGGAGGTCCCTTAGATGTCTACCAGGGTCAATGACCTCAGTTTGGTTACTATTCACAGTCTGGTTATCTGGTAACTCTCGCCTTGTTCCCATGACGGTACAATTTGCATATTTTTCCTATGAAACAAAATAAAATAATACTATTGTTTCTTGTGTATCACAATTTTGTAGACAAACGCGAAAAGCAGTCATAGATTATATCTTGAAATAATTGAAACCAATGCTTTGTAGCAATATGATATGAGTCTACTCGCAGTGGCGTAACTATACCATCTGGGAGCCGTGGCAAATTCTTTGGATGCCATCTCTCGCTAGTCGTGTCGGTCATCCGTCCCACTGGGCTATGAGAGTACACAATAGAGAGTGCTATTGTATGTACAGCATACACACATTTTTTAGCATGTCACTCGGGCACCCCTGAGATCATATCAAAGGGTTTTTGTGGTTGGTTACCACTGTCGATCCTGGCTACACAGAGTTGCAGTGGTGGGTATTTGTGGTGGCCAATTGCCCGTAAAAAATATTACAATTAATGTCTTACACTACAAATTGCGCTCATATCGTCTTCTTCTATATCCTTAGTGCAGATCATGAACTCCTTGATTATATCGCGGAATTTCAATGGCCACCGCGCCGCGCATTTATCTTTGTCCATTAAAACCACTTTAGCCTCTTGTAGGCACTTGTACGGAGGCGGGGTTGTGTCTTTCATGTCTGTCTCTTTTCCTTCCTTATTATTTTTTTTCTCGGTCGAGTTGACGTCCTCATCCATGTCGTTGTGTTTCCTGTACACTTGCTAGAAATGTTTAATTATTGTATGTATATTGGTACTAGAAATATGGAGATCCATAACGTGGGAGAGACATGCTGCGGTACGAATTGGCTAGCTCTAAATAGATACTAAGGCCCAGTGGCGTAACTATAGGGTGGCTGGGTTGGCAAAATGCCACGGGCCCCCAACCCGAAAGGGCTCCGGTCCAAGAGGAAGCGAGCTCAGAAATAACCTAACATAAAAATTATATACATGTTTTTAAGATTTTTTTTTATTTTTCAAGGTTATAATATTGATAAAGTGTTGCTAAAACCTATGCATATAACATATATTTAAAAATTATAATAAATTCTCTTTATGATAACGTAACTGGAATTTGAAAAATACTAAATGAATGATTGTATTCATTTTTTTCAAATTCCATCAAATTTCATATTCTATCTTGATGTGAACATGGAACACCATGTGTGCACAAAAATTAAATTAAAAACATTACTCTGCCGTTTATGGACCTATTTGCAAAATTCTTTTGTTGTTGTAAAGGGTTTAATTCGAAATTGGTCCTTTAGTCACTAAAGTGGAAACGTGATGATGCGATCCATGAGGAATCGAGGGAACTCCTCGAAATTTATATCGACACAAATAGTGATTTTGACTTTTACTGAAGTAACGTAACACAAGCATATGCTACCAAAGAATAAGACATTGTACCAAGGTATACCCTGAATCCAAAAGCACTGAACAGAACTCCTCAGTCTTTAAAGATATGCCTTAGGAAATTTCGAAATTGTTTAAGGAACTGCAAGCATATGCCACTTTGTAACTAACAGTAATCATCATCATCATCTTAATAACAATTCATTCGGTCGTTTATTTTAGACGTTTTTAAGACGTACAGGGAGAAGGTGGTAATGTGGCCCCCCATTTTGTTTTTAGCTTATAAGAAATTATTTAATAGGTCTATTAATAAACAATACCTATACCTTAAAATGTTAGGCATTTATCTATTTACTAGCTTTTGCCCGCGGCTCCGCCCGCGAGAAATGGGGTTTTTGGCCACTTACGACTGTACTCTAAGTTAAATCTGTATCTTCCTTATCTTACGTTCTCTCTTTAATTACTAATTGTTTGTCTGAAGCACCATCATACCATATTTCATTTCAATGGTTTAAACACTTAAGCCATGAAAGACATTAAAAAAATATACACAATAGTACATTATCCCTCGGGAACAATATTATATATCTTTTTGGGATAAAAAGTAAAAATACACAAAATAGTATGAAATAAAACTTAATCTCTAAATAATTCCCCTTTCAAATTCGGCTAAAATTTTTACTATTTCTCTACTCAATCTTATTAATTTTGAAATCGATACCAGCCCAAACAATATTCTACAATATTTTATAGAACTTACGTTCATATTTGCTGGTACCGACTTCAAAATTAATAAGATTGAGTAGAGAAATAGTAAAAATTTTAGCCGAATTTGAAAGGGGAATTATTTAGAGATTAAGTTTTATTTCATACTTTTTTGTGTATTTTTACTTTGGAAGTCGGTTTAATTTTTTGTTTAAAAATAATAATTTCACCCTTTTTAGAGATATATTTTCTTAAGTTATTATTAATACGTCTTAAGAACGTCTAAACTAAACGATCGAATGTATAATTGAATACGCGCCAAGCTTCCATAAAATATTGCTATTAAGATGATGATGATGATTACTGTAAGTTATAAAGTGGCATATGCTTGCAGTTCATTAAACAATACCGAAATTTCCAAACGCATATCTTTAAAGACTGAGGAGTTCTGTACAGTGCTTTTGGATCCAGGGTATACCTTGGTACAATATCTTATTTTTTGGTAGCATATGCTTGTGTTACTTCATTAAAAGTCAAAATCACTATATGTGTGGATATAAATTTCGAGGAGTTCCCTCGATTCCTCATGGATCGCATTATCAGGTTCCCACTTTAGTGACTAAAGGACCAATTTCGAACTAAACCCTTTTCACCAACAAAAGAATTTTGCAAATAGGTCCATAAACGGCAGAGTGATGTTCAAAGATATCCGTGTTAGTGTAAAATACTATGAGAAATACCTTTTATATCATCATAATATCAGATTATTTTATATCAACATAATATCATCAGATGTATGGTGTGATAGTGGTGATGATGATGATGATTACTCTAACTGACAGGGTGGCATATGCTTGCAGTTCTTTAAACAATGCCGAAATTCCCAAACATGTATCTATAAGGAGCCAGGAGTTCTGTTCTGTACTTTTGGATCCAGGGTATACCTTGGAGCAAAATCTTACTTTTTGGTAGCATATACTTGAACTACTTTAGAAAAAGTCAAAATCACCATATGTGTCCATATAAATTTCGAGGAGTTCCCTCGATTCCTCATGGATCCCATCATCAGGTCACCACTTTGATATCAAAAGGACCAATTTGGGATTACACCCTATACATCACAGAAAAAACTATGAAAATCGGTCCACAGGCGGCGGAGTAATCGTTGAACATACAAAAAAAAAATAACCGCCTCCTTTTTTGGGAAGTCGGTTAAAAAGTACACTGCGCGTTTGTCCAAAGCATAAACCACTGCCATACCAAATTTCATTCAAATCAATTCAACCGTTTAGCAGTAAAAGACAATCAAAGTACACATAATAATAATACATTATCCCACGGGAACACCCCAAATTTTTGGGACAAAAAGTATCCTATGTCCTTTCCCAGGACTCAAAGTATCTCTGTACCAAATTTCATCAAAATCGGTTCAGCGGTTAAAGCGTGAAGAGGTAACAGACAGACAGACAGACAGACAGACAGACAGACAGACAGACACACTTTCGCATTTATAATATTATAATTAGTATGGATTCGTGTCTGGGTCTGTATTGAATGAAAAGCGATTTTTTTTATAAAAAACGTTTTTTTCGAAAAAGTAGAGAAAATGTGAATTGAGATATGAGGATGGTATTATGGCACCCTGGGGGCCATATTAAATGTAAGAAGCAATAAAGACAAAAATTGCAGATATAATGCTCTCCTTCAGGGCCCGCGCAAGCGCTATGAGCCCACAGAAGGCAGCTTTGGCACTGTATCCACTCTTCACCTCGACGATCATTGGAGTAAGCAGTTTCACAGCTATCCTGTATGCCAGGGTTTCTTAAAGTGGGGTCCACGGACCACCAAGGGGTCCGTAATATGTGTGCCAGGGGTCCGCAGCGTTCTGAATATTAATGAAAAAAAAATTGCTGTAAACTAGCACAACTGATTAAAGATGACTTAATTGACATGAGATCAAAAGAACTGTTGAGAGCTGAATTTCATGCAAAAGGTCTTGGTGAATGGTGTTCTTTGAGTCAAGCTTACCCTCTTCTGGTCAAACGAGCTATGTCCCTTCTGATACCTTTTGCTACTACGTATCTTTGTGAGGCAGGGCATGCGCCTTGCCTTATCGAAGACAAGCCCATAATTTAAAGTGCTCATTGAGGCCAAACAACAGCATCCAATTTTCAATTTCTATTTCTATTTAACAATTTTAATTTAATGAAGTTAAGCATTAGTAAGTTAGAGTAAATTACCAATAACCCAAGGGGTCCGTGGCATTTCAGAAATTCTGAAAGTGGTCCGTGACTGCACTTAGTTTAAGAACCACTGCTGTATGCAGACCGCCGAATATTTTGCCTAGTCTATCCATAATAGGTACTTGGCTTCCATGAACATAGTCTAATAAACTTTTCTCTAAATTATGTGGCAGGATCGACTTGATTCCGAGTGGTTTTTTTCACTGCCAAGTCTAATGATTCCTCAGCATCCTTTACAAGATGTTTCAATGTGGACCTCGGAGCAGTAAAAGCTTTGACTGGCTTTCTTGTAACCCATGGGTTTGTTTCGGATGGCCTGAACTGCTTGTTTAATTTTTTCGGGATCTCAGGTTTTCCTTTTTTTAATCGAAGTTGACGTCAAGGTCTTTCATGGCATCTAAAAAAAATAATTCATCATACATATAATATGACCCCCGGGGTCATATTACTTACTATATTAGGGGGCCATAATCAGAGCCGTGCCGCCCTTGTATGCGACGAATGCGGCGCACACAGGCGCCAAGACGATGAGGGCGCCGCGGGCCGCCACCGAAAAGTTAAAACATGAAGATTCGTAAAAATAAGAGGCGCTTCATGGGTTTCGCACACAGGCGCTACCGGGGGTCGGCGCGGTCCTGGCCATAATACTAAAATGAGACATTTTGCGACAACATAATATTTTTTTTTATTGAACAACTATTGAATCATAATTACCTTAAAATCGAAGACTCAGGCGTCCAACACGTTGAATTAATACATCAGATGAATCCAGAATTATTTTTAGATACAAATATTGAATTTTAAAAACGCACACGCAAAGTTTTCGCTCGGACTGAATAAAACTTGCCTGAATAACAAAAAATGAAATACCATCTAGCGGTGACTTTGGGTATGAATGATCATTTTGGCATGTTATCTACTAGTTAACCTGCTTTTAACTAGATGCCACTGTTTAAAAACCAAAATATTGAAGGGGGTCAAAATACATGCAGGGGCCGTATTACCACCTTCTCCTCTATAATAATAACTTAACAAGATATATCACTAAAAAGTATGAAATTATTATTTTTAAACAAAAAATTAAACCGACTTCCAAAGTTAAAATACACAAAAAAGTATGAAATAAAACTTATTTTATAAATAATTCCCCATTTGAATTTGTCTATTTCTCTACTTAATCTCCTTAATTTTGAAGTCGGTACCAGCAAATATGAACGTGAGTTCTATAAAATATTATAGGATATCGTTTGGGCTGGTAGAAACTTCAAAATTAAGAGGATTAAATAGAGAAATAGACAAATTTAAAAGGGGAATATTTATAAAATAAGTTTTATTTCATACTTTTTTGTGTATTTTAACTTTGGAAGTCGGTTTAATTTTTTGTTTAAAAATAATATTTTTGTGTCAGTTTTTAAAGCTAAATTATGGCGAAATTCTGCGACACACATACGAAAGTTTTTATTTAATTAGTTAGATATATATTTAAATAACGATTTATATAAAAATATTTAAAAATTGAAAACAAAGTCTTAAAAATAAAACTTATCAGATATTTTTCTAAACTAAAATGTCCCAAATAATAATAATAGTTTTGGGTAACTACTTAAGTGGTTTATTAAAATTAAATTATAGAGGGGAGGCCCATCCAAATTTTCCTTCCTCCTCGCACAGTGACAGCGATCAGACGTGTTTAAGTTAGCTCCCGTTTAAAATTAAAATTAGAACGAAAAAACCGATTATTTTTGTGAAAGAGTGAAAAATAAATTAAGATCTGTGAAGTGGCTTCAATATTTTCAACATAAATTGGACAAAACTAAGTTGTGGTGATAAATATTCAAGTGAATATAGATGTGGATTCGCAAATGTCGCTGTAAACAAACGACAATAATTCACACTACCCTCACCACGATATTTAATCTGAAGAACTCTCAAATCTGTACATCAAATTACGAGACAACGTCACTGCCCTATTGGTACGGTTAGAAGTGTGCTAAACAACTGCCCGATAACTCCAGGTTCGAGCCTAGCGGGAGGCGTCTTTTTTCAATTTATTACTTCGTATACTTAAAATATTCTTCGTCTTGGCCCAGTCTAAGATCCTGCAAGCATAGTTTATAATAGCATTAAGCATAAAATATAAACACAAACATGTCTATGCAACGATCACCACCGGGAAGTAACAAATACGGTTCAGATCCGTCCCTAAATATCACAAATAGACAAAATAAACGAAAACACACAGACGACATGAAAATTATGCAGCAAATGTTTAATGACTTTAAAACGCAGCAGGAAGCCAGATTCAACACCCTTGAGGCGACAATGAACTCGATAAAAACTCAAAACTCTGAAATAAAAAAATCTATTGAATTTATGTCAGCTCAATATGATAAATTTATTAATGAAGTGGCGGAACTACGCAAAGAAAATGAGACGATTAAAAACCGTATCGGGGTCCTAGAATCCAAATTAGAGTATGCTGAGAAGTCGACACGAAATACAACTATTGAAGTAAAGGGCATAGCAAAAAGTCAAGGCGAAAATACTGCCTCGCTCATAAAAACGGTTAAAACATTAGGCGAAGTTATAAATTATCCTATTGATGATAAAAGCATCCGAGACATATACAGACAAAGATCAAACATGCAAAACTCTGGGCCAATTGTGGTTGATTTTACTTCCACTTTTATCAAAAACTCTCTTATTAAAGCATCTCGGGTTTTTAATAAAACAAATAAAAACCAACCGCTCTGTACTCAACATCTCAACATTGAAGGACCGCCCAAACAAATATACGTAACGGAGTTTCTAACATCGAAGTCTAGGCATCTATTCTATCTGGCACGTGAATTAAAAAAGAAAAATAACTATGCTAGCACTTGGACATCATTTGGAAGAATCTACATCAAGAAAGAAATAAACTCTATGCCAATAAAAATTGAAAATGAATCTGATCTACTAAAGTTAAACAGTAACATATGACTAACCTTTATACTAGATTTAAGTTTTGCATGCTTGTTAATTTTAAATTTCTATAAAACATTATATTATTACTATAGAGCTAAAATTAAAATTAAAATTATTTTAAGTGTTAACTATTTTATGGCAACTCTCATTTATAATGTAATGGCATATCATTTAAAACTAGTATATAAAAACACTATTCATTCTATGTGGGTGATCTTACACTTAAGCGCTACCTTAGTTTTACTTACATACCATAACACAATACACAATTTACACTTCCTACAAACTAAACTACGTAACTTGAACATTAAAAATACGCAAAATGGATAGCTTCAAAAATACACAACATAATATAAGTAACTTGGAAGCTGTTTCAGTGTCGGAGTCTCGTAAATGTGACCTAGAAAACTGTACTCCTTCTAATCTCTCAACAACTCACTCACTTAAAATCATCACTCAGAACATTAGGAGTATAAACAAAAATTTTTCAGGTTTCACAACTGTACTTGAGAGAACACGCCACGACTGGGACATCATAATTCTGACTGAATGCTGGCTCCCAAGTACACACTATATTCCTGAACTCACGAACTATAATCATTTTGAAACGAAAAATAATCGGACGCAAAATGAAGGTACAGTAATATATGTGCATAAAAGGCTTCCAATATGTGTGGAAGAACCGTCATTATTAGATGCCAATTGTCTACAACTAAAAATTGATACAACTACAGTCCTTTTAGCAATTTACCGTCCACCGGGATACAGAAACCTTGATAATTTCCTAAATTCTCTAAATACTAACTTGAATGCTCTGTCTCATTACAACAATATAGTCATAATTGGCGACATTAACATTAACATACACGAACACTCACAATATAACATGAAGAGTACATATTTAAATCTACTTGCTACACACGGCCTATTACCTGCTCACACATTACCTACAAGACTAGATGCATGCTTGGATCACGTAATATTGAAAACACGTCTACCAGCCTCTACTCAAGTCGCACATTCAGCTTTAACCGATCATGATACAGTTATCCTATTTCTATCGAAACAGATGACTAAAAGCTGTGTAAAGAAACACTCCGTTCGTATTAATCATGAACAAATTGATGAAGACTTTAGAAAAATAGATTTTAGTGGGGTATACCTCACCCAAGACCCTAATGAGGCTACAGAAACATTGATAAACCAGATTAGATACGTAATAAATAATAACACTAAAGTAACGAAACTCGCCAATCGTAAAAGAATAATAAAACCTTGGATAACTCCGGGTTTGCTAAGGTGTATGCGTCAACGAGATTCATTACACAAACAAATTAAACAAACTCCAAATAATCTAGTCCTAAAAGCTTCTTTTACTAGGTACAGAAACTATTGCAACAAATTATTAAGAGACATTAAAATACAATTTGAAAAAAATGAAATCAAAAAAGCCGGTAAAAACCCTAAATTAATCTGGTCGGCTATCAATGAAATAGCAGGAAGGAACAAAAAAATTAACACGTCATCTCACTTACTAACCACATTGGACACACCACAGGAGTCTGTTAACCATGTAAATAACTACTTTGCCAAAATAGGGGAAAATCTTGCTAAACGTATTCAGAGCCATCAACAATCGATAGTAAATACTATCATTCCCAGGACGTCAAAATCAATGGTAATGCTGCCTACAGACGAAATAGAGATAAGAAATATATTAAAATCACTTCGTAGTGACTGTGCTGTGGGATGGGACGGTATATCCAGTGCCCTTCTTAAAAAACATGAGGGTGCAATTGTTCCACCGTTAACTTACATTTTTGTAATCTCGCCATTTCCACGGGTAAGTTTCCACGAGCATTTAAAAAAGCCTTAATCCATCCGGTACATAAAAGTGGCGACAGAAGCTGTGTTGATAACTATCGACCAATTGCCGTGCTAACAGCATTCTCCAAAATATTAGAACGCGTGATGAATAAAAGACTGGTTGACTATCTAGAAAGCAATAAGATGTTTGCACCAGCACAATTTGGGTTTCGTTCGGGTAAGTCAACTAATGATGCTGTACACGAGGTCACTGACTACATAGTTAACAAAATTAATAGTGGGGATAAAGTCTTAGCCATATTTTTGGATCTGGCAAAAGCCTTCGACACAGTTTCTGTCGATATACTTGTACATAAGATGGAATGCCTAGGAATCAGAGGCCTACCGTTGAACCTTTTTAGAGACTACCTAAGTAATCGCACACAAAAGGTTAAAATTGATGACTTCACTAGTGAGGATCAAGTGCTTACCTACGGAACTCCTCAAGGATCAGTTCTCGGTCCTACTCTATTCTTGATCTACATCAATGACCTCGGATTGCTAAATCTTCTAAATGGCAAGATTGTAAGTTTCGCTGATGATACTGCACTTTTGTTCAGCGCAAGAGCTTGGGACGATGTTTATCATCTGGCACAACTAGGATTCAATAAAGTCTTCAAGTGGCTACATGATAATTTGTTGACACTGAATACCACTAAAACACAATACATGCAATTTTCCATTACAAAAACAACATCGCCTCACACCATTGTTGCACATGTTTGTTCTGACCCTCTTGTAAGAGGATGTGATTGTGTAACTTTGATGAAAACTGAAAAAGTGAAGTACCTTGGCATAATTATCGACAATAACCTGAAATTTCAAGAACATATAAACACTCTCAGTAACAAGTTAAGAAAGCTCATATACGTATTTAAAAGTCTTAGAAATACAGTCGATAAAGAAACTCTAAAAACAGTGTACTTTGCCCTAGCGCAGTCTTTGTTGTGTTACTGTATAACAATACTAGCGACCCGCCCCGGCTTCGCACGGGTACAATACTGATACTAATACTACAGATAACAGAATGTCTTTAAACCTCTAACAAAACGGGTGAAATTTAGTCAAAATAAACAGAAACAAATTAATATAGGTACCTACTAATACTTAATGAAATAAGTAAGTGGGTATACTTTTATCGTATGAAATACCTACACTTTTCAGAACTAACAATACAACAATCACTAAATAAATAGTTACTCAAGTATCTATCCATCATAGTTACAACGAACACAAAACAAAAAATTTACTCATAGATCTAAACTCGCACGCCTTGGCGACGACGCGACGCCCACTTCGCAACGGGCCGTGCAGCAGAAATCGTAATATTTTAATTTCGCCATAACTTCAAAACCAAACATCCAATTTTAATCATTAAAAGACCAAATATTATCTACATAAACTGTACTTAGTGATGAAATAATTTATTTTGATAAGGATAAATAGCATGAGTAAAATAAACGCGTTTAAATGTAGTCCAAAAAAAATTCAAGATTTCTAAATAAAAAAATGGTTGTTGTGCCTCACTCGACATAGATAGGTATAGTGTGTCGCGGACTTTTTTGTAGATATTTATAAGATCTACAATTAATTAGAACATTTTATGGTTCTATCTTTTATAGTTTAGGCAGCGTACGCAAAATAAGTAACTTTTCTGGTTGATTTTTTACACCTTGTGTCCGAAAAACCCAAATATCTTACGGAACCCTATTTTTTTCCAAAATAAAATTTAGCCTATGTTACTCGTGGATAATGTAGCTTTCGAATGGTGAAAGAATTTTTGAAATCGGTCCAGTACTTTTTGAGCCTATTCAATACAAACAAACAAACAAACAAACAAACAAACAAACATACAAACAAAGCTTTCCTCTTTATAATATTAGTATAGATGGGGAGGAGTACCAAAGACTAACCTACTAGAATTAGAAAGAACCCAAAGAGCTATCTTAAAAGTCATGTCCTTCCGTCCTTTTAGATATCCCACTAGGCAGCTATATAAAGAAAGTTCTGTACTTACCGTACGGCAGCTTTTCATACTGCATACAATATTAAAACAACACTCTGCTTTAATATATGATCCTCTACTCACACAAGGTAAAAGAAGATATAACCCTGTTCAACGTCCTTCCAATTGCTACAAAACCTCCTTTTCTAAACGATTCTTTGGTTATCTAGGTGGCTACCTTTACAATAAAACACATAGGCTACTAAATATATTTCATCTCACAAAATATGAGTGTAAAAATACGTTGAAAAAGTGGTTATTAGGACTGAACTATGATGACACTGAAACTATACTTACCAACATAATATGAAAAGACCCTTGTAGCACACCCACTCACGTACATCTAAACATACACACGCACGCGCACTGACACACATACACACACACATACACACACAAACACACACACACACACACAATATATATTTTGTTACTGCCATAATAATGTAATTGGTTTTTGGAAAAAAAAATATGTTATGTACTAATTAAAATTGTGAGGATGAGGAGCCTGGTGACCTGAAACACAGGCCTAGCCTAGCTTGGGCACCAGACTCGTACAATATTATAATATTTGGGAATAATAATGTACTTAATTCTAAGAACAAGAATGTACTATTAAAAAAAAAAATTGCCACGGGCCTCAGATGGTTTAGTTACGCCACTGCTAAGGCCTAATAATATTTTATTATTTTTTTGGGGGAAACGGAACAATCATTGTTAAGACAAAAAAATGGTCAAGTAGCCTACTGCCGGTATTTTTCAACAATATCCAAGTGAGGGAGAAAAAACTAACTTCTTACTTACCTCTCTAAAATTCTTAACACTGCCCCATCCCAGAACATAGCCTTTAGTCCCTGGTTCCTCCAATTCCCTATTTATGTTGTTATAGGGCACCATTTCGGCAGCAAACTGACACCCTTCCTCTACTACCCCTAGCCTGAAGGGTCTGTCGACCCTCACGACCGCTATATCATTGGCAGACCATTTCACGTCGTCGAGGTAACTAAAATTGTAATCTGCAACAAGGTATTTAGACGGTCTTGAAAAGATTTCGTGCTAATGCGTTTCTAGAATTCTCGCTTTCTTACTATATTCTGACACTAATTGTAATGCAGTCCAATTACTTCTTTGTCCAATGTTTGCCTTTGATTAAATATTACATAGATACGTTATATCCTTACAAAACTGACAATATTTCTGTGCCGCGACACACATTGACATTTTTTATTATTGTTGCATTTGACTCACACGGAAGCTCAATACTTACACGTAGGCACGCACTTCCAGATTACTCTCCTTTGGTTTTTAGTGACGCACATATTCTTCTTGCCGTTGTCGTTATAGGCACTTTTGTAATCGACTGTGCCCGAGATGACGTAGAACTTATCCCCGTCCTCCACGCACGCTGCTGACGTTATCACATACTCTTTATGGACGATCACCCCACCGCACAACCAACCCTTTGTTTTCTTTGCCTTTAGCGACTTTTCGGTCAAATTGAGGTACACCTGCCGTAGAAGTTAGATCATAGATTAGGTACATATCTTGGCAATATAAAAAATTTTTGGGAAACGGTGGAACTTGTGGTTTTGCATCAGACGTCTCCCACTTGCTATATTTATTGATTTATTGATGTGCCAACTGTTAATGTTTTTGTTAGTACCTACATTATTCATTGGACTCACTTATCATGTCGAATTATTTATTCTTTTTTGGAATAAAGCTTCTTTATCTAAAAAAAATCGTGAAATTACCATGTATGGTCTAGCTCCTGGTTGCACCTTCTTTCCGTTGAGTATCCTTCTTGTCTCGACTGGAGTTTTGTTCTCAAACTCCCAACCTTCATTATTATATATTTCATCAGGTTTATCGCTAGCTCTTTCTGGATTGATTGCATTTGGAAGTTCATCTTCTGCTGTTACTCCTGTGGTGTTTACTTCACCTATTCCTGGATTTTCACTGGAATTATGTAGACCAGGAACAAAGCCTTCTAGGTTTTGTCTGACAACATTGTAATCTTCTGGATTTACATTCATAGTATTTGGATGAACTACTGTAATTTCTGGGTTTTCACTCACGATCGTTGCATTTTCATCACCATATACTGCACCTGCTGTTAAAAACTTTTTAAGCTAAATTTTGACGTAGGTACATTAAATTATTTTACATTAGCCTACATTTACAAGTTAAGTGTAGAATTTTTGGGAATATAGATTTTATGACGATTTGTTTACATTATCCAAAATGGCGGCGATGTAGTTCGCCACCTATCACGTCTCGTTCTCGTGGAGGTCCGAGGTGGAAAGTGGCCCATGGATAGGGTTGCCATCCGTCCGGGTTTCCCCGGATTTGTCCTAGTTTAAAGGGCGTCCGGGGAGCGTCCGGGCCGGATTTTATTTGCTATCCGGGTTTTTGTAGGCAGAATTAGGAAGGCCTAAGTTTTTTTTTCAGCAATTATAAATCTTCCTTTCTTTTTGACATTGCCGTAGTCGGGTAAAAACTGTTCTATGTCCGGGTTTCGTACTCCAAAATCCGGGGTTTTCACCCGTCTTGTCCGGGGAGTCATATGTAAGAGATGGCAACCCTACCCATGGAGAGCCGCTTCGCTACGTTGAATGTAAGAGGAGGAATGGATGGTAAGAATGAAAGTGAAACGAAACAAGTATGTAAGGATCGTAGCAAGTGGAAAGAAGTGGTCTCTGCCTACCCCTACGGGAAAGAGGCGGTCTCTGCCTACCCCTGTCCCCTACGGGAAAGAGCCGTGATTATATGTATGTATGTTTACATTCAATTAATTTGTAAATTAAAAAAAAAATATATTTGTGTTATATAAACTTAATTAATTCTTACCCATAAATAAAATTGCACACAGTAGTAACTGTGCAGTTTCCATTTCTTGCCCACTAATTAAAATTGATTAAAATGTTTTGATATTAATTATTAACTTTACGCTTAATATACTTTGCTGTTCTACTTCATAGACTCTTGGTATTTAAGTTTAATGTTTTTATTTTTTGTCACGAATTGTTTTTGTAATATTTTTTTATCGTTATAACTACTCTATTGTTCTTCGCATGATCATATTGTAACGTTGAGGTACCACACCCCCCTAAGTCTTATGCAGCGTCTTCTTCTTCAATATAATCTCCACTGACGTTGGAAAAGTTGGAGTTTTTTCAGGATCTGATGCGCTAGATTAGCGCTTGCTACTGAGAAAGTAGATAGAATTATTATGTTTGTTCACTTTGAAGTAAATATTTTAGACACCTTAATAATTATATTCTATAGTGTTCTTGTAAATTGTACCTTCAATTATTATTATACATACATTGATCCAATGAATACATGAGTAGAAATTTAAATAAAAAGTTATTTTTTTAGGGTTTCCGTAATATTGACGACCTCTGTGGCTCAGCGGTGCAGCGCCTTGGTGCTCAAGCCGGGGGTCGCGGGTTCGAATCCCACCATCCTTCGCGAAGGAACAAAAAGTTTTTCTATGTTCCTGGGTCATGGATGAGTATTAAATATGTACCTATATTATATTAATAAAAAATTTAAATATATGTATAGTATCACAGTCTTAAATATACTTTTTGTTTTCTGGTACCTGTAACACAAGTTCTTCGGTGTGAACATGACATGGTGTGAAGCGTCCATAGATATTATTTATTCATTTAATATTCAAGGAATCCTTATAGTTTCGCTCTGTCTGTCCCTCTGTCTGTATGTTTGTCCACGCTTCTAGCTTCTGTGATTATGAATATGAATGGATAAAATTTGAATCTAATTCCTAAACTACCTATAGGAGATGTTGATAGTTGAGGTCAATCTCCAGTTAAATAACACCACTATTCGGAGTTTTAGGGGTTATTTTGACATTTGAAGTACGGTGAAAACAAGATGGCTAACATTTGAGGTATGACGAAAACCCACATGGCGTAACTTTTTCTTGTATGAAGATTTGTTCTGTCAAATGTACGTCACAGCCTATCTCGAGTTTTGAAATCTTTGGTTTCATGTCTTTAAGTTTTCGTAGAGATATAATTTAAACACGCTAGAGCCATCATTTCTCAACCTTTTTTATGTCGCGACCCACGAAAAAGCCAAAACGTTTAGTAAAAAGGCTTGCAACCCCGTCACGATTTTTTCAACGTTCGACGGAAAAGATTCGTTCGAAAAACTAATCTTTTGTAGCTGTATATAGTTTGTATTTATTAATTTTCAACAGACTGCGACCCCCTTTAAAAACAAATTCGACTCTCCGCAAGATTTGCGACTTGCGACCCACCGGTTGAGAAACAAAGCGCAAGACATCATGAGATGTTCTAGAAATGTATGAGTCGTGGGCCAGCAATATGTACAGTATATTATGTAAATATAGCTACATACTATAGTAACTGCTTCCTATTTCTTATTTTATTTAATTTCACTTCGTTTCAATGTACATTTAAAATAACTTCGTCAAGGAGAGCAACACAATGTAAAATAAAACATGGCGGATCCTCAGACCGAATAAAAGTATAGACATAACATTGCGCTCAAAAAGTGAGGTACGTAATATGAAGACGATTTGGCGATATGAAGACGGCCGCGCGTTAGTCTGCCGCGAGTGACCGAGAGCGCGAGACGTAGTTTTAGTGAAATAATAATTGCGAAATTATGCCGTCCTCCATCATAAAATTCTGCAAAAACAATTCATGTTTTCATAAAAAGTCATCTAGGATTACTTTTCACAAGTAAGTATCCGATTTGGTGTGAAATTTAAACAAAATCGTAAAATGTTTGTCATAATTTCTCGGAACACGAATTCTTGACGCCATTGTGTCAGTGTTGCAAGTTAAGAACATTATCTTTTTCCTCAGATTAAGAACCTCTAGATACGCAACACTTGTAACCACTAGAGTGCATCTCGCTCACCCACTATGTGTTGCCATGTACAAACATAGCCTTCAATTGTGGTATTTTTGTCTTGATCTTAGGATGCACATGTAAGTTTTCTCGTCGTAGTCAGTAATAAACAAGAACCCTAAAACGAGTTTTCCCTTACACCACTCATTATTAAAATAAGTAAATTTCAATATTTTAATACTGGCGATTAAATTGTTCTAGTTATTTTTTATGAGTCAAAGGTTTTAAGAAAACATGCGATTAAAGTACGATCGTACCTGGATTTTCAGTCTCGATTAGAAGTCTTTGGTCTCGATCGACACCTATTATTAAGTAAACTCTAGGCCAAGACCGAAAGTAATAGATATATTAAAAAAATATTATGAACGTGGTAAAAATATTTTTAACTCATGAACGGCTGAACCGATTTGGATGAAAATTGGTGAGGTATCTTGAAACCAGGAGAAGGACATAGGATACTTTTTATTCCGGTCACCGTAAAATTGTAAAAACCTTTAGATTGTAATAATTGTGAAATTGTAAAATGCTGATTGACTACCGACGCGAATACGCTGTCTATAATTTAACACATTGTTTTTCGTTAGATTATAAAGGTATATAGTTTTTAATCTTTCGACATATTTTTACCATCTAGTTAGTTATTTTATAATCTAATGGTTTTTACAATTTTACGGTGACATATAATGTAGCAAAAGTCAAGATAACTTAATTACATGGAAGCAGCTTTGCAAGGGTCTATCTTATTCCTAAGGTGTGCAATCGTTAATAAAATCATTAATGAAATAACTTTTTTAAATTTGGGCACACCTAGTCCTATTTTGGTCCCAGTAGACCTTGTAGAATTTACTTCTACTCTCTGCGTTCTAATTTTAAGATAAGAACTTAAAAGTTTAAGTGCCGTGTCCCTTTATAATTTTCTGACCAACGTAGCGTGCTCGACACAGTCGAAAGCCTTGGATAGATCACAAAAGACACCAAGTGCATCATATGATCCCTCTCAGGCCCCAAATATACTACATAGAAGACTAATACCTGCGTCTGTTGTGGACCGACCTAAAAGTAAAACCGAATTGATTACTATAATATTATAATAGATGATTTAAGTTAAAGTGAACGAGCAACTAATTTAAGACTATTTTCTATTTGAATTGATTATGTATCCAAAATTTATGTTTAGTGAGGTTTGTGGAGGTAAGGATTAGCTGTCGCCTTATTACTCCCAACTAAAAACTTCAACCACTAATATCTCAGTAACTGTGGGTTTCCTGATGGGGAGAGTGGGGGTTCAACCTTCCCCCTTCCCTCTTAACCCCCTCCTCCACAAATCGTGGGATCGTGGGATATTATACTAAATTTTTACCGAAAGAACTTTAGTCAGTATATTTTGGTACTAAATTAAATAGCAACACTAAGACAAATATATTTTTAGAATAAGTTACGAATTATGTAAAAAATACAGATTTCATCTCACTTTCTATGGAAAAAATGATTGTATTTACGTCCATATATCATCATTCTTAAGTAATATGCAATCACAAACTAAAAAAACACGAGCTATAGCTACTTACGAGTGAAAAGTTACGGCAGCACATTTTCCTTCGCTGCGACTTTTGCACCTCAAAATACTGCATCCACCCATTGTTAAAATACTTAAAAATACACGGAGTCTCTATTTCAAAAGAGTATATAACATAAAACACACCAAAAAACAAAAGATTTCAAATAATACGAAACCTCACACTTCACAGCTGTTATTTGTTTGGCACAAGATTGTCAAATTTGACAGCTCTGATCCAAAAACCCGGTTACAGCGAAAGGGACAAAACATAACATTTTTGTCTCGTTTCTTCACAAGTATTGACCAATTTACGTTCTCTCTCTAACAAGCTGTGACGTCAGGAGCTATCCTGCCCTGATCTTTTTCCCAGAAGTAAGGGAAGTTGTGATTTTTCGGAGACTTTACAATTAAGTGTGTTTTAGGAAATTTTACTATTGCATATTTAGTTTTGGAGTATATTAGGTTTTACGGTGACATATATGTCACCGTAAAATTACGTTAATTTTAAAATAAATTACTCTCATTATGTAAGTTAATTGTCTTTCATCTAAGTCAGTGTTTTTCAACCTTTTTCATGATGCGACTCCCCCCTTGTATGAGAAAATATTACGCGACCCCCCGACCCTTCGCTTTTTTATCATGTTTGTATGTGTATGTTACTGTGTTACAAATATTCATTCCATACGACGTCTCCATAATTAGGATTCGGATATAACACATTATTGATGATCGATTTATGAGTAAGTATATCCTTTTGTTAAAATTCTCTTACTTAATAAATCAATATTTTTAATCTTTATTGTTTTTTTACTAAAGTTCTCTCGACCTCCAGCGACCCCCCTACAGAAGCTTCGCGACCCCCCAGGGGGTCGCGACCCACAGGTTGAAAAACACTGGTCTAAGTCAACCAATACAAATAAAACACAATACTACATTTTTTTAATGTAATGAACCAGGAAACGAGCAGACAGATCGCCTGATGGTAAGCGATTACCGCCGCCCATGGACACTCGTAACACCAGAGAAGTGACACTTGTAACTCCTCTGGTGTTGCGACTTGCGTTTCTGGTCCTTAAAATCCCCAATCCCCCCCATGGGCCACCGGTAACCTCATTCACTCGGCGAAACAACGCAAACGTTATTTCCCGCCGGTTTTCTGTAAGGTCGTGGTATTTACCCGGTCAAGCCGGCCCATTCATGTCGAAGCGTGGTTCCCCACAGTTAAATAATATAACTTAATATAACTTTTACCAAAGTATGTCGCTCGCACTTGGGAGTCGCAGCACAATGCTTGCAATATTTTTCTCTAGCACACATGCGCAATTCTACGATCTGGGGGCACGGCAGTGCCCCCTCCAAGTCGAGCGCGAAGCAAACACTGCCGTACCATCCTTTACTGGAACCATTTCGCCGCATTTTCAGGCCCCTATTTGAGAACCTCTGGATAAGACCAGAACGCAGAAATTTTCGTCATCCAATAAGCTATAATCACGTACTTAAAATCCAAAATTTCAAGTCTGTAGGTCATTTAGTTCCGAAGTTAAGCGAAAGCAATGTTTCGCATTTTCGACACTCACTCACTCACTCACTCACTCACTCACTCACTCATGATCATCAAAATAGAACTAGTACTTCCCATAAACTTAGAGAGCTGAAATTTGGTACAGAGTTGGGGTTTAATGGCCACATAAAGAGAAAACTATAAAAACTAGGATAATCGATCTGGGGGCACGGCAGTGCCCCTGCCAAGTCGAGCGCGAAGCAAACACTGCCGTACCATTCTTTACTGGAACCATTTCGCCGCATTTTCAGGCCCCTATTTGAGAACCTCTAGATAAGACCAGAACGTCGATCTAGGGGCACGACAGTGCCCCCGCCAAGTCAAGCACGAAGCAAACACTGCCGTACCATTCTTTACTAGAATCATTTTGCCGCATTTTCAGGCCCCTTTATTCTACTCGAACTTTATTCTACTCGAACATTACACAAATTAAATAAACAAATTACACTAAAATCTAGGGAAATAAATCAATATGCCCACGTTTCTACAAAAAGAAGTGAAATCCCACCAAAAACATTCTGTAAAAAACTAGCCAAGTCTCGATGGAGCTGCTTGTTTATCTCTAAAAAGTAATGAAATCTAGACAAAATCGTGCCAAGTCTAAGGTTCCTTACTGCGGTTTCTTTATTATTATAGTTAATGTTGTGTGACTTGGCCGTTGAAGGGCACACAAGGGTACAAAAGGGGCTCCATGACACCATTGCTCCAATACGTGTGTTGTACAATCAACAACAGCCTAAAATGAGACACTAGCGTCCAATTACCAATACCAGTATGGGCTATTATCTCGCTTAACAAACATAGGTAGTTACAAATGTAAACAAAATTGACTTGTACCCACTAAAGTATAAAGAATGTTCAACGGCCAAGTCACTCAACATTAACTATAATAATAAAGAAACCGCAGTAAGGAACCTTAGACTTGGCACGATTTTGTCTAGATTTCATTACTTTTTAGAGATAAACAAGCAGCCCCATCGAGACTTGGCTAGTTTTTTACAGAATGTTTTTGGTGGGATATATCTTACACCGATAGTCGGGATCCATTATTCGACAGCCAATCTAATTTTTCAATGGATCCTGACTGTTTAGTTGTTATGTTCCAATAGTATTAATTCAATAATATATTATAGAATTCTAGACCACCGGATATCTAAGTGCTTGTTTTTTTCTTTTCAGTTTTAATTACTATGTACCTACTTAGTTTGGTTCACTTTTTACGCAGTCGGGTTTTTAATTTCCTATTTACCTATGTAGTGTACATAGAGCTGGCACAAAATCAAACATCTCTTTTAAATTAACGGCTACTTAGACCGTGTGATAATTCACTCACGACAAAGCAAAAAGGCAGTTTTGAAAAAATATTATTTTATTATTCAGTGACTTTATTTGATTAAGGCCTTAATACATCTATGATTAACCCTTTCAGGACCATAAGAAAAGTGAAGGGTATATAAATGGGAAAGTTTACAAAATAGTTAATTATGCACATAATAAACATACTCTTTAATAAAAATCAAAAAAATATTTATAGATTTTTTGGAAATTATTGGGAAGCAATTTTCCCTATGGTCCATAACGGTAACATATTAGCCTTACAACAGCTACTTTACGTATTCGATATTTTATTAATATTTGAAGTATTTTTTACTCAACTTTATTATTACTGTAGGAAAAGTATTCATTTATATATAAGTACAATATAAAAACTAGATATTCCATAGTACCCAACCAAACAGTGTATTTCATTAGCATAACAAAAAAGACTTTACATAGAACAAAATTCCTCTTAGTCTTATACTTTGCACAGGGCATTTTACCATCAGGTGTAGTCGATACTGTAGCTATCATTGAGCGAATACGATAATCTATGTCATAACTCTTTTTGCATCACTAACTTCGGCATTACCTACTAAAGAAATGTAGATTTTAGTGTATCTGTTCAAATCGAATACCTATTTGGCATAATATTGGTCATAAATGGTACTTCTATACATATAAGGTTATGTAGACCAAATAAAATGATGAAACAACCTAATACCTATAAATTAGAAGTAGAGGCTTCCATAGAAAAAATATTTGTTTACTTGATAACCGAGCGAATCCGGTGACGCCATGGAGCAATTATAATTTGCTTCATGGGTGACGCGCAGACAGCTGTAGATGGTGTTGGTGAAGGAGGAACTTAGTGTTCTTGAAATCAGCTTCAATTTCAATGCCAGGAACCTCTTGATCATTACCATGCGTCAAAATTGCTACGGCTTTTTTGAGTTGCAAACCGTTTTATTCATCACTACTCACTACTACCATCCACCAATTTCAGTAGAATTTCATAATTCTTTAGAATTTCACATCTCAAGTCCTTTACGAAATATATTTCGCTACAATATCTAAAAATATCCAGCGTAATTACAAAAATCAATACAAGAATACAGAAATAATTTCATATAAATTGTGCATACAATAGAGTAATATATGGAGGAATTAGTATCCCTTACCGACCATAGGGAAACTGATTTCCCTTTTAGTTTATGACGATTTATTTCAATATAAATCATAAATAACGGTTTTGATGAATATCTCAAATATAAAATTGCTTACCAGAGAATAATTTTAGCTCAATAAAAAACAATATAAAACGCTTTAACGTTACTAAAAACTTTTTTTTAAAATACTGAAAAGGTGCTAAGCAAACTGTTATTTTCCAATTTATATAAAAAGTATACTGCAATGCCTACGTTATTTTGTCATTATAAAAATTATTAAGGTAACATTCAACCACTAATAAAAGAAAAGTATTTAGGCATTGGCCTCATAACTTTTGATATTCTTCTAATTATTTGCTAGGGAAGCCTGTTTCCCCGTGGTCGTCAAAGGGTTAAGACATGGACGCTGACGCTATGACGCGTAATTTATACGGTCAGTGGTCAAGTTGAGCTACTTGTGAAGGCGGCCTTATTCCTCGTCATTCCAGTCCACAGTCCACTCCTCGTGCGTGAGCCCGCCGCGGAACACCCGACGGCAATCCTCACTGTAGGTACAAAATAATCTATATATACAGTGAAAACCTTATATATGTCACGGTAAAATTGTAAAAACCGTTAGATTGTAAAATAACTAACGAGATTGTAACAATATGTCGAATCTGGGGGCACGGTAGTGCCCCCATGCCAAGACGCCAAGCGAAGCGCAAGGGCACTACCAAACCACCTTTTCTCGAAGCGTTTCGTCGATTTTTTGAACCCTCATAACTTGGGTTTGGATTGTACCAGATAAATGAAACTTTCAGAATTTGTTCCCATCAGCGGTCTCATTAAACATGTAAAGTTTCGATTACCTACGTCTTATACTTTAGATTTTATTGATATCTAAAAACCCCTGATTCCGTCACTGACTCACTGATGATCAACAAAATTATATCGTACTTCCGGATGTTCTCGAAAGCTGAAATTTGTTACGTAAGATTGTATTAGTACACAACCAACATAAAAATTCTCAAAATTGAAACTTTCATCTTCCAACCCCTGAAACAAGGGAGTTAAAGTTAATTATTTGTGAAAGCGCCATCTATCGCGTTATTATGAACTATGTAAGTTATATATCGTCATTTATCGCTTGGATTGTAAACTAATTGACGTAATATTGAAATAATTGTTTCTCAAATATTCTGTAGTAATTTCAACGGCAAATTTAACATAAAGGTAACATTCTATTTTATTATGTTAAGAATTATTAGCGCCATCTATCGCGTTATTATGAACTATATAAGTTATATATCGTCATTTATCGCTTGGATTATAAACTAATTGACGTAATATTGAAATAATTGTTTCCCAAATATTCTGTAGTAATTTCAACGGAAAATTTAACATAAAGGTAACATTCTATTTTATTATGTAAAGAATTATTAGCGCCATCTATCGCGTTATTATGAACTATGTAAGTTATATATCGTCATTTATCGCTTGGATTATAAACTAATTGACGTAATATTGAAATAATTGTTTCCCAAATATTCTGTAGTAATTTCAACGGAAAATTTAACATAAAGGTAACATTCTATTTTATTATGTTAAGAATTATTAGCGCCATCTATCGCGTTATTATGAACTATGTAAGTTATATATCGTCATTTATCGCTTGGATATAATTAAATTATTTAATATTATGTTTATAGCAGTTTTTCCGCTAAATAATACCCACAACCTGCAAGCAAATGTGTGAGTGCACGCATAAGCATGCGTAACGCACCTCCCTCCTCCCACACTGCTTATGCGTGCACTCAGATGCAAGATCGTGCAAACACCACCACCACACAAGCAACAATGTCGGCAAGATCGTGCAAAGCCCCACACCACCATGCAGGTTGCAAAACTGCTTTGCAACCTGCATGGTGGTGTGGGGCTTTGCACGATCTTGCCGACATTGTTGCTTGTGTGGTGGTGGTGTTTGCACGATCTTGCATCTGAGTGCACGCATAAGCAGTGTGGGAGGAGGGAGGTGCGTTACGCATGCTTATGCGTGCACTCACACATTTGCTTGCAGGTTGTGGGTATTATTTAGCGGAAAAACTGCTATAAACATAATATTAATTAATTTAATGCTATGGATTTCCGCAAAGTAACGCCTGATTCTATTAACTAGCTTGGATATAAACTAATTGACGTAATATTGAAATAATTGTTTCCCAAATATTCTGTAGTAATTTCAACGGAAAATTTAACATAAAGGTAACATTCTATTTTATTATGTTAAGAATTATTAGCGCCATCTATCGCGTTATTATGAACTATGTAAGTTATATATCGTCATTTATCGCTTGGATTATAAACTAATTGACGTAATATTGAAATAATTGTTTCCCAAATATTCTGTAGTAATTTCAACGGAAAATTTAACATAAAGGTAACATTCTATTTTATTATGTTAAGAATTATTAGCGCCATCTATCGCGTTATTATGAACTATGTAAGTTATATATCGTCATTTATCGCTTGGATTATAAACTAATTGACGTAATATTGAAATAATTGTTTCCCAAATATTCTGTAGTAATTTCAACGGAAAATTTAACATAAAGGTAACATTCTATTTTATTATGTTAAGAATTATTAGCGCCATCTATCGCGTTATTATGAAATATGTAAGTTATATATCGTCATTTATCGCTTGGATTATAAACTAATTGACGTTATATTAAAATAATTGTTTCCCGAATATTCTGTAGTAATTTCAACGGAAAATTGAACATACAAAGGTAACATTCTATTTTTATTGATAAGAATTATTAGGTTAAGAAGTCTCATATAAACTTTTATCATTCAAACCCTTAAACTACAGGAAGGAAAATTGTATAACACGTCCACAAATTTAGCTAGAGGTCTGAAAATTGTTTGAGAAAAGAAAATTGTATTATTATTATTAGGGATTTGATAATAAAAATAAAATTTAATAATATAACCATGTACCTAACCCATTATTAACAATAAAAAACACAATAAGTACTTTTAATCTAATATCGACATATTTTATTGTACTTGTTAATGTTACCTTTATGTTTTTCCGTTTAAAGTACTAAAGAATATTTCTTCCATTCCTTGACATATTTAATGTTTGAAAAAATTGACTCTGAGGTGGCGTTCGAAGTCAGAACTGCTATCGTGCAAATATGTCGTAGTTCACTGGGATGAATTGTATACTTGTGCTGACAATGGGGACACTTATGATAATTCCGGAACTCATGGCTGCAGCAGCTCTTTATCCATTCACTTTTCAACTATTTGATAATATTGTTATAAAAACTTACAAAAAGAAGTGAAATCCCACCAAAAACATTTCCATGTAAAAAAATTATGCCAAGACGATACCATATGACTAGCACTGTCAAAAAGTTATGAAATCTCATGTAAAGCCAAGCTTCTTACCCTACACGCCTTAACTCTACAAGCGTAACTTCACAAACTCTACACCTTAGTCATTATATGTGGCTTGGCCATTTCGTTATTATAAGAGAGTATAATAGAAAAACAGTCGGTTATAAATTTTTCTCCTTACGGCCAAGTGAATGAAGCGAAATGGCCAGGCCACATATATTGACTAAGGTGTAGAGTTTGTGAAGTTACGCTTGTAGAGTTAAGGCGTGTAGGGTAAGAAGCTTGGCTTTACATGAGATTTCATAACTTTTTGACAGTGCTAGTCATATGGTATCGTCTTGGCATAATTTTTTTACATGGAAATGTTTTTGGTGGGATGTCGAAAGATTAGTTTCTATATATTTACTAGCTGACCCGGCAAACGTTGTTTTGCATTATAAATTATTTCTGTATGGAAAATAGATAGTAGCCGATTCTCAGACCTACTGAATACGCATATAAAATTTGGTAAAAATCGGTAAAGCCGTTTCGGAGGAGTACGGTAACTAACATTGTGACATGGAAATTTTATATATTAGAAGATAATCTAACGAAAAAGTAATATGTTAAATTATAGGCAGAATATTCGCGTCCGAAGTCTATTAACATTTTACAATTTCATTAGTTATATTACAATTTAACGGTGTTTTAAATTTTACGGTGACATATAAAAAACAACATCAATTTTAATGACGAACCGTATATTACGACGCATTATTTATGGTCGTTGTGTCACAATATGAACATTTTAGTATCGGTTATAACGACTATCGGCTATTACGGCCCTCATTCATCGGCCCCTTAAATGTCGTTATAATCAATTTTCACTATGCAACTATATAAGTATATTAATATACATACTATATACAAATAAAGAAGATAATAGTGTATTAGACCCTAAATGCAAATAAAAACAATTAAAAAATCCGTTTCTTCCGACTAAAACGGCTGGACTAATTTTGACGGGACTTTCACTGACAGATAGCTGAGGCTGTAAGGAGTAACTTAGGATACTTTTACTCATCATCATAAGGGGTTGTGCGCTCGATAATACTGAAAATTGGATTTCAATAAATTATATGTACCCGAGGACTATCTTTTTATAATTTGAAATTTTTATTTAAATATTAATTTAAAATATGCTAAGTCCACCCCTTTTAAGAGAACAAATGTTTTAACTTAAAGTTAAAACATTTGTTCTCTTCTTCTATAAGTCGCACGAGTGTGAAAATTATTTCAATATTTTAAGTAAGACAAGACTCAGGGGAAGGTCATTTTAGGTTTTGCAAATTTTGTCTCAAATATTTATAGCGACTGCGTTATACTGAGCCTTAAGTAAAAATGTTTAACGCCCAACGAAGTGAGCACGGGGCGCTAGTAACAAATATGAAATACTAGCTGATGCCCGTAAGTAAGTACAGTAACCCACGGGAACCTTATATCCCGCGATAAAAAGTAGCCTATGTCTACTTTTTATGTGCCAAATTTCATGATAATCGGTTAAGTACTTTTTACGTGAAACTATAAATAAAGTATCCCACGGGAACCGTACATTTCCCCGCGATAAAAAGTAGCCTATGTCCTTTCCCATGGTCTACTTTATATCTGTGCCAAATTTCATGATAATCGGGTTAGTAGTTTTTACGTGAAACTGTAAATAAAGTATCCCACGGGAACCGTACATTTCCCCGCGATAAAAAGTAGCCTATGTCCTTTCTCAGGCTCTAGACTATCTGTGTAATAAATTTCATTTAAATTAGTTCAGTAGTTTTGGCGTGAAAGGCGGACAAACAGACAGACACACACACTTTCCCATTTATAATATTAGTATGGATTATGTATATTAGATATATGAGCTCAGTCACAAGTAGAAGCTAGTTAGCAAGATTAACTCAGTAGGTACTTACTCAAGATCCTTCTTTATAGAACACGACAGAAACTGTCTATTCTTGAATACGCTGGTGTAGAGGAACGGTCCGTGGCATAATTTTTTATCGCTATCCACTTTACTGGCCGAGATCACGCCGACCACATGATCCTCCCCCTGGTATTTGACCACGAGAGGACCACCGTGATCGTTCTTGAAAACAAAATTAAAAATATTATATAAGTTACCCGCGACATTGTTCTTCGTGTTACAAATTAAGTAGTTTGCTTATACATTTACCCCCTTATTAAAAATTTTACACAATGAATAAACTGTATAATGTTTTGTCCTTGACTTGACTTCTCCAACGTATTTAAGATAAGTACAAAACGTTTAATAGCTTGTATACACTGTGCAAATATTATTGTTACTTAAAAGGGGTTATGTTATAGGTAACGTTTTGCAAAATAATATTACATTGCACTCTTTACAACATTCAGAAAGTCATTGACATCACACAGCTGTTTCAGTTTATTAAATCTATACAGATAAATATAATTGAAGTGTCTGTTTGTAATTTCAAATTAACAGCTTTTCACTTAATGCATATGGAAGTATATTCGATACTAACGATAAAATATCAATTTTTAAAAATTTTGTCAGTCCGTCTGTCTGTCTGTCTGTTTGTTCCGGCTAATCTCTGAAACGGCTGGACCGATTTTCACGGGACTTTCACTGGGAGATAGCTGATGTTATAAGGTCTAATATAGGCTACTTTTATTTTAGGATTCCGTATAAAAAAAGGGTTCCCTTTCCGTTAGTTGCGGGCAACGAAGTTATGCAAACGAAGTTGCGGGCATCAGCTAGTTGATAATAAAATTATTTTTAAATAAGCTGTGAGTCAGTGTTTTCAGTGTCGTAGATCAATGATAATCAAAATAGATGAAAAACAAAATAGAGGGAAAAAGACCGCGAGGAGGCAGCCCGATGCGTTAGTCCGGGGGTCTAAAAAGGCCACTTTAGGCGTTTCATAATATTATGTTTTATATATTTTTACAGTTTTCAATAGAAATGCGTAAAATGGCGCACATAATATGATAATAATAATAATATTTATGGACGCTTCACACCACGTCAATCTGATCCCGTGCTTACCACGGGAACTTCTCGAAGAACTTGTGAGTTGTGTTACGGGTACCAGACAACGGAAATATATTTAATACTTTAATACTAACACAAATTTAAGATTTTTATTATATTATAAATATATTTAATACACATCCATGACCCAGGAACATAGAAAAACTTTTTGTTCCTTCGGCGTGATTCGAACCCGGGACCCCCGGCTTGAGCACCAACACGCTCAACCAACTGAGCCACAGAGGTCGTCAAATATGAATTGCATATGATTAATCTAATGTTCGCCTAAAGTGGCCTTTTTAGCCCCCCTGACCAATTAATCCGGGCCACACTCGACTCCACTGAATACGATGCTCTTCTAAGAAGGAAGTTCATGGAAAGGGGAGGTCACGACTCTCAGACATGGGGAACACGACTGTGGGAGGGAGGGAGAGGTAATCTCTATTGAATATTGCTTTTTTGCATTGAGCTTTAAATCACAAATTCACATCACAAGTAACTGTGGGAGAGCCATGCTTCGGCATGAATGGGCCGGCCCGACCGAGTAAATACCACGGCCTCACAGAAAACCGGCGTGAAAATACGCTTGCGTTGTGTTTCGCCGAGTGAGTGGGGTTACCGGAGGGGGATTGGGGATTGTAAGGACCAGGAACGCAAGTCGCAACACCAGAGGAGTTACAAGTGTAACTCCTCTGGTGTTGCGAGTGTCCATGGGTGGCGGTAATCGCTTACCATCAGGTGATCCGTCTGCTCGTTTCCTGGTTCATTACATAAAAAAAACATTGTTGTGAATTTGTGATTTAAAGCTCATATTTTCGCTTCAAAATCAAAAACGTGCAAACCTCGCAAAAACCACCAAGATCTGATGCTCTTCTTGCTGTGTAATAGTCGGAGTTCCGCTGATGACCAGGGTCAATAACCTCAGTCACGTTACGTTCCAAAGTTTGGTTGCCCGGTAACTCTCGTCTCGTCGACACGGTGCACTATGTGGACACTCCTAAGAAAGCCGTGCCATAAATGCTTTTTCCAAAAGTGGCAGAGGTACATGTATTATACCTCAAATTGTAGACAAAGGTCCAATCTACCTAAATACAAACGATAAACACTTCTGTTTATCCCTATTTTTGAAAAAAAATACGCTCAAAATTGCTGAATGGAAATTTGTTGAAAACTATTCTTGAAATGTAGAAATTTAACTTTGATTTTATAGTAGTTTTCCTCTATGGAATATATAAGTGTTATACCATTTTGGAAACCTTAAAATATGTTCTTTATTATAAATTAATTAAATATTGGGTTTCTGCATATATGATACCACTAGAGGCGTACATCTCGTAGTATGCCATTTTTTCTTATGTTTCATTTTCGATTAGAGTTTTGACAGTTAGCGAAATTTGCCGAAGTTCTGTAATTACACTTATTTTATAGCAAATTTAATGTAGATTTACATGGTGAATTTTTTTGTTGCGGCATCAGTGCGCAACATGTGTTAATATGTAAAAATGTGAAGGTATGTTTTCCTTCTTTATGCGATGCAAATGATGAGTTTTTGTTTATCGTCTAATTAATTGGAGAGAATCATATAAGTATATACCATTTTAGAATGCTTGAAATATGTTTTTTACGGTAGATAGGATCAATATCGTTTTCTTCAGTAAATTACACCTCTAGAGACGTATGTTCTGTATCGTTTTGTCTTCTCTTCAATTATCGACTTGACATTTAATGAAATCTGCTAAAGTACTGAAAATAGTCTTATTTTGTAGTAAATATAATGCAGATTTACAGAATACAATAGTTTTTGCAGTTTCAGTGCGTAAAATATAATATTATACATTAAAATGTGAATGTATGTATGAAAAAATATCAGTCCTACCAAATTTTGGCCATTACGCATTAGAAATAACACAATTGTATACTTATTATG
This sequence comes from Glaucopsyche alexis, assembly GCA_905404095.1. Classification (NCBI taxonomy): domain Eukaryota; kingdom Metazoa; phylum Arthropoda; class Insecta; order Lepidoptera; family Lycaenidae; genus Glaucopsyche; species Glaucopsyche alexis. The sequence continues at coordinate 5,954,306 of FR990064.1, read as the reverse complement.
TATATAAATGGTAAATAGCCTTCTTCTATGTATAAAGTCTTAATTCACGACGAAAGTGTAATGCTTAATTTTGCTGTGTTGCCCTTTGGGCAACTCTCTGAAGGCGCCCAGGGAGTTACGGAAAAAATATTAAAATAGGTCTAAACTAAAGTCTGAACTTTACCACATAAGAAAATGCAAGAAATAAGCCACTAACGAAATCGTTTTACACATAATTTACTATACTTCGTATATTTATACATCGAGTTTAAAGAATCATATTTCTAGGAAGAGTCAGAGTTCTAGATGAAGTTGTAGAACTTTTAGATAATTTTTGAGCGACTATTTTGTTATATTTATGTCTTAGAATATCATATAAAATTTAAATAATTTCATATTTACTAGGAATTATTGTATTAAACTCGAAAAACATAGCTACAAAGACTGTATGTTTTTTCATGTTTTCATGATTTTTTTCGAAATAGTATAAATTTTTTGTCACTTCATACCTAAAGTACCTTTTAAAATTTCATTTCTATATTTTTTTTTTGTAAAATTATCTAAAATAAGCTTAAAATAAGTATGAGATTATTCAAATTCTCAATTTATTATTTTGGCGTATTTTTTAACGGATTTAATAAAAAAATTATAGGATCAAAGTGAACGTCATTTGAAAGTGTATGTATTCAAGAGTAAAATATAAAAAAAATCATGTAAATATCTTGAAAAACAAAAAAGTTACAGATTTATGACACGAAAATGGCCTAAAGTCCACATAGTGCGGTGGTACAATTCGCGTATTTTTCCTTCGTAAGAAGTAAGTGGTTAAATATGTGTTATTATTTCAAATGTAATCTGAGCGCCTATTTATGCATTTAATAAAGGAAAGGCACAAATTACTTTAGAATAATTTCGGTCTATTTATTATAATTTTAAATATTAGTGGTACAATAATCGATAAAGATTTAGTGAGTATGATATGAAATCTGTTAAGACCTGGAACAGACGATATAAGACTGGGACTACTAGATCCGGAATCGGGAAAGCCATAGAAAATTCAGAGCATTGAAAAAAGAACTCTGGACTAATACAACAAAGCGGAAAATCGAACACACGTGTCAATGACAGTTCGATATTCGACACACACGATTTTCAACTCTATTGTATTAGAGCAGAGTTCTATTTTCAGTGGTCAGAATTTTCCAGTGCCCGACGGACTCCGGATGATATAGTCCCAGGACCACTCGCATAGAAACTCGGGTGACTCCGAGGCAGGACCGCGCCGACCCTCGGCAGCGCCTGTGTGCGAAACCCATGAAGTGCTTCTTATTTTTACGAATCTTCATGTTTCAACTTTTCGGTGGCGGCCCGCGGCGCCCTCATCGTCTTGGCGCCTGTGTGCGCCGCACACATCGCACACAGGGGCGGCACAGCCCTGCTCCGAGGTAAAATAAGTCTGAACGGACTGTATTGTTGACATTATTTCAATAGATGTCACTGTCTCTCCATCCTCCTCCACATCAGCCTCCGTGGTCTAGTGGTTAAAGCATTGACTTTCGACTCAAAGGTCATGGGATCGATTCCCGCATTGGAACAACAAAAAATGTTGTTTCTAAGTTTGGTTAGGACAATGCAGGCTGATCACGCGATTGTCTGACAAGAAAGATGGTCCATGCGTCGGATGGACATGTAAAAAGTCGGACCTGCGCCTGATCTCACGGCAGTCGTGTCGGTCATCCGTCCTACTGGATTATGAGAGTAAAGGAAGAGTGCTCTTGTGTACTGCGCACACACTTGGGCACTATAAAATTACTCCTGCGTAACTGGCCTGGTTCCAAATCGGCCACCGTCATCAAAATCGGTGTGGGGAGTTACATTATAGATATGTCACTGTAATATCTTACGTTACAAATCTTGCTCATCTGTGGTTCAATATCCTTAGTGCAGATCATGTATTCCTTTATCGGTTCGCGTAGCTCCGACGGCCACTGCTTAGCGCATTTGTCTGTGTCCATCAAACACACTTTAGCCTCTTGCAGGCACTGGTACGAAGGTTCGACGTTGTCGTTATCCTCGTCGTCGTCATCGTCATTACTCTTTCTGTACACACTCTACAAATAGTACATAACACTGTAGTTATACATAGTACATTATATACTACAAATAGTACATAGTACATATTATACTGTAGAGTCTGGCTAACGAAAGTTGTCCAAAAAAAGGCGGGAATTTAAAAAAAATCAAGAGCCTATCTCTACACTGCTTAAACGGAGTTGATACTAGAAATAGAGTTGATACTACTTGCTGAATACTAAATAGTATCAACTCCGTTCCAGCAGTGTATAGACAGGGCCAACAGCTCTTGATTTTTAAAATTCCCGCCCTCTTTTCTTGGACAGCTTTCGTTGGCCAGACTCTAGTTATATTGGTACTAAAAGTATGGCTCTCCGTGCCGTTAGAAGGTACGGTACGAATGGACCAACTCAATGGGAGAGATAATAATAATTATAATGTTAATGGACGCTTTACACCACATCCATCCCGTGGTAAGTTCTCGAAGAACTTGTGTGACGGGTACTGGACAACAGAATATATTTAATACTTTTATACTATACACAATATCTATGTTTAATATTTTTATTATATTACTAGCTATCCCGGTGAATTTCGTACCGCCTTAGAATTAAATTTGTTGACGTACTGACAGCAGCGCCACCTACCGGGTCCAATAGCAAATCTAAACCATTCTCGAATTCACTTGAACACACAAAAAAAATAATTAAAATCTGTCCAATATACTAACGGATACGGAAACCTATTTTTTAAACGGAAACCTAAAATAAAAGTAGCCTATGTTAGACCTTATAACATCAGCTATCTGCCGGTGAAAGTCCCGTGAAAATCGGTCCAACCGTTTCGGAGATTAGCCGGAACAAACAGACAGACAGACCGACAGACGGACAGACGAACAGACAAAAATTAAAAAAATTGGTATTTTATTGTAAGTATCGTATATACTTTCATAATATGAATTAAGTGAAAAGCTGTTAATTTGAAATTACAAACAGACACTTCCATTTTATATTTAAAAAAATAGAGCAACTCTGAAAAATCTGACACAAAGTTCCTACCTCCCTGAATTTTCCAACGCTGCCCCATCCCAGTACATAGCCTTTAGTCCCTGGTTCCTCCAACTCCTGACTGACTTTGTTATATGCCACTATTTTGGCAGCAAACTGACATCCCTCCTCCACTTTCCCTAGTTGGAAGGGTCTGTCCACCTTCACGACTGCTATATCATTGACCGACCAGTTTCTTGCATCAAAGTAGTCAAATTTGTAACCTGTAACAAGAGTTTTGTACAATCCTTGCCTTCTTGCTATATTATGTCCCTAATTTCAATTGTCTTTATAAGATATTGATGGAATTTAACGGCGATTTTCTGGACTCGTTGATATCGTTTAAAAATCTATTAAAAATATTTTAACTGTGGGAGAGCCACGCTTCGGCGTGAATGGGCCAGCTCGACTGAATAAATACCACGGCCTCACAGAAAACCGTTGTGAAATAATGCTTGCGTTGTGTTTCGCCGAGTGAGTGAAGTTACCGGAGGCCCATGGGGGGGATTAGGGATTTTAAGGACCAGGAACGCAAGTCGCAGCACTAGAGGCGTTACAAGTGTAACTTCTCTAGTGTTGCGAGTGTCCATGGGCGGCGGTAATCGCTTACAGTTCGTTTCCTGGTTCATTACATTAAAAAAAAATCTGAAGCCAAATTGTAAACAGTATAACATAAGCTATAGTACATACTCTTAGGCACGCACTTCCAGATGACCTTCCTTTTGTTTTTTTTCACGCACTCATTCTCGCTGTTTCTTTTTTTACTTTTCTTGACTGTACCGGCTACGACGTAGAACTTTTCCATATCCTCCACGCACGCTGCTGACGTTATCACGTACTCCTTATGGACGATCACCCCACCACACAGCCAACCTTTTGTCTTCTTATTCTTCGTTGATTTTTCAGTCGATTGAAGGTATACCTGCCGTATAAATTAAATTAGATACTTTCTAAAAATTAGATTATAAAAAGTTTTGAAATGTCTTCACTAGAAAATGCTTGGCAAATAAACTTGGATATTCGCGTCACCTACTTTCTATAGGTATTAATTGGAGTTCCGAATGATGTTATGATTAGACAAACGATGTCTTAGAAATAATTTTAAGTAATTCTGTGCTTATTTTTTTACTCATGAAATGTACTGCGAGAAGAAAAGACGATAGTTTTGAATGTCTTTGCCAGTATGTAGTATAGCCTTCATAGATGCTTACTGCGTCAAAAATCATGGTCATGTATAAAAAAACTTGAAATTACCATGTATGGTCTAGCGCCGCCTTTCACCTTCTTCCCGTTGAGTATTCTTCTTGTGTCAACTGGAGTTTTATTCTCAAATTCCCAACCTTCATCACTATATACTTCATCAGGTTTATCGCTCGTTCTTTCTGGATTGGTGGCGTTTGGAAATTTATTTTCTGCTTTTACTCTTGTAGCATTTATTTCACCATCTAATTCTGGATCTTCATTGGTATTATTCAGAATAACTACTATAACTTCTGGGTCTTGTTTGACAGCATTGTGATGCTCTGGATTTTTATTAGTGGTATTTGGAAGAATTACTGCAATTTCTAGGTTTTCATTTACGTTTTTTGCATTATCAGCACCACGTACGGCACCTATTGTCGATGTTAAATCGAATAAATTATATTACATATATTTGTCAAGCGTAGATTTCTATAGAAAAAGTATATAAATTAATATTAGATATATAATTTGGAATTAGTTATATCCCAGCAAAATAATAAATATGAACTAAGAGCTCCAATGACTGGAAAAAAAAGGTGATATTCCACGCCATATTATATTCTCGATATATACGTGAAAATCCACATAAAGTCTGTTTGTCATCACTTTTGATTCCTGATTCATTCATCAATAATAATTAGAGCTCCCATATACCGATTTCATCATTTTTGTATGTTCATATCTAAATAACCGTTTGAGATGTTATGTATTTTGTTTCGCAAGTCAATATCATATAGTTTTTGAGCTAAGAGGGGGTAAAAGTGGCCCTACACACGGAACAGCTGTTCGCCAGTTCTGTTAGATTGAATTGGATCTTTTACTATTGAATAATGTGGTTTTTAAAATTTTTTTTTTTTTTTTTTTATTAATTATTGGCAACCTGCCAAAATCGAAGACTTCAGCAATTCCTGCCAGTGTCTCGTGAAAAAAATTATTAAAAAAAATTAGCAATCTAACAGTAAAAAACTCAAAGTTCTTGTGGGGCCTGAAACAACACAAACACAAAATATGAGTTTTAGTATTGGTTAGTAATATAACAAAAAAATTCGATAATATTATAATTTGTAGTAAGTTAATATTTATAACTTAATGTTGTTAGTAGAAATAAATTTAATAAAAGCAGAGACAATATGAGGGTTTGGGAAATAAGAAAGAAGATGTCTAATATTAACTGGTTTTTGGATTTTCAATTTAGAAATGGCTCTTTCCAAGGCATGAGGATTATTTAACTGGCAATTAAGAAATATGTGGTCCAAAGAGCCATCATCAAGGCCACATTCACACAGGGAGCTATCACGTACCCTAATTTTGTGAAGGAAGACCGGACTACAACAGTGACCAATACGAGTTCTACAAATGACAGATATTGCGGATTTAGGAGAGTTTTTAAATTTGTAAAACCAAGGTTTAGAAGGAACGGAAGGTTGAATAGAAGCAAATATTTTGCCCTTAGCCATACTGGACTCAGACCAGCGGTATTGCCAGGACTTCATAAGGTCAGACTTGGTTTTATGGAGTAAATCATAAGTTTGGACTGAAAAATACTTTTTATCTGCAAAGCTACTAACAATTGCACCCTTTGCTGACATATCAGCAATCTCGTTACCCTTAATGTTTTTGTGACTTGGGATCCAAACTAAAATAACATCTTGTTGACTATTATGACAGCTATATAGAATTGATTTAATCTTTAAGGAAATTGGGTTATGAAGATTATCCTTAAAAGGATTTTTAACAATAGCTTCAAGAGCACTTTTCGAGTCTGAAAAAATTACTGCCTTTGAGATAGTAGGATGGGATGAAATAAATATGCAAGCCTCAAGTAAAGCTATGCATTCCCCTGTAAAAACGGAAGTCTCAGGTGGACATACATATTGAAGGAAGATTTGAGAGTTGGAGATATAGACAGCAATCCCAGTATTACCTTCTGGAGATATTTTTGAGGCATCAGTGAAAAATTTGTAGTGATTTGGCCACCGAGAATTAACAGAGGACATGAAGTATTCATTAGCACACAGACATTCTTTATTAATATTGATATTAGGAACAAAATTTGGGCTAAAATTTAAAATATCATATGAAAACGAATAGAGAGGTAGAAGGTCATACTGAAGGATGGGAGAATTTTCTGAGATTATATTGAGTTTTCTAAGAGAGTTCAAAATTAGTGGCGGGTCTTTATGTCTCCAGTAAGTACTTGGCCTACTAATTATATCATTGAGAGTAGATAGTTTCTGAAGTATCCTGTGATTTTTAAGGAAATATCTTTTGTAAATAAATCTATCAGCTAGATGTTGTCTGCGAAGAAAAAGCGGAGGATCACCACCCTCAACTTGCAAAGCATTAATGGGAGAGGATTTCATACAGCCTAATACAATACGGAGAGATTTTGATTGAATGGAATCTAGTTTAGACATTGAGACTTTGCTGCATGGATCCAACAAGAAAGAACCATAGTCCAGAAGGCTTCTTACTGTGGCATTGTATATAAGTTTGAGAGTGAAAGGGTGAGCACCCCACCACACACCGGATAACGCACGTAAAATATTGAGTTTTTTTTCACATTTATTATATATATAGTTAATGTGAGGGACTCCAGTTAGTTTACGGTCCAAGATGACACCAAGATATTTCACTTCATTTTCAACCTTAATAGGGATTCCTTCAACTTCTAGGTGAACATCAGGAATACTACGTTTGCGAGAAAACACCACAGAAGAGCATTTAGAGGGAGATAAGTTAAGACCATGGGAGGTCAGCCAGAGACTTAAAGAGGAGAGAGAGACTTGCATAGATCTTAAATCTCTATGAATAGAGGAAGTAGACATATATAAACAAAGGTCATCTGCATATTGTATAATTTCACAATCATCGTTAAGAGACTCGTGGAGATCTGAAGTGAAGATATTGTATAGTAGCGGGCTAAGAGGAGAGCCTTGAGGAATTCCAAACCAGAGAGTTCTAGTCTCAGAGTCTTCTTCTGAAACGTGGAGTTTGATCTTACGACCACTTAATAGGTTAAAAATGCAACATATCAACTTTTCTGGAACACTCACATGGCGTAATTTACTTATGAGCATAGAAAGAGGAACGTTGTCATAAGCAGAAGAAATGTCTAAAAAGACTGATATTAAACTTTCATTGCTGCTGAAGGCAATTCGGGCGTCAGTAATAAGAATACTTAAGTTATCAACAGTGCTGGATCCCTTACGGAAGCCATACTGCGAGTTAGCAAGAACACCACGGCTCTCCACAAACCATTCCAACCTGTTTTTAAGAAGATGTTCCAAGATTTTAGTAATGACAGGGGATAAAGCTATGGGACGAAAATTTTCCGGACAATCTGGGGATTTACCTGGCTTTAAAATTGGAATGATCAATTGTGTTTTCCAAGTGTCCGGAATATATGAATAGCAAAAACAAAAATTAATTAATTCTAACAAGTATTGGCGACTACGAGAAGCCATTGTTTTGAAAAAGGAATAAGGAAAACCATCGATACCAGGAGCAGAGTCATTAACATGGTTCAAAACTGAGTTGAGTTCATGAAGAGAAAAAGGAGCTTCCAAAGGTTCATTTGTATTGATGGTGGAGGAAAGAGGAAAGAATTCCTCTCTGGCAGGGACATAGGGTGGGGCAAGTTTATTTAAAAAAGAAGTGGTTATGTCACTGGGTATAGCAACCGAGCTACGGGAAGAAGAGCCACGGCTAAAACGTTTAAAATTATGCCAAATGACTGAGGACGGAGTAGAGGGCGAAAGGGAAGAACAGAATAATTTCCAACCTTCACGTTTTTTTTTCTTAAATAGGCGGCGAGATTTTGCAACAATCCTTTTATATTCAACTAAATTTTGAGTAGTCATATTAATAATATAATTACGTTCTGCTTTGTTCCGACTTTTAATTATCTCAGAGCATTCCCGATCCCACCAGGGAGGAGAAGATATTTTTCCCGAAGCTGAATTTTTTAATGGAATGCTAGCATGGGCAGCTACTGTAATTAGATCAGAGAATTGCGATGCACAACTGTTTAAATTTTCCGGGTTGAATTGGGGCAAAGTTGGAATCATATCCTCAAGAGTCTGTGAATATAAGTCCCACCTGGCACCAGATAAGTTGTATTTTAATATGGGGCATCTACTCCTAAACGGCAAGGTTCTATTATTGATTGTAGTGCAGATTGGATAGTGGTCACTGCCATAAGTCAAATTCAGTCTTTTCCAATCTAATTGGGAAGCCAAACTAGCTGAACATAGGGTAAGATCAACACAACTCTTATTCTGTCCAGGTCTAGGCAGGCGGGTAGCCGAACCATCGTTAATTACACATAATCTCTCAGAATCCAAAATGTCTACTAAGTCCAAGCCCGCACTATCAGTATGGTCAGACCCCCACAGGTTATGGTGGCAGTTAAAATCGCCTAAGAGAATAATAGGATTGAAGGAGCTGCAGAGTGATTTAATATAATTAAAACAGGAAAGGTTAGGGGAGGGAATATAAATAGAAACAAAATTAATGCCAAGGAGATTTATACCCACTGCATTAATTTCATCACCATGGGGAGGCAGGGAGAGGGGAGAGAAGGGCAAGGAATTTTTTACTAACATAGCAGCCCCGCCATAACCGTCAGATCGGTCATCACGGAATGTGCTATGATTAGCAATGTTAAAACTGAGACAAGGGGTAAGCCACGTCTCAGATATTGCAAAAATTGCAGGGTAATAGAAGTTTATTAAATTGATAATTTCATGTTTCTTTGGGATGACGCTCCTGGTGTTCCACTGCAGAAGATGGAATGTTGTGAGATTTAATAGTATTGACTAATTTATTGGCAACGTGGTCAGGTAAAGAAAAAATTAGAAAGTAATGAAGTTAATAGAAATAATATAGTTTCAACAGTAGAAACATTTTCATTAGAGGGAGATTTGTCAGTAAGCACATTATTATTAGAGGAAGAAGGAAAAGCAAAATTATTAATAATATCCTGATGAGCCCTACGATCATACCCAGGGGAAAGAGGGGCATGAGACTTAGGAGGAAGAGAAATGGTTTTTTTATAAGACCGGGTAGAAGGGCGTATAGGGGGGTTGAGACTGGAAGGAACTGTTGGGTTAGAATCATTCATGTAATATGATTGGAAACCAGACCGGGTAGGGATTGAAGCTGCAACATCAGCAAAGGATCTATAGGACAATGGGAAATTTTTCGCTGCCTCGGAATAAGGGATGTTTTTTTCTGCCATAACCATTTTAATATTTTGTTGTCTTATATGTTCCGGACATTGACGGCTATTTGCTGGGTGGGAACCATCACAGTAAAAACATTTAGTCACCTCAGACATGCATCCTTCACCAAAGTGATCTCCACCACAGCGATAACACCTAGGTTTAGATCGGCATTGGCCTTTGGTATGACCATATTTACAGCATCCAAAACACTGTATAGTGGGAAATTTATATATCTCTACAGGGAGGGAGTTAAAGCAGCAAAAAACCCGATGAGGGAGGGTTTGACCATCAAATGTGAGGACAACACTGGAGGAGGGGATCCATTCCGGTTTACCATCATTAACCACTTTGCGGTTTAATCTTCGAACTCTTAATATACGACCAGATGGCGATTTGAGATTGTCAATTATCTCAAGGTCTGACCAATCAGTAGGGACACCCCTAACAACACCCATTCTAGTAATATTAAATGTGGGAATGGACATTGAGAACCCCTTGTTTTTTAAAGCAATATTGTCTAAAAATGCATTGGCATCCTCAGGGCCTTTAAACTCAACAGATACTCTATTTCTCCCAATTTTTTTGAGACCATCTTGCAGGATGTTTTTAATATTCATATTTTGCAAAAGTTGACCAAATCTAATAGGGTTTATTGTTGAGCCAGAATTAGACTCCGACTCTATTAAAGAAACATATACCAAGTATGGGGTGGAATCTGTATTCGAATATTTCGATCGAGCAATCAAAGATGGAGCGGAGACCCTATCTCTTTTATTTGATGGAGTATCACTAGTACTATTGTCCAACTTTCGTTTCTGCGACAAGAGATCAGATTCCATAGCCTCAAAACGAGACAGTGGAGCCGATAGAATAGAATGGAGTGAAAATTCATCCTGGGAAGGTGGAGGATCAGGCGGGCGGCCAGAAGGCCGATCGTCATCCTCCATAACGCGAGAGCATATAATAACTATGTATCAAATGAAATTAAAGAAAAAAACCTTACCTAAAAAGATTTACAAACACAAACACATAAACAAAACAGACACAAACACGTAAAAGGCACCCAAAATAAACCTCAAAAACGTTTAATAACCAAAAAATTTGGCAGAGAAAGAAAAACTACACGAACACCAACAATAGTTGCCCTTGAAGTCCGTTTTTAAAATTTATTCTTACCCACAAATGAAATAGCCATCAAAAGTAACTGTGCTGTCTCCATGTCTAACTAACGAACTAAAATTGATTGAAAAAATTACTAATCTACATTCATAATAAATATATTAATTAATATCTTTGCGCTTGATGTATTTCGCTGTTCTGCTTCAAAGACTCCTGTTACCAGTATTTTAGTTTAATGTTTTTTAATTTCCGTTTCTTTTCGTATTTTGCCATTTATTTATTTTTGGAATTAATTGTTTCATATTGATATTAGTGGTTTATGTGTTTAGGCCATTTTTTTAAACATTGCTCTTATACACATTAACCTTACAAAAATTGTGTTTATGAAACAATATTGTCAATTATTGTTATCGATACGGACTTTTTAACGGACGTCTTGTTTTAAAATTAACTGCTTCCAATTCTACGAGAGAGGAGAATTACTGATAAAACTGGGACATGGGCACTTTAAATATTTCATTGTCTACTTCACCACATTGGCTCAAATTTTAGTAATAACTATCAGTCACACTGAGTTGTTGTAAAACACATTGAATTACGAATATTTCGACTTCTAACTTTAAAGTTTAAACTATATTAATATCACTTGTGTTGTTTTCTGGCTTTGCCTTTCGTTAAATTGGGCAATTTAACGAAAGACAAAGCCAGAAAACAAATACTTTGGGCTATAAATATTTGTTCTTTTTAACACGACAGTAAAATGTATTGTTGCTAAATACTTAATTATATCAATCATTCATTAATATAGACTAGAGGTCACCCTGTGGTGGAAATTCGACCGTAAAAATTCATGTAAGTTTTAAGTTTCAATTTTATAAAGGTTTTTTTGCCTCTTAAAAAGAAAAAATAAAAATGTGACTTCGGACACGAATATGCTGCCTATAATTTAACACATTATTTTTCGTTACATTATAAATATATAGTTATTAATCTTTCGACATATTTTTACAATCTTGCTTCTCGCTCGTTATTTTACAATCTAAAGGTTTTTACAATTTTACGGTGACATATAATATATAAAGTGCACAATAGTGTGCATTAATAACTTATTTGAGGTAGTGTGTGTTGTTGTTATTTTTATTAATTGTATGTATTTTTAAATATTAATTAAATTATAAGCTTTCTGCACAGGTATATGAAATGTGGCCGGTACATTGAAGTTTACGACCAAATTTCATACATCTCCGTTTATTTTAGCACAATTATAGTATAACTGTACTAAGAGTTTTTGCTTTACGCATTATTTTAATAATTTTAAAAATAAAAGCAAAAATTTCAATTTTCATATTTATTTATACATAGGACCATGCCCATGTAGGGCATCAGAAGTGACTTCTGCTTCAGCCTGCAAAGGTGCTGGTGTCTCATGAGGAGGCTCTGTTGCATCATCTTCAAATACTGGCTTTTCTGGTCTATAAGTTGAGGAAAAAGGATTATGTGTTAACCATAGATATATAATATTAAAAATCAAAGGTGTTAACAAACTGCTTTATGTCAGATGGGACAAAAGAGATGTTGTAGAAATGTATGAGGCGTGGGCCAGCACTATGTACAATTACCCCCTTACTAATAAACGTTGTATAAGCTTTGAATAGTTATACAGTGTTTTGTTCACACAAGTGACATGTTTAATTCGATAGAAAGAGACAAAACACTGTGTGACTGCTACATAATTTAGTAACTGTTTCCTATTCTTTATTTTATTTAACTTCACTTCGATTCAATGTACATTTAAAATAACTTAAAAAATAGGGTTCTCGCAATAAAAAACTCTTCAAATAATCTCAATTTTGTAAGCATGTACCCTTCTTCAAATATATATATTTTTTGTATTTTGATGAAATTTCCATATTTTATACTATTTACCTAAAATACACAGGCAAAAGAGATAATTGATTTTGGGCCAGCTCTATGTACACTACATAGGTACATAGTAATAAACATTGTAAGTGCCAAATGAAAAGTACCTAATTCACATACGGCCGTTTAACCAGAATTTTATAAGTGCTAGAAGGCTAAAATCTTTAAAAGTTGTATTATGAATATATTCTTAGCTTTGAAAACATAATATATGTATTAAGCCTCATTTACACAAGGAGAGTTTCACGCATGGGTGCAGGCGACAATGTCAGGCGAGAATATTCTTGCATAGTGTAAACAACCTTTGAAGGCGAAAATCGTATGGCGAATCTCCTATACGAGAATATGATACGATATTCTCGCCCAAATCGTACGATAAACTCTCCTTGTGTAAATCAGGGCTTATATTCAAAAGAGAGATATCTAGACTCAAATTGACCCTCTGCGGGCCAATTTTTGTGTTAGTGTGCGACGAGCCAGTTGACGAGTAGCACGTATTACGCGTCCCTTGTCAATGTGTGTCGCGACACAGAAATATTGTCAGTTTTGTAAGGGTATAACGTATCTATGTAATAATTAAAGTTTGAAGTACTTTAATTTAATTTTTTAAGAATCCAATGTTTACCCGTCAGTAGTAACATTTTCCCAGGAGAATGTAGTTTCGGTGTGTGTGACTCCATGACGAAACTGGCGTCTGCAGCTTTTCCTACATCAAACAATAATAAAAGTTTAATAAATTAAAAAAAATACCAGGAAAAAAACAGAAAGCCTTCGTTTTTATGACATAGACGTATGTCTTGTAATCAACAAATAAATAAATATCTAGCACAATTTTTTGGATCGTTAACAATTTCGACAACTCTTGTAAGATCATCATTATCATTAAAATTATTACAATCTAAAATAGAAACTAAAGGTTCATTGTAACTAAAATAGGAAATAAACAATTTTGATTCGAAATTATTTTAATTTCACCATACGTCAAACTGCGTCTCGTAACGGTGTCGCGAGTCCAGAGATTTTATCTCATCTAAAAATATGCGTACCGCGCTAAAATAAATTCCCACTTCAAAAATAACCTGAATTATTGAAATAGTAATAAATATAGATATTCTTGTACATATAAATAATGATAAAATTGATTAATAATACACAAATAACATTTGTACAAATAAAGATTATGTACAAGTTAATGGTGAAAACTTTACAAATAACCTAACCAAGAGCATGTCAGGACATGTCTAAGGAGGGTTCCGTAACTTTAAACGCGTAATATGCTTTTTTTTTAATTACTCCAAAAGTTACTGTCCGATTTGGTTCACAATAATTTTCCTAAAGAGTTTTTAGTATGATCTATCAGCATGGAAATTTACAAGTTTCTATCTCCTATAGTTTAAAAATGCTAGGGGGGGGACCAACTTACAAACTACATTGGAGGCCGATTACTCGAAAATGGTCAACTTTATAAAAAAGTAACGTATGAAACCTTGCTTTTATTTTAAAAGACCTATTCTACGATATCCCACACGATGGGGTAGAGTGAAAAAATATTTTTCATCCCCACTTCACATGTATGGAGAGCCACCCCTAAAATATAAAATAATTATTTTTTTATGATCCCGAAACCGTGATCTATACACAATCTATAACTGCACCAAATTTCATCAATTTTTATTCATAATTACAGGAGCTAGAGGCGCGGACAGACAGACAGACAGACAGACAGACGGACAGAGCGAAACTATAAGGGTTCCTTAAGTATTACGGAACCCTAAAAACTCACTCCACATCCTTGAATACAGCGCAGTGGATGAACTGGCGGTTCTTGTAGACGCTGGTGTAGAGGAACGGTCCGTAACACTTGTTGGTCCTCTCATGGACGAGACAGGCTGTGATGATGCCGATGACCATGGCATTGTCACCAGAACCGTAGATCATGGGACCGCCGTGATCGTTCTAGAAAAAGCACCATTAGATATTTCAAATAAAGAAGCGCCTACGTCATGGCTATGGTTGCAAGTTGTAAGCGCATCAAAATTGCAGGACTTTTCCCTTGCGTGATATGAGACAATTTGAATGAAATTTGGTACACATATAGTCTAAAGCCTGAGAAAGGACATTTTTTATCGCGGGGAAATGTACGGTTCCCGTGGAATACTTTATTTACAGTTTCACGTAGAAACTACTAAGCCGATTATCATGAAATTTGGCACAGATATAAAGTAGACCACGGTATATAGGCTACTTTTTATCGCGGGACATATAAGGTTCCCGTGGGTTGCTGTACTTACGCGGGCGGAGCCGCGGGCATCAGCTAGTTAGCTATAAAGTCGTGTAATTGATTTTTAGATGGATACTAGCTGTCCCGACACACGTTGTTCTGTCTTAAATATGAACTGGAATGAATAAATGACTACACCTACACCTACTCCTACAACCTACACCTTTTCCAATATTTCTCACTGTTTAAACCTTCTCTGAACTTCCGCAATTATTTCAAGACCAAAATTAGCCAAATCAGTCCAGCCGCTCTCGAGTTTT
Organism: Glaucopsyche alexis; assembly: GCA_905404095.1. Lineage (NCBI taxonomy): Eukaryota > Metazoa > Arthropoda > Insecta > Lepidoptera > Lycaenidae > Glaucopsyche > Glaucopsyche alexis. Next base: position 5,939,158 of record FR990064.1, on the reverse strand, counting down.
GAGATCCTCGGGAACGGGATAAAACGTACAATATTTTATGTCCTTATCCTAGTTTTAAGATATCTTCCCACCAATTTTCAGCTGTTTCTAAGTTATAAATAGTGTAACTAACACGACTTTCTTTTATATATATTCTATACTATATATATTGTATTTTTAGTTTACTGTTTACTCTGTGCATCCAACCCTTTTCAATTTATCTCCATGTCGATGTACCTATTCCTATGTTTGGTTGCCTGGAAGATATCGCTTTTTAGCGATAAGGCCAAGGTTTTAGTATTTACTTTGTAGAATGCAATAAAGTAGGTATATTATTATTATTATACAGTATACCTTTACGAAGAGAAGAGATTATTATTGATGTGCTACAGCACTGCATCGGAAAAATTAAAATCGAAACTATTATATATCCCCTGATTTCGATATTATTATTTTTTTTACAATAATTTTAAAGATTTGTATTCACGACAGCAACAATTGAAAATATGGTATATTACTTGCAGTCCAAATTTTCTTGGACGGTAAAACTATCATAAGACAATCCGTTTACTCATACCTCGCAGAACCCGCCATCAGCAACAGCTTTCTGACGTCTCATAGAGCCCATTGACCCGTTATGATGAGAATGCAATGTCAGCTCAGCGGGGTCAACGACCTTCACACTCCGCCGCGACGCGCCCTCCTCGGAGGAGTAGTCCAGGTCCTTACACTCCACGTATTTACTCTGGAAGGGAATACTGCTGTTACATAGTGCTTTGACTTAGATACAGTCACTGATATTTTGAGTAGTGATGTAACGAATGTCTCTTTTTTAGCATTCGCGAATGCGAATGCGAATATCTGCTACCGACATTCGCGAATGCGAATGCGAATATTAAGTTTTTGTTCATATTTGGCGCCAATTTGTCGCGCAGTCGCGTTCGGACAAGGTTCGTTATGGGTTCGTTACGTTCGTATCTTCCGAGTATTGCCGAGTTCATACGAACTCATCTATGATCTAAAATCTAAATAAAGCGTCATTCATTTCGCTCCGCTCACTAAAACTTAAACTAAATTTTTTTATTTCCATGTAGGTTATGATATAACGCTTAAAGAATTGTCGTAAATGATGCCTACCACCGGTTCGGAAACTAGCCTGGCAAGAAGAACCGGCGTAAGAAACTCGCACATTTGCTTTTGTTTTCATATTCGCAAAACATTCGCAAAAATTTTGCGAATGCGAATGCGAATATTCGTTACATCACTAATTTTGAGGGCTGAAGCTGTAGGAATATAGCTTCACACAATATCATAAGGCCTTACGCTGAACGTATTTGCTCTGGAAGGGAATACTGCTGTTAGATAGTGATTTGAGTTAGACACAGTTACTGGGTGATATTTTGAGGGCTAAAGCTATAGGAATATAGCTTCACGCAATATCATAAGGCTCACTCAGTCACTTCACAGAACACAGGTCTTACCTCACATAAGGCTAACAACATTTAATGATAGCTTCCACACCGAAACCAGTCCCCCCTACATTGGAGTTATTTTTTATTTCCCATATGTATGTGCAACACACAAGAGCACTCTCTCTTCGTTTATCGCCGTAATCCAGCGGGATGGATGACCAGGAGATCAGGTGCAAGACTAAATTTTCATATCTCTTGTTAAACAATCAGGTGATCAACCTGTGTCCTAACAGACTTAAAAACAACATTTGTTGCTTCCAACACGGAGATCGAACCCATGGCTTCCGGATTCGAGAGCCAAGCTCTAATCCACTGGATCACGTCATAGCACCATTTATTAGGTTTACCTCACACTTAACCCAGCTACAATATAAGTCTCACCTGGCACATCTCGGACATGACCTTCGCGATATCTTTTGAGCAGATCATATAGTTATCTATGATGTTGTGGTACCGCTGTCCCCAGCGTCGCTTGCAACGTCTCTTAGTTATGATCTCGACTGTGGCCTGTCGTAGAGTCGGCTGGTTGTCGTTCCGACGCGTTAGCCACTGGAAAATGGAGTTACTCTGTTCAGCGGGGCTACTCATAATAGGATCGTACTTTTTTTTTATTGCATAAATGAATAGTACCTACTCTTAAATATGAGTAATATCTCAGAAGAAACCGTATATCAAAGAAAGATATATGAAGTATACGGCCGCAGGAACATATTTGTAAATATCTCCGATATTTGTGCGTTTAAGTTCATACTTACCATACTGCATGTTTTTGTATATTATGTAAGTAAACTAATGATAGGTTTTACTTACTAATTTCGCAAAAAAAAAGTACTTTTTAGATGTATTTAATTAGTAAACTACACATAAAATAATATATTTTTTTACATTCACCAAATAGTATAATATTTCTGAGTATATTAAGGAAACTAAGTATTTTAGATGTAGCCCGATCCCCTATTCCCGTTCGACCCGGATTTGAAATCTACCGCGCGATTATTAGTCAACGCTTAGCGCGCAAGCTTATTGGTTTTCGCGCAGAGAAGTTATCGAATCCGAGACGAATTAAGGATTGTGATTAGACTAACTGATACACTGTTTTGGTGAAATTTGGCATATATAAGGTCTCCAAAAATTAATTACGGATACTTCAGGCACATGATCCACTGCTTATATAAAAACGTTTAGGCAGAAAAATAATTGTCATACTCAAGGTAAAAAATCATCTCAAGTAAGGGTGACTCTCCGCAAAACTCAAATTCACCCATATAATGAAAAATTTTTTTTCGAGTATGACAATTTTTTTCTGCATAAATATCTTAACATAAGCAGTAGATCATATGCCCGGAGTATCCGTAATTGATTTTACCGAACCTTATATATAGAGCAGGCTACGTGGAAGGACATGGGCTATTTTTATCCCGAAAAAGTACAGTATTCACACTTTTCACTTTTTACCACACAATTTTCTTTATTTTTGTGGTAAAAATGTTGCGACAGAGACGCTAAACAGTTCAAGATATACTCACATCATTATACCTCGATGTGGTCCCCCAGCCGGCAATAGTGGCGACCGTGTTGGGACTCTCGTAGATTCTACTGCTGTTGTTGTATAAGATAGGAGCGGGGATGAACTGGCAGCCCTTGACGCGCCGTCCGAAGTCGAAACCGTCGGCTATGCGAACGACGGCTATGTCGTTGTTCATCCAACGTATATTGTCGTTCTCGTGGCCGTCGAACATGTAATCTGAGAAAAGAGAGATGAGAGAGAGAGATGAGAGAGAGAGAGAGAGAGAATGTAATTAGATGCACTCTGCATATATTTACATGTTTGTATAAAAATTATAGCCCGACTACAAAAATTATACAGCCTACGTCATAACATATTATGGCCATAGCCAGTATTGCGAATCTTTTGATACCATTCATTAAAGTCGGATCAGTAGTTTAGGCGCTAGGGTGGAACAAACAAATATACATTACACACACAAATTTATGCAAATAATTAGATGTTTTTGTAAAAAAGATAGCCCGACTACAAAAATAATATAGCTTATGTTACATGGGCCAGTATTGCGAATCTTTTGACACCTCATTCATTAAAGTCGGATCAGTAGTTTAGGCGCTAGGGTGGAACAAACAAATATACATACACACTAGGGAATGGAAGAACCGGTCTGATTTTGAGAACCGGGAATTTCGGGACTGGGCAATTTCGGAACCGGGATTTCCCGGGAAATTCGGGAATTTCGGGACTGGTGTGAAGGCATGAAATACAAGTATAATTACTGTCTAAAAAGTAATTCAAAATATAATAATAACATTTTATAGTACAATTACAAATTAAAAAAGGTTTTAATGGCAACTCGACAAATCAGCCAACATGTCATCGCCATATTAATGACAATACTACTGGCGATAGTAAAGAGCCGTATGTGATTTTAGTTTATTAGCATTTATTGGTGGTTTTTAAATATGTGATTTCGAGTTATTTGATTTTTGCAAAACATCAAATAGTTGGGGTGCCCAGAATGCTATTAGTGTACATGCTCGAAAGTCTAGGTAACCTATTAGAAGTGACAAATTAGATAATTAAAAGACTAAATAACCAGACACATACTGACAATAGCTGACACACTATAGGAATAGTGTGTCAGCTTTTAGCAGTCGTCGTCCTGCGTGGTTAAAAAGTTGTAAAAATGACCATGACATGGATATGCTGAACGCGTCAGATTATAATTAGTGTTGTTCATGCGCAAATAAGTCTCTGATATGAAGTGTATATTAATCTGACGATTTGCGTGAAAGGTGGGAAGGGGTAAAAAAATTTACTCGAGTGTCAGAAGTTCAATTCAGTGAATCCTACAGATGCTCCAATTTGAAATTAAAATTTTAAAATTAATATAATGCGTAACTATTTTTATAAGGAAAATAAAGAGTATTTAAAGGACAATAGGTAAAATCCATCTAAACTGCTCACCAACCCCAAAAGCAACCAATATGCATATTAGTAGGTATACGAATATATACGTTTATATTTATCAAAAAAAAAAACAGACGCCATACAGACCAGAATCTATTATCTAATATTATGAACTACTCATTCTATCCTTTTATATATTTTTCATTTTTGTCTTTAATTCGCTTTCGGAAATAATTAAAAATTATTTTTAGCTAATATTTACAATTACCGATGATAGTTTACTTAAGTACTTGTAAATTTTAATACAATTTGTTCGGTACCGAAAGTACCGAAATTCCCGGTTCTAAATTTTTGATTCCCGGTTCTCAGAGCGATTCAAAATTTCGGGAATTCCCGGGAATTTCGGGACCGGGATTTCCCGGTTCCATACCCTAATACACACATTACACACATACACACAAATGTAATTATATACACTCTGCATATATTTCATTTTTTTTATAAAAATTATAGCCCGAGTACAAAAATGATATAGCCTATGTTATATCCAGTATTGCGAATTTTTTTACAACATACATTACAATGGGTTTAGTAGATTAGGCTAGGTTGGAACAAACAAATATACATAAACACATAGACTGTCATAATTATTACCCTTCCTTTTGACTTAATTGATAATATGTTGCAGTCAAAAGTACTATTGACTAGCGAAATCAGTCAAAAGTACTTTTGACCGTATGCTAGTCAATAATACTTTTGACTAAAATAACAGTTAAAAGTAATTTTTCCCAATAGAGCTGGTTAAAAGTACTTTTGACTAAATGATTCCGTCAAAAGTGGTTTTGACTGGTTGTATCAGTCATTTATTGAGAATTTTTTTTCGTCTAAACGTCTTGATAAGCAGTGGATTATATGTCCATCAATCCATTTTGAACATCAATATTATGTTCATTGACGGAGGAGATGGGAAGAAGACAGACTAGCTAAGTATACTTGCTTTTGGGTACACATTTCCAGATCGCCTTCTTGCGTCCGTTTCTGATGCACGCGTTGTTTTCTGTGGTGTCCTTGTCAGAATAACTGCACGACAAAAATACAGCAATTTGTGGCATTTGTTTCATACAAACGTTTTTGGTAGTACAAAAGTAACTATGTTTTCAATCCACGAATAAATGATTCAAACGCATTCACTTTACCGCGGGTACAAAATATAACAGCAACGTTGGTGAAGAAAGCGTTTTAAGAATGGCTTACGTCTACAATATTTTTACTAATTTATACTGCGGCTAAAGTGCTAGTCGTATCTTTGCATCGGTGCAAATGTCAAAATTAACCAACGACGCGTCCTTACTGATTGAATGCATTTCTTGGTAAATGTGCACACGGCTTAAGCATCATTGGTCGATTTTGACATTTATACAGTTGAGTCAGTGACTCAATGTACGCGAACGGACTACTTAATATACCTGTAAGGATATGACGTAGAAGTGCTCGGCGTCCTCCACACACGCGACCAACGTGTCTATGTACACCACGGGAGACTCGTCGTGAGTATGACTCCCGTGGTACCAGGGCCTCTACTCAAGATGCATTCGATAATTTCGACGGCGAAATTAGAAAACAAAATATATGGGATTTGACATAAGGCATCGCAAACGACATGTCACTTATCGATGTGATGTGATCGATGCGAAGTGCTGGGCGTCCTCGATGCACGTGGGCGACGTGAGTATGTAGGTACACCACGGGAGACTCCTCGTGAGTATGACTCCCCTAGTACTAGTTATCTGTAGGTGCCGGATTTGACGTAGAAGTACTCGGCGTCCTTGATGCACGCGGCTGACATAGACTTCTCGTAAGTATGACTCCCGTGGTACCAGTTACCTATAGGTGCCGGATATGACGTAGAAGTGCTGGGCATCCTCAATACATGCGACCGACGTGAGTATGTACACCACGGGCGACTCCTCGTGAGTATGACTCCCGTGGTACCAGTTACCTGTAGGTGCCGGATATGACTTAGAAGTGCTCGACGGCGTCCTCCGCACACGCGGCCGATGTGAGAACATATGTTACAGCCAAAGTAATAAATCCGGATATTATATATACTATCCAGCCATTATTTATAATGTCTACTCAATTTAGACAAAGTGATAAATGACACAGAATTAATCACATTGACTGGCCATTTTATATAATATCTTCGAAGAATTGGATAAAGTAATAAAAAAGTAGGTAAGTACAGGTAAAGATTATAAAATTGTATTTCAATCTGCCTTTATAGAATAATAATTATAATGTTTATTATAATTATTATAATAACATTGTCATAGATACAATTTTATTGTGATCTATATAAAGTAATTTAACTGTATGAAATATTTTTTTTTATAATAATTTTACCCTTTTTAGGGTTCCGTAATACTTAAGTAACCCTTATAGTTTCGCTCTGTCCGTCTGTCTGTCTGTCTGTCTGTCTGTCTGTCTGTCCGCGCCTCTAGCTCCTGTAATTATGAATATAAATTGATAAAATTTTGTGCAGTTATAGATTGTGTATAGATCACAGTTTCGGGATTATAAAAAAATAATAATTTTAAATTTTAGGGGTGGCTCTCCATATATGTGAAGTGGGGATGAAAAATATTTTTTCACTCTACCCCATCGTGTGGGGTATCGTAGAATAGGTCTTTTAAAATAAAGGCAAGGTTTCATACGTTACTTTTTTATAAAGTTGACCATTTTCGAGTAATCGGCCTCCAAACTAGTTTGTAAGTTGGTCCCCCCCCCCTAGCATTTTTAAACTATAGGAGATATAAACTTGCAAATTTTCATGCTGATAGATCATGCTAAAAACTCTTTAGGAAAATTATTGTGATCCAAATCGGACAGTAACTTTTGAAGTACTTAAAAAAAAGCATATTACGCATTTATAGTTACGGAACCCTCCTTACACATGTCCTGACATGCTCTTGGTAAGGTTTTAGTGATATATGTTAAATTATTAACAAACGTTTTAAATAAACAATCGAATATATAATTATTGAATAATTATATATTAAAGCGCCAAGCTTCCATTAGGTATTGTATAGTTGTAAAAATTAAATGACGATGATGATTACTGTAAGTTACATAGTGGCATATTATGCTTGCAGTTCTTTGAACTCAGTTCTTAAGTTTGAGTTTGAATGCCGAAATTTTCAAACGCGTATATTTAAAGACTAAGGAGTTCTGATCAAAGCTTATGTGATCATCAGGTCACCACTTTAGTGAAAACGGGACCAACTTCGGATTATAATCCAAAGTTGATCCCGTTTTCCCGAAACGAAAGTGAAAAGACATGCAGTTCTGTTGCATCACTAAGTTGAATCGTGTTTATTACTTTAGCTAACTTTGGCCCGCTATTATGAATAATATCCGGACAAAGTGATTAATTTATCACATTATCTAGACAATATAGTTATTATATATAATGACCAGTCATTATGTATAATAGCTATTTATTCACATTGACTGTAACATATACACTACGTGACACTTCTCGTGAGTATGACTCCCGTGGTACCAGTTACCTGTAGGTGCCGGATATGACATAGAAGTGCTGGGCGTCCTCAATACATGCGACCGACGTGAGTATGTACACCACGGGCGACTTCTCGTGAGTATGACTCCCGTGGTACCAGTTACCTGTAGGTGCCGGATATGACTTAGAAGTGCTCGACGGCGTCCTCCACACACGCGGCCGATGTGAGTATATACACTACGTGAGACTTCTCGTGAGTATGACTCCCGTGGTACCAGTTACCTGTAGGTGCCGGATATGACGTAGAAGTGCTGGGCGTCCTCAATACATGCGACCGACGTGAGTATGTACACCACGGGCGACTCCTCATGGGTATGACTCCCGTGGTACCAGTTACCTGTAGGTGCCGGATATGACTTAGAAGTGCTCGACGGCGTCCTCCACACACGCGGCCGATGTGAGTATATACACTACGTGAGACTTCTCGTGAGTATGACTCCCGTGGTACCAGTTACCTGTAGGTGCCGGATATGACGTAGAAGTGCTGGGCGTCCTCAATACATGCGACCGACGTGAGTATGTACACCACGGGCGACTCCTCATGGGTATGACTCCCGTGGTACCAGTTACCTGTAGGTGCCGGATATGACTTAGAAGTGCTCGACGGCGTCCTCCACACACGCGGCCGATGTGAGTATATACACTACGTAAGACTTCTCGTGAGTATGACTCCCGTGGTACCAGTTACTTGTAGGTGCCGGATATGACGAAGAAGTGCTCGGCGTCTTCGATGCACGCGGCCGACGTGTGTATATGTCACCGTAAAATTGTAAAAACCGTTAGATTGTAATAAAACTAGTGAAATTGTAAAATGTTGATAGACTTTCGACGCGAATATGCTGCCTATAATTTCACACGTTATTTTTCGTTAGATTATAAATATATAGTTTTTAATCTTTCGACATATTTTGTACAATCCTTTAGTTATTTTAGTTTTTATAATTTTACGGTGACATATATACACCACAGGAGACACCTCGTGAGTATGACTCCCGTGGTACCAGTTACCTGTAGGTGCCAGATATGACGTAGAAGTGCTGGGCGTCCTCGATGCACGCGGCCGACGTGAGTATGTACTCTTCATGCACTATGACTCCCGCACAAAGCCACTTCGCATACGCGGTCTTCTTCACGCTATTCTCGGCGAGCTTCAGGTAGACCTGTTTACGAATACGTCAGGTGGTAAGGTTGTAGTTTTCAATAAACGTTTTGGTTATTTAACAGATATTAAGGATAATAATCATTGAACTAGAAAACCACCATACCACCCGTTCGGTCGGAGATAGACGTATATAAGTTTTTTTTTTTCAAATTCTATTACAGATATTTTGAGCAAAATGTACTGCTTATATTAAGTCGTTTGGGCAGAAATTAAAAATTTAAATATAAATACATTTATTGCATTGCGCTCTCTAAGGCGCTGAGTTCACCAAAACCAAGTGATTTAAAGGGGCAGCAAAGACTTTACCTAAATAACTTAAATACACAGCTGTGTGAGGTAAATGACCTTAACAGCGCCGTAGAGAGGGTAATGTAATTTTTTTTATACGAAATTTTTGGTTATTTTTCTGCCTTATCGTCTTCACCTATGCAGTCCTACTAGTATTATAAATGTGAAAGTTTGTGAGGATGGAAGTTTGTTCCTCTTTAACGCAAAAACTACTGAACGGATTTCAATGAAATTTGGAATGGTAGTAGTTAAGGCCCTGGATTAAAACATAGGCTACTTTTATACCGAAAAAGTAGTGTTCCCGAGAGAATTATATTACAACAGCTAGTAGATAATATGCCCAAAATATCCGTAGTTGATTTTGTACAATATATACCTATCCCTCTTTGGGGTTATTCAAACGTCTGAACTCTGTTCGGATCAAATTTAATTTAAACGTAAGCAAAAAGATTGAATACGACCAAATTAATATACCATTGTTTTCTTCATTGCACGGTAAATAAGTGACATTCAGGCAAATGTTGCTTACATGGAGAATAGAGGTAAGGAGCACCATCTCTCTAGGGTAGAAAAGCTAAAAAGTGTCCGACAAAAGTAATCAAATAATAGTTCCAAAACTGGCCATAATGGCGCTAGAGTGAGAAGGGTGTGAGATATAAAGTTAGCAATAAGAGATGGAGTGAAGTTAGTTGAGTTTAGTTATTTTTTTTTTTTTTTGATAACTATAAGTAGTATTTAGTAGTATCCAGAAAATCATGAAAATTCTAATAACTTCAAATCATGAAAATATTTTTATAAACGTAACTGAAGAAGAAGCTACGATTAAATTCCGTGTTTTAATTTTGCCGCTTTACACCTTTGCGACAGTGGCACTTTTCTATCCCAGAGATGGTTCTCCTTACCTCTATTCTCCATGGTTGCATAATAGGGTGATATTGTTTCCTTGCGGAGTATTGCGTAGTATATCAATATATCTCACCATATACCGGAACCCTTCAAACACCTCCTCCCCATTAATGATTCGCCTGGAGGTATTCAGCAGCTGGGAGACCTGGCCCAGGTCTGATACGTTGAGAAGGGCCGTCACGTTGTCCGGCAGTACGGTGGATACGTCCAGGGCTTGTGTGGGTTCTGAAGAAAAGGAGTTTTAGAAGCAATGAATTCAAGAATAATAGGCAAGCGGACTGATTTTTTTTTATTGCATTAATGAATAGTACTCTTAAATATGAGTAACTTCTCAGAAGAAACCGTATATCAAAAGTCAATATTTTCAAAGGTACAGCGATTTGTATACAAAATTTCGCGAGTCTTTATACCAAAAAAAAAATTTTTTTTTTTTGCGAAATTGGTAAACAAAACCTACATCATTAGTTTACTCACATCATATACAAAAACATTCATTATGGTAAGTATGAACTTAAACGCACAAATATCGGAGATATTTACAAATATATTCCTGCGGCCATATACTTCATATTATACTACTTCATACTACTTCATATACAAGTGACGTCATTTTTAGGTCGACTTTAGTATGGAGCGTTTTTAGGAGGCTCGCGAAATTTTTTATACAAATCGCTGTACCTTTGAAAATATTGACTTTTGATATACGGTTTCTTCTGAGAAGTTACTCATATTTAAGAGTACTATTCATTTATGCAATAAAAAAAAATTTGTCCGATTGCCTATTGAGATTAAAATGGAAAAAGGTGGTACTCCAAACTGGAAACCAGCGGGTTAGTCTTAGAACTCTTTAACCCGGTTTAAAAAGTTTCGAGATGTCAGGACGCAAAAAGTACTTTCAACGTTTGTAGGCTTCTTTGCATTTTAGATGCATAATAAAAATAATAATAATAATTTCCCTCATACTTGTAGAGCACCCGTTGAATCGTGCGCACGCACACATACAGCTACGTGTAAACACGTAGTTCAACCACGTCTAAAGTCGGTGCGGTCACTTCCTTTGTGTTAAATTATTTTGAGCTGCCCTAGTGCAAAGACAAAATTATTAAACTGGTGGAGCAGGAACTTTGTTAATGGTACATGAAACCGCGTAGCGAAGGACGCGAGTTCGGAACTCCGTAGCAGCGCTACGAATGTGGAGAGAATTACGTAGCGCCTCTACGCGGTTCCAACGTTTATCTAATGACATTTTAATTTAGTCGAATTAAATATTCTTGGTTAATTAAATATACTATCTACCTCTCCGTATTTATTTATATATTCATAACTAATAACTCTAATAAGTTAAATCGTATCAAACGAATTGTAGTGCGAGTTATTAATCAAATCAATAAAAAAATATTTATAATTACCAATCCACAAAAAATAAATCAGGGTTTGGAATAACGCTGTATTACAATACGAGTACACATTTAGTATGTAACGCTATTTTTATTAATTTAATTTATTTAAGCATTTAAGGTTTTCCTTCATAGGGAAGCCCTATCCTGTATTATAACAGGTAGAGATTTGGATGAGGGTCTTCAATAGGTAAGTGGTAAGTGAAGCCGATAGGAAAAACCCCACGCCACTGTACTATACATACTATATTATAATCATGGTATGTATTAGTATCTATGAACGCTTCCACACCACGTTAATCTGGTCCTGTACTAAGTATAATCTACATCGATCTATATATTTAAAAGGCAAAGGTGATTGACTGATGTAAGTATCAACGCACAGGCCAAACCCTTATGGCTAAAAATTTTAAATCTTGCACGAGTATTCCTCATATGACGTAGGCATCCACTAAGGAAGATTTTTTCAAAATTCAACTCCCAAGGGTTAAAATAGGGGATGAAATTTAAAATATAATTTTAATGCGGGCGAAGCCTATTAATAGAATGCTATTAATAAAATAAAGAGAAAATTTTGTTTGTTTCTTTGTTAGCATTGAGTAGGATGCGAAACTACTCTTCCGATTTTGATGAAATTTACACAAACATAAAGTAAACCACGGGAAAAGAGGGAGGCTACTTTTTATCACGGTAAAATGTACAATTCCCGCGAGATTTCTTGCGCGCACGAAGTCGGCCTCATCTATTAGTATCATTATTTTGATGTGTATTTTATTACTTTCTTTAAAGATTTAGTATCAACTTGTATAAATATATATGATCATTTACTTACCCCCATTTATATAAATTAAGTAAAGTATACATAAACATATAAACCGACTCATAGCTCCAACCAAAAGGGAATATAGAATTACTGCAAAAACTAATTAAAAACTTCGTTTTACGCGTGACTTCGCGTTTTCATTTGATTTTATTACACTTCATAAATGTCTACAGTTAATTATTTTGTTGCCAATTCAAAATTGGCGGATTGTGATTAGGGAAACAAATATAGTTATTGTAAAAAAAAAATTAAGTTACGCCTGAATTGTCCAGCAGCGAGCTGATGATGATGAGTTATAGCTAAGAACACTCTTGCAGGTTGCAAACGAAATAAACTATGTTGAAATCGGTCCATCTGTTTAGGAGCTACGATTCCACGGACACACAGACACATACTACTTATATCCTATCCTACTATATATAATATAATATATAATAATCCACATAATAATTATTACGTCACCGCGCATTGGGTCATACTAAATGTACATGTTAAGTACAGGTACAGGGAAGTATCCCTGTTTTAGTAAAAAAGCGTGACATGGGGGGAGGGGGGGGTTCAAAAAGTCGAAATTTTGCGTGACGTAATATGTGGATGGCCCCTAATCCTACTAATATTATATATGTGCATGTTTGTGAGGATGTATGGATGTTTGTTACTCTTTCACGTAAAAACTACTGAATGGATTGATGAAATTTGGTATGGTAGTAGTTTAGGCTCTGGATTAAAACATAGGCTACTTTTTATAGGGACACTATATTAACGCGAGCGCGCGGCGACATCTAGTATAGAGGACACGTCAAACTTATAACACCTTTCTGTTATCGTCGGGGTTCAGAATTGTAAAACCTTTAACAATTGGGAACACAATATTTATCCGTATAAAGAGCTTAAACTACTAACTGCCATACCAATTTTTTTAAAATCCGTTGCGTACGGATTTTTATCCAAAATCCGTAATAATCCATAAAAATCCGTGAAAGTTTGTGAGGATGGATCTTTGGATGAATGTAGATCCAAACATCCACCCTCACAAACTTTCATATTTATAATAGTAGTAGGATTTAACTATCTAGAAAATATATAATAATCTTCTTTCTACTCTTCTTACATATGTTATGGTAATACTAGAAGATAGAGTAAACCTAGGTTTACTTGGGTTTACCTAGGATTACCCAAGCTTTGTGGATAAAGTCCGAATATTTATTTATATTCGGCGTTTACCCGTATATAACTAAGTTTACCCAACACTGGTTGGGTAATATTTGGTGTTGGTCATAATAATAATGTTGATAGAGGAAGATGAGATTTTCGGAACGTGATTATGGCAGTTATAGAAATTACTGATGATCATTACAAGCTAGGAAACGAACGTGGAACTATCGAAGAAATGTTCTCAAGGAACCAGTTTTCTGTGTGTCAGGATATACTAAAAGACATTGAAAATATATCACCAATATATAAAAAAGCAATGATTGTTTTGTGTACGTTTTTTCAATTAAACAAAAGCTATAAATGCACATGGTTTTTAATTTCATTAATTATTCTAATATTACCCAGCCTGTCTTGGGTAGACCTAGGTGAGTATGGGTAAATTTCAAATAAAATTTTATTTCAATTATTATTCAGACCAACACCGAATATTACCCAACCAGTGTTGGGTAAACTTAGTTGTATACGGGTAAACGTCGAATATAAATAAATATTCGGACTTTATCCACAAAGCTTGGGTAATCCTAGGTAAACCCAAATAAACCTAGGTCTTCTAGCCACCTTCTAGCATTACCCGTAATATATACATAAATAAAAATGAATTACTTTTCGTTAGTCTCGCTAAAACTCGAGAACGGTTGGACCGATGTGGCTAATTTTGATCTTAAAATAGTCGTATCAGTTCAGGGAAGGTTTAATCGGTGATAAATTTCAGTCCATAATTAAAGCAGAACAACATTTGTCGGGACAGCTAATAAAATATTTTAATTTATTTAATATTATTATTAATCACAGAAATAGCCACCTAGCGCTGAGTTACTGAACTAAATAAAGCTTTAATGTGGTGCCATCTAGTGAGGAGTAGATGTACTTTGGTTTGTTTGCTTGCGCCAACAACTTTCTTCTAGGTGTCTCTGAAATACTACTTTGCAGTCCATAATATTATTTTCAGGACTTACGCAAAATTTTGCCACAAACGAATAGCCTAGATGTACTTTCCAAAGGGATGATTATAACTAGTACCAAAATCCATTAAAATCCGTTGAATAGTTTAAGTATATCTGTAAATACGGATAGAAAGTGTTACCTTCCCATTTCAATATTAGTATTAAGTATTATAGTAAATGTGGTCTTAAAATGTGTTCTAATCCTACTATTATAATATCTATGGACGATTCACACCACGTCAATCTGGCCCCGCGCTAAGTATCCGAAGAACTTGTGTTACAGGTATCAGAAAACGGTAAGTATATTTATTAATACTTTTATACTATACATATATTTAACATTTTTATTTTATTATAAACATATTTAATACACATCAATTACCCAAGAAAAAAACTGTATACTTTTTGTTTCCTCAGCGGGATTGGAACCCGCGACCTCAGATCCATAGAGGCTGCCAAATATTTATAGTATAATATTATGTCTCCGCAAAATTGTAAACACCGTTGAGATTTTCAAAATATGTCGTAAGATTCTTTGCTACATGTTTATAATGTAACAAAAATAATGCGTTAAATTATAAGCAGAATATTCGGGTCCGCAATCTTTCGACATTTTAAATTTCACTAGTTATTTAATCTAACGGTTTCTACAATTTCACGGTGGCATCTACATTACATGGTAGTAAGCAGTGAGTAGTATATGTAAGCAGAAGACAGTAATTTACTTTTCATACCACCTGCTCGACAATGTCCGCTTATATATCACGCAATCTCAACGTAAAGCATGTCATTGACTCCCAAGGGAGATAATGTTGTATGAAACTCCCAAGGGATTAAAGTGATTTGAATTTGGAACGTTAAAATTCGTATGAAAACTCCTAATAGAACGTATCTATCATAGAGTTTTTCAATAATAATATGGTATTGCTGAGAGTTTATTCGAATTTCGAACTGGCCACCTATAATTTTAACATTCTCACGTATCAAAATCGTCAGTCACAAGTTCCTGAATCATTAAGTACTGCTCAAATAAACTCCACCACAACTTCCATAAATGTTCCTAATAAAAATATTTCTCTGTCCCTCCATAACTGGACAAATGTGTCCAATATCAATAATAATTTTTAACAAAATAAATGTTATATTTTTGTAGCCCTGGGTTTTTATTGCCTCGCAGTAGGTATGAAAAGTAGAGTATGCACCTCTGGGATAAAGCCTGTCTTCGTCTTGGGCAGCTTGAACCCCTCGCTTTACTCAGGACTCTACATAACTCCTTCGCTTCACTCGGGAGTTAAATTTTAACTCCCTCGCTACGCTCGGGAGTTAACTCTAGAGTCCCTCGTTACGCTCAGGGTCCAATATGCTGCCCGTGACGTAAGACACTGCTTTATCCCCTTGGTGCTTATTCTACTATTGTGTGTAAGTATTTAAAAATTCTTTACCTATTCTTAAAATTATCATAGTAAAAAGTCAGTTGACTAGAAATTAATGGTTTTACCCACATATTCGCGATATACATAAACTGTCCGTTTCTATATTATAAACTACTAAATGTTCTCCGCGATTTCGTGCGCACTAAAGAAAATCATGCGGGAACCGTATATTTTGCAGCAATAAATTGTAGCCTATACTCTTCCGCGTGGTCTATTCTACATCTGTGCCAAATTTCATCAAAATCGGTCCAGTAGTTTCGAAGCCTATTCAATTATAATATTAGTATAGAAGATAATATAGATTTAGATAGATAGATGTATAATTTATTTAATAACTTAGTTATTTTATAATTAGTATAAACCACCATCAGTTTTACGTCTCTTTGGGTACCTTGGTCAGATTAAATTCAATATAACCTAAAATTAATTACCTAGCCTTGTCACTGAATTTCTTTATTGTGTGGTTATTTGGTTAACGATATTTAAATTGGTAGTATTACCTATATTGTACTGATACTACGAGTACGAGTATAATATATACTAACTAGCTTTTGCCCGCGACTTCGTCCGCGTGGTTCGGTTTCCATACAGAGTTTTAACCCCCTTTTCAACCCTTTAGAATGTCAAATTTCAGCCAAATCTGTTCGGTAGTTTCGGCTGTGCGTTAATAGATAAGTCAGTCAGGTTTGCCTTTTATATATTTAGATATTAATAATATAATAAAGGCGAAAAGTTAGTTTATTTGTTTGTTTGCATTGAATAGGCTCCGAAACTACTGGACCGATTTTGATGAAATTTGGCACAGATGTAGAGTAGAGCACAGGGAAGGACATGGATTACCTTTCATCGCGGAAAAATGTACGGCTTCTGCGAAATTAACTTTTGCGCGCACGAAGTCGCGATCGAAATCTAGTCTTATATATTACTAAACGATAAAATTGGATCTAAACTGCTATCCCCTTACTAATAAACGCTGTATAAGCTTTGAATAGTTTTATAGTGTTTTGTTCACATCACACAAGTGACACCTTTAATTCGATAGAAGGAGACAAAACACTGCGTTTATGCAGCGTTTATTAGTAAAAGCTTATACAGCGTTTATTAGTAAGGGGGCTAGAGTAGATCCCTACGCTCTACGAGTCCATTTGCATCAATCAATACTACCTATCTCCAGTGAAAGAGGTATTTAATATTAATAATGAAGTAAATAGACAATAAATTGTAAATAGCCTACCAATCTTCAAAACAAAAATCACATAAAAACTTGTTAAGTAAAAATTCACTAAGAAAATAATAATTTTATTCTTATAAACTCCCAGATTTCGGTGACGGTGGCCGGTTTCATTGAAGGCAGGCTAGTTACGCAGGAGTAATTTTATAGTGCCCAAGAGTGTGTGCAATACACAAGAGCACTCTCTGTTCCTTTACTCTCATAACCCAGTGGGACGGATAGCCGACACGACTGGCGAGAGATCAGTCGCAGGACCGACTTTTTACATGCCCATCCGACGCATGAATCATCTCTTGTCAGACAATCAGGTGATCAGCCTGCATTGTCCTAACCAAACTTAGAAACAACATTTTTTGTTGTTCCAATGCGGGAATCGAACCTACGACCTCCGAGTCGAGAGCCAAGGCTTAACCACTAGACCACGGAGGCTGTTAATTTTAATCTAGAGGTTTCACTAATATTACCTATGGAAAAAGTCGCATAGTAAAGTAGGTAAATGATATAACTTTTACTCAACGTTTAATCGTAACTATTTAACGTTGTAAACCGAACTGCAGTTTTATCGATTGTGTGTAGGTATGATAAATCTTTACGTTAATTCGTTACGATTTGTCATATACACGATCGATAAAACTGCATAGCTTAGCTTAGGTACACCGTTTAATCCTTACGACAAAACGAGGCGTGCAGCGGGCTTTAGACGGATCAAAGTAAAACAACAAAAATTGTTTCATAAATAATTCTAAGGGTAAACACCCGGTTGTTGGTACCAATTATAAATTAGTTATCGCTAGGATTTAAATTTATAATTATTTACTAAAGAGATTGAAATTGTTTATTATTTTTAGCTCTTTATGAGTTATCCCAATGTGATTTTGAGATTTTAGCTAGGCTATATTAAAAAAACTGAGGTAGGTAAGTATTCATATTTTAAATAATACAATTTAACTAATATTATCTAGTAATAGGTATATAATATTTTATTGTAATATTGTATAATACTTAGTACAATTTAATTTATATCTTGCACTATATTATATTGTTTGATATAATATTAATTACTTTTTTTTTTGTAATTAAACTATAATAATAGTCAGATAACTACTATATCTAATAAGTCACTTTTTCGCGGGATATTTCTATATATAATATTATTTAAATTGTACGCTATGGATTAATTACAATTTACAAACTTTGCTTTACGCTGCTTATTAATTAATTATTATCAATATTACAATGTAACTTAATACAAAATAGTATTTAACTAAGGCTTCGAGTTGTAGTTGACTAATCATAAAATCAATAACGCTAATACCTAAATATCGTTCCAGGATAACAAATAACTATATTGCCTTTAAGCTTGTTCATAAATAACTTTATCCTCACATTTCGTGACTAAAACTTGTCAACGACCATTACTCATGTCAAACATGTACAATTACTGTAAGATTACCCTCTCTTATCAGTTATCTACAGGGCTTGCCACTCCGCCTGTCCGAAACAATACTATAAACCCCTTATCAACAACCATACGTTACTTCCATTATCTATCGCCATAACACGACACTACAGATCTATTTTATTATAAAGCATTGTATGGAAGCTCGGTAGACCGACGTAAATAATTTAAATGTCTTAAAAGATTCAAAAATAGTTTCCTTACATTGCCCCCTTCCATAGCATACCATTTGTCAGACCATAACTAGATTTAAACGCTTACGAAGTCACGCCCATATGAAATGTGGTCGTCCCGCTCTAACGCACGTGCGGGGTTGGCTGGGTGGTATAGATGTCTCGCTTTCGCGAATGATGCTTCAAGTTTACGTCTTTACCACTTAGATGTTAATGTTGTAAATTGTGTCATCTAGTTTTGGTATTTTCGATCTTATACCCTCGACAGAGGGTGCAATTTGAAACGAAACAAAAGTTGTAGGGGGAAGCGTTAAAGCGGGATGTTCGTAGAGCGAGACAGCACCAACAATTCAGCTTAACTTAGTGAGTCCAAACGAGTTTTTATGTTTGGAAATCGTATTAAGCTTTTGTCGGTAACTGTTCCATTCAGCGGGCATAGTTGAGGCGTTTGTGCGGTCAAACTATCGCGTCGAAGGGGTGGGGCGATCACCCTGGTGTTTCCCTACACTGTCTCTCGATTCGGGCGCGAACGGTCGACGAGCGCGTTCCAATTTCGAATGCCGATTCCTTTTCAGATAGTGTTCGATTTAAAATGCGTGTGCATTGAGTGCTAGTGGGACGTAAAAAAAAAAAACAAAATGTCATCCGTGCATTCTGACGATGACCAGGAGGAGATAAATGTGGATTCTGACAGTAGGCTATCCGGACACTGTGACGATGTCGCGTCAGAAGATAGGGATTCTGACCACAGCTACAACGATCGGTATAGAGATTCTCCAAACGTGCACATGACTGACACGCAGCAGAGGGTCAATCTGCCTTTCAGCATATCCCGATTACTGGGCAAACATTTCGAGGACATAGACAAGAGAAGACATTCCGGCGAGAGTGACGACAGAAGT
The DNA here is from genome assembly GCA_905404095.1 of Glaucopsyche alexis. NCBI lineage: Eukaryota > Metazoa > Arthropoda > Insecta > Lepidoptera > Lycaenidae > Glaucopsyche > Glaucopsyche alexis. The sequence goes on along the minus strand of FR990064.1, from coordinate 5,919,274 downwards.
GACCAAGACACCGAGTCAGAGAGTGCGAAAGATGACGGGAAAGAGGCTATGCCGATCAATTTTACCCACAACCCTGGACTTTACCATAATTCTGGACTGTTATTGAGGCCGGGACTGGGTCTGGGTGGTGGTTATTTTCCGGGTAACCCTGGGGTGGTCAGGGTACCTGCTCATAGGGCTCTCGGTGCGCTGGGTGCTTGGGGTGTCGCTTTAGACCCCATGAGGCAGGCTGCAGCAGCCGCCTTCGCGCACCAGGTTGTTAAGGACAGATTAAATGGTAAGTCATTTTTATCATTCATTCATTCGTAGTAAGTCATTTTATTTATCAGTTTTACGAGAATTGTGCAACCGGAGGAGCATGAATATTGCTTGTTTAAAATGTATGTAAAAGGAAGGTGTGCCAATATTAAAAAAAAATACTTAGAAATACATAAAATAAATAAAAATAACAACAACACATACTACCTCGGGTAATTAACATACAACCGTGCGTTTCATAGATACAATTCTGTTACACACACACACTTAAAATCTTTGTGTATGAGTGAATTACAACCAAAGGACGACCTCTAGTTTCAATAAACGATTATTATTAAACAGCGACGAATCTAGTCAAATCTGTGATTGCAGTGAAAATAAACTAGTGTAGCTCGATCTCTCGGACGACGGATTTCTATAGTTTTTACTTTTACAGTATTTTTAGCGTTTATATTATTAGTATATCCTTACTATAATAATATAAACGTGAAAGTTTGTATATGCATGGATGTTTATTATTTTTCACGCAAAAACTACAGAACGGATTTTAATGAAATTTGGTATGCTAGAATCTTAGTCTCTGGATTAACACAGCAGCTACTTTTAAGCGCAGCAACATGTACGGTTCCTGTGGGATTTTATTATTGCGCGAGTCGCGAGTAACATCTAGTACGAAATTATTATTATTAATTCCATTAAATAAACAATTTATTACACTACTAGCTTTTGCCCTCAAATTTCATCCATCCATCCATCCACATTTATAATAGTAGTACGAACTTTCACATATTTTATAATAGTAGGTAGTAGGATTTTAAAGGAAATAACTATTGTTAAGTCTGAGTATAGGTTCGGGGCTTACTACCGGGTGTTTTACCCTAGTTCGTATTTCAAACAACTATATAATGGCTAGACACACACCATATTATTGGCAAAAATAACTCCCACACCGATCTCGGTGACGGTGGCCGGTTTCATTGAAACCAGGCCAGTTACGCAGGAGTAATTTTATAGTGCCCAAGTGTGTGCGCAGTACACAAGAGCACTCTCTCTTCCTTTTACTCTCGTTACCCAGTGGGACGAATGACCGACACGACTGGCGAGAGATCAGGCGACGGACCGACTTTTTACATGCCCATCCGACGCATGGATCATCTTTCTTGTCAGACAATCAGGTGATCAGCCTGCATTGTCCTAACCAAACTTGGAAACAACATTTTTTTTGTTGTTCCTTTGTGGGAATCGAACCCACGACCTCCGAGTCGAGAGCCAATGCTCGAACCACTAGACCACGGAGGCTGTAATTGGCAATAATGCTCATATTGACAATAATATACCTTGTGTGCTGTTTTTTCTATATATATCACCGTGAAATTGTAAAAACCGTTAGATTGTAAAATATCTAACGAGATTGTAAAAATATATCGAAAGATTAAAAACTATATATTTATAATGTAACGAAAAATAATATGTTAAATTATAGGCAGAATATTCGTGTCCGAAGTATATCAACATTTTACAATTTCACTAGTTATATTACAATCTAACGGTTTTTACAATTTTATGGTGACATAAACGTTGACTAGTATTCATAAATTTATTCTGTCAATAATATTGCACGTCTGCGGCTAGCCATTAAAGCTAGTGTATTGCGACCATGGCGAGTGACGGGTCGCTACGCTATAATGGGATGATAAGCACGACATATTTTCGACGTGGTTTGTTTATATATTATAATTCTATACTAATATAATAAAGAGGAAAGATTTGTTTGTTTGCATTGATTAGGCTCCGAAACTACTGGACCGATTTTTAATGAAATTTGGCACAGATACAGAGTAGATCCCCGTGATCTACTCTATATATGTGCCAAAGGACATAGGCTACTTTTTATTGCGGCAAAATGTACGGCTCGGGCGGAATTTTCATTTATGCGCACGAAGTAGTGGGCAGGCAACATCTAATTCATATTTGGCTAAAATAAAAATTGAAATCATTTATATTATTGAGGTTAATAATTGTAAACAAACCCGCTTTTTGAAGTTGGTAATTTTAAGTTTTAACAACATCCTGTGCCTAAAGTTATTTAACATTTGTTTTATAAATTACAATAAAATATAATGTACAATAATAATAATAATTATAATAATAATAAATAAATGAGTTATATCTACATCTATACTTTTATATTAATCTACACTAATATTATAAATGCGGAAGTGTGTCTGTCTGTCTGACATTGACATGATATTTTTTATCCCGAAAAAGTAGTTTTCCGGCGGGATAATGTATTTACGCGGGCGAAACCGCGGGCAACAGCTAATTCTAAATAAATCTGTATTATGTGTGGTTAGTGTAAAATTAATTAAAATTAATTAGAGCGTTTAAAATTAAAAATCCTTATATTATATTATACATAACTTTAATAAAGTAAACACAGAATAATAACTAGTTTTAACTTGTACTAGAGTCAATGATATTTAATAGTTATTTAAATTATGTAAATCCTACTATTGAGTTTGAGTTTGTGTTTTCGTACCAAAATACTACTTTTTAAAACCAATTAATCTACATTACAACACCTCTACTTTACATTAATTAAAACAAAATACGGTTCATCATATGAATAAATGGCATTAGATGCCCGCAGCTTCGCCAGCGTGAAATTAGGTTTTTAACTTTCATCCCTTATTTTACCCTCTTAGAGAGCGAATTTTCAAAAACTCTTTCTTAGCGGATGCCTACGCCATTATAACTATCTGTATGCCAAATTTCAGCGAAATCTGTTCAGTAGTTTCGGCTATGCGTTGATTGATGAGTCAGTCAGGTTTGCCTTTTATATATTAAGATGAAAATAGTCACGTAAAATTAAGCACATACATAACACAAAATTAAATTTTAATCAAACAGAAAACAGACATTTTGTAGGTAGCATTTTTCCACAGTTACGTGGGCAACAAACCTAATATTTTATGGCTTAATAAGAGATCAAACGGCATATTGCAGCCACTCAAGGGATTTCCCTACAGGGCTACAGGGAGGGCTGCAGTTTTTCATTCATTACTGATCTGTTGGGGAGAATTGATCAATTCAAAATGCTCTTATATTGAAAATTAAAAAAAAACATACGCAAAAGTAGTCAAAATTACAAAAAGGTATACTATTATAATTGTATAAATTTATTTTTTATAATTATTTCTTACTGTTTTGAATTATATAATGTCTCCGAAAATCAAATACGGATACGGGCACATGACTCACTGAGTAAAGACTTTAAGTCAAAAAATAATTGTCAAATTCAAAGAAAAAAATCGTCTCATGTATGGGTGACTCTTCGCAAAAACGCAAACTCGCCCATGTAAAGAAAAAAAATTTTTTCTAGTATGACAATTATTTTTCTGCTTAAACGTTTTTATATTTAAGCTTTTCGGCATTTTGGGCATATGATCTACTCGTATATCATATGCCCAAAATATCCGTAATTGATTTTATCGAACCTTATAGAATATTTATGTTAGGGCATAATTTGCCTATGCTTGAAGCTTTTTTTATTTTTTTAAAGTACGGAACTCTACGTAGGTACTTAAATAATTACACGGATTCTGACCTCAAAAAACCCGAATGACACATTTTCGTGCCGCCTACATAGTAATTTGTCGCGCCGACGGACGAACCAAAATTTATTTGTTTTTTTTAGGTTATCTCATTTTGGCGTCGGCCTTTTTACAGTGTCAGTTTTATAGTTTAACAAAAAGTTTAATAGTTTTTCTTAACAAGCTTTTTAAAATAACTACTGGCTGATAAAAGCTTAAAGTGAAGTGTTGCACCACACATAGGTACGTAATAAGAATGAAATTATTTTGGCAAAATTGAGCCTGGTACTTTTGTTTGTTTAATTTACTTTTGAAAGTATCAAGAGTAAGATCAAATAAATATATTTCTATAACGCAGTGATGTTACTAAATTGTATTTATTAAAATTTTTGCATATAGTTTTGTTAGTTACTTTAAACCTAGTTCGATAAACCGTGTTAGATTCATAAGTAGAGTATCTATTAAGAATATTGAGTAGGTATTTATTTATTCAAATACAAATTATTATTTTATTACCCATCGCAAAAACTTTCATAATGCCTATCCAAAAAAAAAGTAAACGCACTAATCTTTGCATAATGACCCTGACTTTTTTTGACCCACATTTTTTGCGACCACCGGCGCTCAGGAAGTGTGCCGTGGCCCGTAATTGAGACAATAGGTAGTCCGGAAATAAGAAAAAAAACACCTTTGTCATGTTAGCGCCAATAATTTGACAGTTTAGTCCGTGACTCAGACGAAATTTCCGAACGTGTTAAAACGTTCCTTTTTCAAATTCACATGGCGCCACGAATTGACAGGACCGAGCTGTTATCTATGGTCTTTGTTTGTTTTTAAATTTAAATAAATTAGTGACGTTGAGAATTGAGATAGGCTTTTATTTTATTGTTTAGATTAAGTATTCTTTATCTCGTGTATTTAAGGTGATAATGTCCACTTAAAGAAAGTACAAAAAAAGTATTGTTCGTCTTCACTGTCTTATTGGTAAAATTGCATAGTTTCATAAAAATATGGTCTAGATTCTTAATAAGGAATAATATAAGAATTTTGAATGACACTTATTAAAATTCTTCAATGATATCCTACTACTATTATAAATATGAAAGTTGGTGAGGATGGCTGTATATTTGTAACTCTTTCACGCAAAAACGGATGGATGGATTTTGATGAAATTGTGCATGGCAGTAGTTTCAAGTTGAACCTCAATTCTCGTATTTAAATTAGACTTTCATTTTACTTTGATTGTATTGTAAATGAAGCGACATGTTATCATGAACTGATTTTGTGAAGTTTCGAATAATCAGAGCGCGTTTCACGTTGGTTTCACGTTTACGAAAATACCGTTTAACAGTTTTATCGTATCGGAACTAGATATCTTTTATTTAGTAGAACTGACCCTCCGGATTAAAACACAGGCTACTTTTATCCCGAAAAAAATACAGTTTTCCCGTGGGATACCCGATACTATATTTACGCGGGCAAAGCCGCGGAAAAATCTAATATTTTATATGTAGTCGTCCCCTTATTTCCCACGGAATGTATCACGATTTTAGATAGTAAGGTCATCAAAAGTCATCCACACTTCCTGCGTTGACCGCAGCACGACCGAAATCTCAATTACATCCAGTGCTATAATAATTAAGGTATTGCGGACTCATTTTATCCCTTTAAATCCGGGAAACGAGCAGACGGTTCGCTTAATAGCTAGCGATTACACCGCGTAGGGACACTCGCAAAACCACAGGCTGCATCATAATATAAATGTGAAAGTTTGTGAGGATGTATAGATATTTGTGTCTCTTTCACGCAAAAACTACTGCACGGATTTTAATGAAATTTGGTACGCTAGTAGTTTATGCTCCGGATTAAAACATGGGCTACTTTTTATCCCGAAAAAGTACAGTTTTTCCTTGGGATATTGTATTTATTCAAGGGGAGCCGCGGACGGCTTGCAACTTGCAAGTAATGAAATATTAATAGTCTTCTAAAGCTCCACACCAGCCAAGTAATCTTATAAAATTCTTCGAGAACTTATCACGGGACCAGATTGACGTGCTGTGAAAGCGTCTAAAGCAGTGGCGTGGGGTTCCTATAACTCCATTTCTATCAGTTTCCCTTACTACTTATCCTCACCCAAATCCCTACCTATTATACAGGCAAGGGCTTTCCTATTAAGGAGAACCAACCTTCGCCACTGGTCCATAGATATTGTTACGACAACGTTCGATGATCATGATGACTATGACACAGACCCTATTATACGTATCACAATAGGCAATCGGACTAAATTTTTTTTATTGCATAAATGAATAGTACTCTTAAATATGAGTAACTTCTTAGAAGAAACCGTATATCAAAAGTCAATATTTTCAAAGGTACAGCGATTTGTTTAAAAAATTTCGCGAGCCTCCTAAAAACGCTATCGACCTACAAATGACGTCACTTCTAGGTTATAGTATATGAAGTAGTATATGAAGTATATGGCCGCCGGAATATATTTGTAAATATCTCCCATATTTGTACGTTTAAGTTCATACTTACCATAATTAATGTTTTTGTATATGATGTAAGTAAACTAAAATATAATTAACTAATAAATAAATGTAGGTTTTGTTTACCAATTTCGCAAAAAAAATATTTTTTTTGGTACTTTTTAAATGTATTTAATTAGTAAACTACATATAAAATAATATATTTTTTTAAATTTACAAAGTAGTAATGCCTCAATATTTCTGAATATATTAACGAAACTACATATTTCAGATGTAGTCCGATCCCCTAATATACACCTACGCCTCATTTCTCAGTAATCCGCCACACAGAACTTGTGTTATCCTATAATTATTATGTTGCCGATTTTAAAAGACGCTATCGTAAGTATATTTTACTAGCATTAATTGCCCGCGTCTTCGCCAGCATGAAATTACGTTTTAAACTTTCATTCCCTATTTTACGCCCTTGGAGGTTGAATTTTGAAAAATCCTTCAAATTTTCAGCCTTAATTTGGCCTGTGCGTTGGTACATCAGCCAATCAGCTTTGCCTTTTATATCGTAAGTATTTTATTTACTATGTACCAGTGGTATACCAGATATATGATGCTAACAGCATCCGTGGTCCAGTGGTTAGAGCATTGGCTCTCGACTTGGAGTCGTGGGTTCGATTCCCGCATTAGAATAACAAAAAATGTTGTTTCCATGTTTGGGTAGGACAATGCAGGCTGATCACCTGATTGTCTGACAAGAAAGATGATCCATGCGTCGGATGGGCATGTATAAAGTCGGACCTGCGCCTGATCTCTCGTCAGTCGTGTCGGTTATCCATCCCACTGGATTATGAGAGTAAAGGAAGAGAGAGTGCTCTTGTGTACTGCGCACACACTTGGGCACTATAGAATTACTCCTGCGTAACTGGCCTGGTTTCAATGAAACCGGCCACCGTCACCGAGATCGGTGTGGGAGGTTATTATTAATATGTCTATTGTAAAAAGATCTTATTACATATTAATACCTATTGATTTTTTGCTGTTGTTTCTTGATTTTGTTGTAGATTTATTAATGCTCTACATTATTTAAGTTAATAATATCGTCTTTTGCCTTAAATGTGTTTAGGCGCTATGGTGGAAGAAACATACAAACCTTGTGGCTTCGCCATAGTCGGGTAAAAATTAAAACATAATATTGTTATTTTATAAAATTTATACCTATATTATGAAATTAGAATAACAATTTTCAAATATCCTAATTAATGCACTAAACATCTTAACATTTAATTACGATAACTTAGGCTGTTTATCCAACACTAATTTGACGTAATATAGGATACTTTTACCTTTGAAGACTGCTTGTAATTAATAGGTTGTGTTTATTTTAGTTGTTAGTACTAATAAAGTTTTATTTTTACAACCGTCGGCCTGCTGTGATCTTTAAATTGTTGCTTTTTAACCGATTTAAAAAAGGACGTTCTCATTAGTTTTTAATTTGATTCTTCCTAACACACACTATATGTTTGTTTAAAATATATACGGTAATAAAAATATTCACACAATGGATAACCTATACAATATTTTGACCTAGTCTAACACCGAAAAGTCGCTTAACAGACAATGACAAAAATTTATATGGCTGCAGATCCATTGTGTAAATACTAATTAAATTTACTGTGGCGGACCAATCAGCGTACAGTCCTGAATCGCGCTATCGAAGTTTTCTAAGATCGGCGACATATATACGACATCTGAAAACCACTACAGTGGGCTTCGGCCTGACCGGGCATACTACCTCGCTCGGTCGGAGATCTCGTTTTGGGGCTTATTTAATGCAATAAAATTCATAAATACAATATCGGCAGCATTTTCAAGCGCTTCTTAAAGTTAGGGCGCCCCCAAATTATCCTTAGATTTTTGATCAACTATTAAGGTCATTCACAAAGAATCGAAACGAAATGATACGCGACGTAGTGCTGCATTTTTTAGATAGCTATTTAAAATTATATTTTATTTAGTACACAATAAGATACAAGTTTCATTGTAAGAGTTCGAGTGTCAGCCGTCAGGTTGCCGGGTAGCCGGTCGCGAAACGTATGGCCGTGTGTACGTGTGAAAGCTTTCGTACATGGCCATACAACTACCTACATACGGCTACCCGGCCCCGGCTATCCGGCAACCGGAACGTGTGCAACGGCACAAAGAGTTCTAATGCTAGGTTACAAGGTGCTGCACGGCGCATGTGCAGTGTATGACTGATGATAAGACATCATTACATGTGAAACGTCTGAAACCCGACTCTATATATTATACTCTATAATTATACATCGTCATTTCAAATACAAATAACGATAAATAGACAAAAGGTATGGCATGGTAGGCCTATGAGCTTTTTTTAAAATAATAATAATAATAATTTATTTATTTTCAATCACATAAGCTATACTTATATTATAAATGCGAAAGTGTGTCTGTCTGTCTCTTTGTCTGTCTGTTACCTCTTCACGCTTTAACCGCTGAACCGATTTTTATGGAATTTGGTATAAACATACTTTGGATCCCGGGAAACGATATAGGATATTTTTTATCCCGAAAAAGTTATGTTACCGCGGGATAATATATTTTACATATAAATGTTTACTGATTATGAGAACCTTAAAAAGCAGTTGCACTGTAGACAAATGTATTACGAATATTATGAAAATCCTTCAACTAAATAATAAACAAAATGGCCGCCTTCTAGAAATATCAAAGAATCTACATAAACTCTTATATCCGCTGTAAATCAATAAAGTCCTGTCATCGTATATCTAAGCCGTAAAAGTTGGGAAAATCATCGATAAATATCTCCCCTTTCCCACATTTCCCGCGGGAACACGACGATGATACGATCCTGTACGTAACTTATATTCTATATTGTTTAGGGCTTACAGGCGTTTTATGTTCATATTTTAAAGGTTGGTTATGTCGCTTCGGTTATGGTTAAAGCCACGGATTAATATATTACTTCGTGCGCGCAAAAGCTAATTTCGCAGAAACTGTACATTTTTCCGCGATAAAAAGTAGCCTATGTCCTTCCCCGTGGTATGCTTAACATCTGTGACAAATTTCATCAAAATCGGTCCAGTAGTTTCGGAGCTTATTCAATGCAAACAAACAAACAAATAAACAAACAAAATCCTCTTTACTATATTAGTATAGACTAGCTGTTGCCCGCGGTTTCGCTCGCATAAATACAGTATCCCACTATGTTTTAATCCTGAGCTTAAACTACTACCATACCAAATTTCATCGAAATACTTTCAGTAGTTTTTGCATGGAAGAGTAACTAACATCCATCCATCTATCCATCCATCCATCCTCATTCCTCATGAACTTTCACATTTACGAGTATATAATACTACACAAGTTGCCGGCGGCTCCGCTCGCTTAAATACAGTATACCACGGGAACACTGTAATTTTTCGGGATAAAAAGTAGCCTATGTTTTAATCCAGAGCTCAAGCTATTACCATACTAAATTTCATCAAAATCAGTTCAGTGGTTTTTGCGTGAAAGAGTAACAAACATCCATCCATCCATACATCCGTATATACTTACATCCTCACAAACTTTCACGTTTATAATAGTATATGGGAAGTATCAGTGGCCACAGCTGGTTCTCCATCATAGGGAAGCCCTAGCCTGTATAATAGGTAGGGATTTGGAGGAAGGTCTTCAAAAAGTAAGTGGTAAGTGAAACCGATAGGAATAGAGTTATAGGAACCCCACGCCGCTTGGAAGTAGGATTTTAAAGGTTGTTGGTTGGGTTATGGGTATAACCATTAGCCACGGATTAATATACTACTAGATGTTGCCCGCAACTTCGTACGCAAAAAGAATTCTTGCGAGAACCGTACATTTTGCTGCGATCAAAAGTAGTTTGTGTTACCATACCAAATTTCGTCAAAATCCGTTCAGTAGTTATTGTATGAAAGAGCAACAAACATCCACAATCCATACCTACATATAAACTTTCGCTTTTATAATATTAGTAAATGATGTTTTCAGATTTTCAGATTTTTTTTTCAAAAAACTCGTCCTATCTGGCTCAAAGAGTTAGCATTGCCATTGGCTAACCGCACACGTGCAATATTATTGACAGAATAAATTTGTCAATACTAGTCAACACAAATACAAAAAACGGCAATACAAGGAATATTATTGTCAATATGAGCTTTATTGTCAATAATATGGTGTGTGTGCGGCTAGCCATCTAGCGAGGAAACTCTTTGAGCTTAATAGGTACTCTGCTTGATGGTTCTCTTTTATTTATAGTTATTTAAGTTTATCGTTACTTTAGTTTTCTTTTTACTTTTGTTAATATTTTAAAGTAGCTAGTCATATTATTGTTTTTATTGTTATTTTAAGAATAACATTAAACTTTAAAAAAGTATGCATTTAAATAATGGATTTGAGTAAATTACTGACTTAATAACTGTCAAAAAAAACATATACCTACGTATATATTATAGACAAGGCATATTAAGGCAAAAACTGTTCCCACTCTTGAGATTTTTGGGGCCATTTTGACATTGAAGGTATGGTGAAAACAAGATGGCTGATATTTGAAGTATGGTGAAAACCAAGATAGCGTAACTTTTTTTATATGAATATTTGTTCTGTCAAATGTACGTCATAGCCTATCTTGAGTTTTGAAATCTATGCGAAAAAATAATAACTATAGATCTATTATATAGATTTTTATAACTTTAGTTTAGGTTTAATGATGAATCACCATATTAAGCGTCAATATTAACAAAAAAACTAAGAACTAATTAAACCGGCAAAATGTGAGTCGGACTCGCTCATGAAGGGTTCTGTACAAAATGCCAAAAATAATCTCGTTTGTATATACAAAATCAAAATACAAAAAAAAAAGTAGTAGGTATATATACTACTACACTTCCACATAATATGTAGTCTCGTTGTATGGGAGCCTCCTTAAATATTTATTTTATTATGTTTTAAGTAATTTTATTTTATTATGTTGGTAACAGAAATATATATTTTTTTTAAATTTCAACCGTCCAGCTATCATGGTTCATGAGATACAAGCCTGGTGACAGACAGCGAAGTCTCTTATAGGGTTCCGTTTTTACCCTTTAGGTACGGAACCTTTAAAATGACAATATCTTAAACATCTCGAGCAATATGATATTTTACGAAGCACTCCCGTATATTTACACGTATGAGATACGATCGTAACGTTATAGATTGCCCGTAAACGTACCCCACTTAACGTATGAAAATGTATCGGGAAAATAGTGGGAAATTAAAGTGAAACGTACTTGTGACTCCTCCGTCTTCTCATTAAAAGTAACTACGACTATATAATAATAATTAGCTTTTTCATGCGACTTCGTCTGCGTGGAGTTTGGTTTCCATGCAAAATTTTAACCCCTTTTTCACCCCCTTAGTTCGTTTCAGCCTGGTGACGTCCACTGCAGGACATAGGCCTCCCCCATAGATTTCCAGTGCGACTGGTCGCTCGCGGCCTGTATCCACCGACTTCCTGCGACTTTTCTCAGGTCATCTGTCCACCTGGTGGAAGGCCGTCCTTCGCTTCGACGTCCAGTTCGTGGTCTCCACTCAAGAACCTTTCGGCCCCAGCGGGCATCGGTTCTACGGGCTATATGTCCAGCCCATTGCCACTTTAACTTGCTAATGCGCTGGGCTATGTCGGTAACTTTAGTTCTGCTACGGATTTCCTCATTTCTGATTCACGTAGAGAGACTCCGAGCATAGCCCTCTCCATAGCTCTTTGAGCGACACGAAGCTAGGGGGAGCAACCTCCTGCTTTCACCCTCTTAGGGGGAGCAAATTCTCAAAAATCCTTTCTTAGCGGATGCCTACGTCATTACAACTATCTGTATGCCAAATTTCAGCGAAATCCGTTCAGTAGTTTCGGCTGTGCGTTGATAGATGAGTCAGTCAGGTTTGCCTTTTATACATTTAAAAGAATATAATAATAATATATTAGTTTATCCAATATAAATTACGGATATTTTTGGCATAATATGCGATCTTTTATGTGAAAGTTGGTGAGGATGGATAGATGGATGAATGTTTATTGCTATTTCACGCAAAAAATACAGAACGGATTTTTATGAAATTTGGTATGGTATTAGTTTAAGCTCTGGATTAAAACATAGGATAATTTTTATCCCGAAAAAGTACAGTGTTCCCGAGGGATACTGTATTTACGCGGGCGGAGCCGCGGGCAAAAGCTAGTACTATAATAATATGATGTTACTCCTAAGACGTTTAGGCTGGACAATAAAATTTTAAAACGTTACTTTAATAATTACCTATTGCTTATAATATTTTACGGATCCCTGATTTTTTTATATTTACACGGTATCTACACCTAATTAACATTATGTATAATATTTAAAATTAAAAGGCATTAATTAAGTTATGTAATTATGCATTATACTATTTTAATTATTCTTTAAATTAATATACTAATATCTCATTAAAAAAATATCCGTTGTTTGAGAACTTAAAAATTTAAATCAATTTCATTTATGCAAGATTCATAATATCATAATATTCTCGCCTATGTAAATACTAGCTGATGCCCGCGGCTCCGCCCGCGTAAATACTGTAACCCACGGGAACCGTACTTATATATTTTTTTTAAATCGATTAATTTATTTAAATAATAATAAATATGTCCCGCGATAAGAGGCGTAGCCTTATGTCCTTTGTCAGGCTCTATACTATCTGTGTACCAAATTTCATTTAAATCGGTTCAGTAGTTTTGGCGTGAAAGACGGACAAACAGACAGACACACTTTCCCAATTATAATATTAGTAGATATGGATGGATAGCTACGCAAGCTACATTTTATTCGTATTGCCTGCGACTTCGTACGCGCAAAGAAAATCACATGGGAACCGTACATTTTGTCACGATAAAAAGTAGCCTAGTAATATCCAGAGTCAAAACTACTGCCATACCGAATTTCATCAAAATCCGTTCGGTAGTTTTAGCGTGAAAGAGTCATAAACATTCGTCCATCCTCACAAGCTTTCACATTTAGTACCTACTAGCATTTATCCGTGGCGTCTGTCTGTACATACTGTATCCCGCGGGAACACTGTCCTTTTTTGAGTTAATAAGCCCTGGTTTGTTAAACATAGGCCATGTGTAAAGCCAGAGCTTAAATTTCATCGAAATCCGTCAGTAGTTTTTGCGTGAAATAGAAACCATCATCCACATTCATCCAATCATTCTCACAAACTTTCAGATTTATCATAGAAGTAGGACTTATACATAGACAGGTAAGTTGGGAAGAGTGTTATGGGATACTCTTCCCAACTTACCTGTCCGGTAGTTGTGGTATAGTATACGGGTATGCGACCCCGGCTTCCATAGCTATTACTGTCCTATCCCTTGCCCTCCTGGGCAGTAATATCATACATTTCCTATTTCCCACTCTAACTTACCAATCTTCCTTTCCACAACACCTATCCTTCCCTTTCCCTATTCCTACACACTTCACTAATCTGTGGAAACGCTATGGATAATCAAAAATAATTTAATTATCTAAAATGGCGGCGATGTGGTTCGCCACCCATCACGTCTCGTTTCTCTCGGAGGCGAAAAGCGGACCATGGAGAGACGCTTGGCTACGTTGAATATAAGAGGAGGATGGATGGTAAGAATGAAAGTGGACGAATCGAAAGAAGTATGTAAGGATCGAAGCAAGTGGAAAGAAGTAGTCTCTGCCTACCCCTACGAGAAAGAGAGGGACCGAAAATGATGAATTAGGACTCCAGAAACTTTTTGAAACATTTCAAGAGGGGCTCGAAAATATTGCAAAAGTTATAAACAATTTAGTAAAAATCAAAAAGGGGGTATAGTTTTTTGAAAATAACTCGGAAACTATTAAAGATATCCGAATTTTGAAAAAAAAATATCCTTAATGAAGAGGAAATTTCCTAAAAATAAGTGGCAGCTCCTGGAACTCTATGACCAGTATTGATAAATTTAATTTAGAGGTGAAAATAGCGCTAAAAACGGTGAAAATAAAGAACTTTTATTTTTCAGGCACACGTTAAACTCTACCCCCCTTACTAATAAACGCTGTATAAGCTTTGAATAATTATACAGTGTTTTGTCTTCTTCAATCGAATTAAAAATGTCACTTGTGTAACGGGAACAAAACGCTGTATAACTATTCAAAGCTTATACAGCGCTTATTAGTAAGGGGGGTTTAAAAATTGTTTTTTATTATATTTCCTCTATATCTACCTAAGTGGAGGAGTAAAATGTAGTATTGTACCCTGGGCTTAAAAGAACAATGTATTATTTGTACTCCGGGTATAAAAGTAAATTGTAGTGTTGTACCCTGTATAAAAGTAAAGTGCGGTGCAATAAAACTGAGAGCGGGGAATTACACGCCTCTGCTGCAGGCTCGATTGCAACCGCTTGCGCCTTGTACATATTACATGACTAGGGATGTGCAGTAGAGTATCGATAACAGAAGGTCGATAGGTTTAAGTATTGACCGAGCCCCAATTTCACAACGTTTTGAAACGACGTTTAATGCTGAGCTCCGGTTTATGTCTGTCCCGTTCTAACATTGAATGAGAACAGAGAAAGGGGAAGGTCAAAGAGATTAGCGATAAGCGCGCTTAAAAAATATTGGTGAAATTGGGGCTTAGATTGTTGATACTACGGTAAATCAAAGTTTGTGGCGATTATATTGAGATGAGAGTTGGTACGAGCTAAGTTTATATAAAAAGTTGAAATAAATTGAAAATATAGTCTTCTTATAACTATAAAAATATACATCTATTGCTGTTTATAATTTCAATTAGTGTGTATACCAACATTTGTTATTACATGCAGTACAAGATAAACCATAATATTAATATTTTGGTGTGTGGCGGACCAATTTGCGCTACAATCCTGAATCCCGTTATCGAAGTTTTCATAGTTCGGCGTTGTATATGTGACCGTAAAATTGTAAAAACCGTTAGATTGTAAAATAACTAACGAGATTGTAAAGATATGTTGAAAGATTCATTACTATATATTTATAATCTAACGAAAAATAATGTGTGAAATTATAGGCAGCATATTCGCGTCGGAAGTCTATTAACATTTTACAATTTTACGGTGACATCTATACAACAACTGAAAACAACTACAGTGGGCTTTAGCCTGACCGGACATACCATCTTTCTGATATCAATATTTGGGGCTACCACCAAACCCACAGTTGAATAGAAACTTTCCATTTTCTCTCTCTTTCATTTTTCCAATTTTTTCTACAAAGAATTTTATCATCCGATAAGGCTCCGATTTCCTTATATATTTTGTAATAAGGGCATTATAGGAAGGTTGGACGCTGGATGTAATTGTGTGGCACACGTGCACAAACCTATAAAAGTTGTAGACTGCTAAATTCTCTATATATAACATAAAATATTAAATAAGAAAACAGAAGCAAACATTAGTATACATAATATCTGTGGCTCGGCTGGCTCCTCATCTCTTATATTTTTAAATATCGACTATCGAGAAAACATATCAAACTCTCGAATGTCGATATATTGTTTGTAGTGTCCATCCCTAGCCCAGGGGTAACTCCGGCAGATTGGTACTGTTGTCCGGATGCAATATGCACGAATCCGTCCGTTAATTTTTGCCGAACCAATGTTCGCTAATTGAAAAATGGGAGATAACTTTTTTATTTACAACCTCTGTGCGATTTGCCAGTTCCAAATACTCGTACCTAGCTTTAACAGTCTGAGTTTAAGTTTTTAGATAGGTAGTTAAACAGAAAGTGAACTTATTCTAAGTTATAATTTCCTTACGGTAAGTAGCTACTTATTTTGGATACTTAGTTTTAATCTGCAATCCAATATGGAATCAAATATGGGGACTACCTACATGTAAAATATTTAGTATAATTGAACTATTCTGAACTATTGATGCTAATTACTTGATAAATGTAAAAAAATATGAAATTTTATGTGTAACTTTGAAATGCACCTTGCATTTCAAAGTAGGAATATTTTTTACATACCTAATTGATGAAAAAACCTACATAATTAATTATTTTACTTACACGAAATACAAAAATATTCATTTATTTAAAGTAGTTATAAACTTAAACAATAATTCCGGAGATATAAACAAAGTTTTTGCGACCTTTAATATTATAAAGCTGAATATTATTATATTATAAAGCTAAAGCTGAATATTCCGTTATTTTGTGGCAACATATTATGTGTTGATAACCATTCCAATTTGGAGTGGTTGTGACGGCCTCACTTTCAAGCGTGTTGACGGCTTCTGGTGAATTTCGGTATTCTGCGTTTAATTTATATCGATTTGGATCAATCTATGAAAGCAGCTGTTTCTCTGTACTAAGTATGTAATATATTTTGTACTTTGTGCTCTAACTCTCAAAATAAACACAATAAGATATACTAAATCTACTAAATCTTAGGAAATATGGTCCATATTATGAGGAGGCGCGGACAAATGTGACTTGGGGTGAGTGAGCGTCTAATCCCAAGCGACGCCGTCCAATTAGACGTCAGGCATTCGTCTTGCCGCCCTCACTTGAATTTAGAACGTGCGCCATTTTTTTCAGCATTTTTAATACCAACCAGTATTGTGCCATTGTCAGCATTTTATTTTTTAATGCCAGCCAATGTTATCATGAGTGTAATTTTTTATTGGCAGACAGGATTTTTAAATTTCTTTGCTAATACTGGCATATATTTTTACCTAGCAGCCTGATTCTTTTTAATTCAAGCCAGTGTACTAAAATCGTTCATTTACATGGCATTTCTGTCAGCAAATCAAATACTTTTTTGAGTAATATGAATTTCGACAAACAAGTAATAACTAATGCATAAACTTTAAGTTCAAACATCTCTCACTCTACATAATACATATTATAGAGCCATTTTGCTTGATAGCTTTCAAATTACGTTAAGTGAAGAACTTATTACAGTCCTTTTCATAGTCAAAAATGTTATACCAAAAACATAAATTCTACATTAATAATCCACCTTTGACCATAAGATAAAAAATATTATGATCTATGAAAAATCATACCACATTATATCTATGATAACCGCCCACTAAAAGTAGGGGAATATTAAATTTAAGAGGCTACTCAGTTATGACCGAACCCTTTAAGAGTTTAAGGGTTCGAATTTAGGGTTGCCAGGCCAGATATAAGGAAATTTAGCCTCCGTGCTCCAGTGGCTTAGAGCTTGGCTCTCGACTCATCGTGGGTTCGATTCCCACGTTGGAACAACAAAAAGTATTGTTTCCAAGTTTAGTGACAATGTAGGCCGATCACCTGATTGTCAGTTATCCGTCCCACTAGGTTTCAAAAGTAAAGGAAGACAGTGCTATTGTGTACTGCGTGCACACTTGGGCACTATAAAATAACTCCTGTGTAGCTGGGCGTCACACCTGATTTACCAGAATTTATTATATTCGATCACATTTATACGCAGCGCACTGTAACCAAAACCATGGCGAAACACCTGCACCGCCCCGCCCGCTCTTTTCTTTACTCTTTACACTTACAAAACAAATCGCGTTATTATGTTACGACAATTAGGTATTCAATAAAAAATAATTGAAAAAAATTGCGTAAAATATTCCGTTATTCTCTAGCAAGTTCCAACATACTATATGTGGATAGCCACTCCAATTTGGAGTAGTCGTGACGGCTTCACTTACAATGGCGTTGACGGCTTCTGGATGATTTCTGTATTCTGTGGTATTGACGTACAATATAGTGTCGTATCCACGATGCAACTGCTTTCGACCGTCTGTGTATCCGACTTATATGTTTCAATATCTGCCAACCCTGAAACCCCTACGGAAGGGATAATATCATAAACTTACCCTTCGGTTAAGCCCTTCACAGTTAATTTGTTAGTTAATCTTTCTTACACACAAATTGTTTTATATTTATTCATGATTATAAAGCCGTCGCTCATTAACTTTTCAGCGGTTTTCGTAATTGTTTTTGTCTTTAGACTTTTCATTTTAATTTTTTTTTAATTATGATTTTCTGCTTGAGTTTTTAGGGTTATATAATGCAAGTTACATTTAAAATTATGTATTATCTTTTTTTTATAACCGTAGGCAATAGGCATCAACCGTAGACGCAATGCGACGTTCATAAAGTGTATTTAAAATAACAATTCATAATATAAAATATATTTAAGTTTCACTTTAGAATTGAAGGGAAGAGCTAAAAAATGTGGTATTTTTAATTAAAAGGGGGTCAGACCGACTTGTGAGTTATATATCGCCACCAATAATAGAGCTAGATAATCTGTGTAATAATTTTGATGCTTCACATCTTTTACGTATTCTGCGACGATTTATTTCAAAGAGGATGGTTTAATGCAATATGTAATCTAAACGCGGATGAAGCGAAACGAAAGCTAGCATACATAATACTAATGTTATGTGTATACAATCCGCATTACCCGGCGGCCCGCATGAATCATAAGCTAACCGGATTACGCCCTACAAATCTTGTTAGCGCACCCTTTTCCCTCACCCTGATGGAGGTACGGTCAGAGAAATGTGTAGCGTTGACAAAAAACATATTCAAAAAAATGTGTAGGTACTTAGGTAGATACAGTTTATTTTCCATCTTTTTGGTAAAAGATGGCCCCGTGCGAGTTACGCCAGATCTTCTCGCCGGGCTAGTTCCCGAACCGGTGGTAGGCATCATGTAGGACAATTCTATAAGTGTTATATTATAACCTACAAGGAAATAAAAAAAAATTGTTTGAGTTTTCTTTGCTAACATACAATTTGTACAAAATATTTACTACTAGCTTTCGCCCGCGGTACCGCCCGCGTTATTACAGTATCCCATGGATTTTTTTCACACAATCGTGTACACACTGTATGCTCGAAGTGGTGCAATCAAATCGAAAGCCAAGTATGTATGTACCTGTTTATTCCTCTGTCTTTAATCTATGCTAGGGCGCTGTACGAGCACAGTCGAGCGTATCAACTAGTTAAAGCCATATAGGCTATATTACTGAACCCCCGTACATAATTTGTGGTCACGACAATCCGCCATTAGCCGCCAGCCAATGAGCTCGCGCCGTTTAATACGATTCCGTTTTCAAAAAACAATGGAACGCAATTTGAATGCAGATTAAAAAATTTAATCTGGCAACATTTATTCCCATAATTTAGTTTTGTTTACGATTCAACTATTTTTTTTAACATTTTGTAAAATCGTTGTTTGCTTTCTCTACTTTTTGTAGGCTATATCGTTACTTTTAATTTTTTTGCTGCAAAATGGTTATAAGACGAAAAATCTATTTAAACATTTTCTATTGGTTATCCATAAAATATTTATACTTTGCTTAAAACAGTTAACTCGAAAAATATGTCGAGATGTCAAAAACTCTCCATCTTTTTCTGTCAAAAAACAAGCTTTATAAATTAGATATTACATAGAAACTCACAATTATTCAACTTAATTGTTATTTGTTCAATCGTAAGCTATAACCTACATGCAAGTGTGAAAGGTATTTTGAATGTTAATTAAATAATACAGGTATTTAATTAGATAATACTTAGGTCTATTTATCAAGAGTTTGGTTTGATTCTCTAAGGATCAGTCTTTAGAAAATACATAAAAGGTTTTACATATCAGCAACATATAACGAACAGAATACTACCCAAGTATCCAGCTCTAAATAAATTAAAAAAAACCGTGTAATTGAATTCTTCATTCAAATAATCGAAACCCCTTCAAAGTTAACTGCATGCGATTGCTCAAATTATAAATAATGATGGTCAATTGCTCAGTCCTAGTTAATATCATCATCTCATGGATCATTTAATGCAAATCCATCCGTCCATCCATTACGGAAAACACCGCTATTACTGGCCAGTCAGATGTAATTGAGTTTCGAAAAATGGTCCGCCATCTTGAAAGTAATTTCGAAACTTGGCAACTACTTTTTTAAATTGAGTATTTATGAGGAAATCGTTGTTTTTGTCGTCCATTATTCTTTGCATATCGGAGTTTATCTATTAGCAACTTTGCAGAGTTTTATTGAAGCTATTTGGTTTAAAGTTACTAAACTTACATAATATATTGAAATTAAAATAACAGTTAAAAGTCCTCTTGACAAAACTCTAAGTGGTAGTCACCACAAGAAGCTCTAAAGTTTTCTATAAATTAATCCTATTACTATTATAAAAATGAAAGATTGAGGACGGATGGAGGGATGGATAGATATTTCTTACTCTTTCACGCATAAACTACTAAACAGATTTAATAAAATTTGGTATGGTGGTATATGGTAAGTATACTCGTAGTTTAAGCTCTGGATCAACACAAAGGCTACTTTTTATCCCGAAAAAGTACAGTGTTTCCGTGGGATTTCTGCCTCTGTTTAACAGCTAAGGACAGCTGCATGTTGATTAAGAGCCTCTTAATCATAGAAGCGTAGGTAGGAAATAAGCGGTAGTAGCCCTAAAGGGAGATCTCCGACTGAGCGAGGTGGTATGCCTGGTCAGGCCGAAGCCTACTATATTGCATTTCAGATGTCATCTCATCAGATTTTAATTGTCACTACACGCTGCCCCGTGAAGAAGTTAAATACAATTTGTATGACATTGAAACAACCTAATGGCAAACAATTGTAACTGATTCGATGTTATACAATTTGTAGCAGGTAGCTAACTTCTTGTCGGTGACTAGCGACAAATACTCAGCGTAAAGGGGCGACATTCTCTGCAAATGACCTAAACCTCAATTCTCGTATTTAAAGTAGACTTAATTTTACTTTGTTTGGATTGAAAGTGTAGCGACATGTCATCATGAACGGATTTTATGACGTTTCGACCAATCAGAGTGCATTTCACGTTGGTTTAACGTACATAAAGACACCGTTTGAGAGTTTTAGCATGTCGGGACTTGATGGTAATTGTAATTAATGCAGGTTATATTTAGCAGAATTGCCCCTCTGAATGTCAGCCATGTTGACGAAGGTCTACGGTTGTGACCGAAATAATTTCAAGCGTCGCGTCAGGCAAATCTATCACAAACATTTTGAAATATTATTGTCAATTATGTCAAAGTACGAAACGAGCTTCTGACTCCTGGCTTGAAAACCCCTACGTCCCGCGCGTCCGCGCTGCCCCACCACCGCCTAGCCGCGCAAATCGTTGAAATTAGAGATGGCCGTTTAAACGAAAAGCGTTTAAAAAAGCGTGCTTTTATAAATAAGTTGAAAAGTCGTTTATAAACGTAAGCGCTTAAAACTTAGACTTATCGTTTATAGTCATTAAGCTATAAGTGTGGTGTGAGCAAAGAAAAATAGGTCTTATGTCAGCGCAATAAGCGCAATTTTAATGTAGCTCATCACTTATTTAAAGTTTTAATAAACGGCTTTTTTTTGTACTTATAACTTAAGTATATGCTTTTTCATGTTTATTCACTTTTTGTTAGTTGCGCTTTGCGGGTTGACGAAAACACGTTATATTACGTTACGCAATAATTCGTATTTTAATCGTAATAGTGATGTTTTGGTGGTTACCGTGAACTTTTAATGTAAATAATAAATATAATAATAGTCCATATGGACGTAATATAAACTTTTCGTGCAGTGTTTTAGTATTAAGTTTATTAGGTTTTTGTCGTAAGTACCTACTGTTTAATATAAAAATTAATTATTCAGATTTCAGACAGTCCTAAGCCTGCAAAGTACGAAGGAAAGTTCATTGAAATCAGTTTTAGCGATCGAAAAATGTAACATAAGCGCAAAAAACATTATAAGTAGCAATAAGTAGATAAGCAGATAAGCAGCTAAGCAGTTAACATAAGTTGCTTTTGAATATTCAATAACGGATAAGTTAACTTTTGATTTTAAGCCGTTTATCACATCTCTAGTTGAAATGATGGTTCTTTACGTAAGTAATGTAATATTCTTAGGTTAGATTATTAGGTATGCGTCACGTCACATTCCCTCGCGTTTTCATATGAAAAATATTTTCCTATTACTGTAACCATAGATTAAAGTAATAATGTTTTTTTATTATTCATAGAATGTTCAAGTCGATTTAGTCGTGATTTCAATTATGGCGATAAGACTTAAACACAAATGTAATTTGAGCGCGGCCATTTTGTACAATTTAAATTATTAATCGTATTATTTCACGATCTGTTGACTGAAATGATTATCTCGTATACATTATGTACGTAAAATAGAATGTACTATGTTAAAGTGAGCTTTCGAGTTTTGTTTGTTATTTTTTTGGTTTACACAACTACTTGTATGTAGTATGTAATACTAGATGTTGCATACGCTAAAGAAAATCCCGCGGGAACCATTTTGTCGCTATAAAAGTAGCCTGTGTCCTTCCCCGTGGTCTACCCTATATCTTTGCCAATTTCAGCAAAATCAGACCAGTAATTTCGGAGCCTATTCATTGAAAATTAATATACATACAAACTAACAAATCGCTCCGCTCTGACGCTGCAAACACTGATAGATAAACTGTGTCGGAAGTCGCATCCCAGTGAATAAAAATAATATTTTAATTTCGTATACTCTTAATAGAGGGCAGTAATTGTCGAACGCACGGAAGAAATATCATTTTAAACATATCTTTCTGATATTATATTGCATTTCGGGTATAAAATGTAAAATGTTGGAAAAAAAAAATCGAGGGATTTGAACCCGGGACCTCTAGATTGAGAGCGGAGCACCTTACCATTACGCCATCAAGCATATTTCAAATTAACTCATGGAAAATGGTAAGTGTTTATCGAGACTGCTTGCTATAAAAAAGTTTTATATTATGAGGGAAATCTGATTGGGATTTTTTTTACATGCATCTTTGAAATTTGCCGGTTATTCTATATGGTCAGTGTATTTTTGTCGGTCAAGGGCCAATCTTGGTATTTTTGCGTGCAAGGACTGAGTAGTCTTGGTACATGGTACGTGGAACCAAAACCTAGTATGTTTACCAAGAAGTTGGTACGTCTGACATCCCTGAATATAAGTATAGTTAGACTATGGAATGCTTACTTAGGATGTGATTTTTAATGTTTATGAAATGACCTGTATATTTTGTAGGGGAGACCGAGGGGTGTTGACACAATTTTTACATTTTGTCTCATATATCAAACACTATTGCCAGAAATTTTATGATATTAGTACCAAACGTTAGGTCATTCTTTAAACTTGCAAATGACTAACATAGAGAAATTGTAAGTGTTAAATATTGTGGTAAAAAATCGATTTAACCGCATTAGGTCATCTTGTTTCAATTCCCCTCATACCGAGGTAAAATGAAACAGGGGTCGAGGAGAGTTAAAACATATGATTTCTGTGAAATATTAAGGGCTGTAAAATAAAAGTTGTGATAAAATTTAAAGGCATGTATTAAAATTTATCTTTTCAAGCACATACTTTGTTATTTTACATATCTATTCACATTTTGTACTGATATATCGCATAAGTAGATAACTACAGTTCTGATACACAATATCAACTCCTAAAGTATCATAACGTCATTATTCGTAATATTAATTAAAATAACAGTCAGATAAACAAAAAGTTTTATATTAATTGAAAATCTTTAAAATAAAATATTGATTTTCAATAAATAATTAACTTTTAGTCGTTTCTTTGGAATTATAATCAGTTTTGATAAATATTTCTTCAAATATTTATGTAACAATAATCTCATAAATATCAAAAATGTAAATAGAAAACAAAAAACGTCAATTTGGCAAAAATGTGGCAAAGTTGCTTGATACTATATCTTCCGCTGCAAAATCATATATTTTGCGATTTGCCATACCTCTTTCAGTCTTTATTTTATGATCAGTAGCCATGCTGAAACAAAATAATTAAATTAAAAAGCATTTATTTAATTGACACAACGTTAATGCTTTTTAATGCGTAAATATTCTGATACAATATTGGAAACTAGGAGATTTGAAACAACCTGTTTCAAATCTCCTCAGTAAGAAAAAACCTCTCAATATTAATTTAACCTGCAATCAAGAATCAAATACACAGAAATCAATTGTACCAAATATATACAATAAATCTCTAGATAATGAGCTTTCGAAACCAATATAAATCAAACTAAAATACAATACCCTTATCAAAATATAGGCATGGTAAATAACTTACTTTTCATGATTTTTGTCACATGCCATGAAGAACTCCATAACCGCGCGACTCATGCCACCGACGCGTATTGACAAGTCAGCGGGTGGAGGGGAGTGGTTGAAATGCAACGTTGCGAACTCGCTAACAGTTTTAAGTTCCATGAAACCGGTACTGTTTCAAATCACCTTTGTGTTAAAACCCCTCGGTCTCCCCTATGGTACATGCAGTTGTTTTATATTAGCAAAATTATCTGAAAAGCAACATAAAATATTACTTATATTGACCGAAGAATGCAAAAAGTGCAGTAATCTGTTGTTAAAAAGTTACAGGACCAAAAAGGATTAAAAAACGTCGACTTCTTTGCTATGATGATTAAATTCGAAAATTACAGTTCAAAACTTTGTTATTTATGACATTACAATGGTATACGCAGCAGGTATTTAAGTTTAAAAAATAAAATATTTTGTATTTAACTGTGACGTCACTCGTACATAATTTTTTATATAGAGCGTTTTTAATAGTCCAAGAAAATAGGCTCTGAAATACGAATGTTGAGTTAAAATTTGAATTTTTGATATAAGTTACTTTGAAGAATTTAAAAACGAACTGTGTAAGTTTTTTAAAATTCACCCCCGTGAAAAAACATAAAGAAAGTTTTTTTTATTTTATTTTGGGAAAACTTCAAGTGTTAGAAAAAAATCTTCAAATAAAAGTTGTAGAACGTAAAATTTTACATACAAATGTTATCATAACTTTTTTTCGTAAAATTGAAATTAACTGAGATAGGGTAGGTAGAAGCTAGAGTATGATGACAGAAACTTTAAAAAACCATATTCTAGCTTCTAGCTACCCTATCTCAGTTAATTTCAATTTTAGGAGAAAAAGTTACGAGAACATTTTTATGTAAAATTTTACGCTCTACAACTTTTAATTGAAGAATTTTTTTCTAGCACTTGTCGTTTTCCCAAAATAAAAAAATAAAAACTTTCTTTATGTTTTTTCACCCCTTCTCGGGGGTGAATTTAAAAAAAACTTTCACAGTTCGTTTTTAAATTATTAAAAAAAACGTATATCAAAAATTCAAGTTTTAACTAAAATTCGTATTTCAGAGCCTATTTTCTTCGACTATAATGCTCTCCAACGATCTCACTTTTGGGATGACTGTAATTCGTTAACGGTTGATCGTAGATATATGCCATTGCAAAGACAATATTTTATGTACTTTTCGGAAAGCCAATAAAAAAACTATGCATTATGTCTGTCCCCAATTGAAATAGCTTTACCTATCTACTTACCTATTAGGTACCTATCCTTAGACTGATAGAAGGGTGCAGGTAACTGGTAAGTCACTTTTTAAAAGTATAATAATTGTAAACCTTCTCCCTGTATTATTACTTGTAAACTAAGTGATTTTTAACATCCCTGGAGTCATATACCACGATATAGTAGATTCTCTTCCTAAACTTAATATTCTATCTAGGCACTATATTTAATAACAAAAAAATTTAGATAAATAATAGAAATACCCGAAATCCGCATATTCCTTATTTCTGTTTAAACTCAAACAGATACGCTATAACATACAATTCCTGAATTTAATACCATCTTTTTAGGGTTCCGTAATACTTGAGGAACCCTTATAGTTACGCTCTGTCCGTCTGTCTGTCTGCCTGTCCGCGCTTCTAAAGTCGGAAATTAAGAATATAAATGGATGAAATTTGGTATAGTCATAGATTGTGTATAAATCGCGGATTTGGCATCTTAAAATAATAATAATTTTATATTCTAGGGGTGGCTCTCCATACAAGTAGGGATGAAAAATTTGTTTTCTTTCTACCCTATCGTGTGGGGGTAGCGCTGAATAGATATTTTAAAATAAAGTTTTTATACATAACTATTTTATAAAGTCAACCATTTTCGAGTAATCGGCCTCCAAAGTGATTTATAAGTTGTTCTCCCCTGGCATTTCGAAACTATAATACTTAGAAACTTGCAATTATCTATGCTGATAAATCATGCTTAAGACTTCTTAGGAAAGTTATTTTGAACCAAATCTGACAGTAATTTTTGAAGTAATTTGAAAAAAGTATATTACGCTTTTATAGTTACGGAACCCTCCTTAGACATGTCTATATGTCTATATAAATACTCTTTACTGATAGACCGTAACACATTTGTTTTCTACTTCCAGCCTCCTTCCCCATCACAAGGCGGATAGGTCATCCCTACCAGAACAGAACGCCGCCCAAACGGAAGAAGCCCAGGACCTCGTTTACCAGGATGCAGATAGCGGAACTGGAGAAGAGGTTCCATAAGCAGAAGTACCTGGCCTCAGCAGAACGGGCCTCGTTAGCCAAGAACCTAAAGATGACGGATGCCCAGGTTAAGACATGGTTCCAGAATAGAAGAACGAAATGGAGGTATGTAATTGTATAGGTGCTATACTAGTTTTTGCTTGCGGCTCAGCCCGCGTTAATACATTATCCCACGAGACCACTGTACTTTTTCGGGATAAAATGTAGCCTATGTTTTAATCCAGAGCTTAAACTACCATACCAAATTTCATCAAAATCTGTTCAGTAGTTTTTGCGTGAAATAATAACAAACATCCATCCTCACAAATTTTTACATTGATAATAATAATAGTAGAATTATAATTTATGAACTTTGCTATCTTACCTACCCCTTGGCAATCATAGTTATTTATTTAATTATAGAAAATGACGATTCCCGAAAGACATTTTTAACGTGTTGTACTGTACGTACTTCTAAAATTAGTCGAGTTACTTTTTTCGACGCGCGGCGGTACATTAGTAGACTACATTCTGGTATCTTTTGGGAAACGCCTTCGTGCATCTTCTGTGCATACAAACACTGCCATGAAAACACGACGATTGCCTAAGGACATTATGAAATTTGTTTTTCTCTAAAGTCAAGGAAATTTAAAGCATGTGGAGTGCGAGTTTTTGTCACTACATGAAGAAGTTAACTACAGTTTGTATGACATCCAAACAGCGCCTCTAGTGGCAAACAATGGTAACTAATTCGATGTCATACAAATAGGGGATCGGACTACATCTGAAATATTTAGTTTCATTAATATATTCAGAAATATTGAGGCATTACTACTTGGTAAATGTAAAAAGATATATTATTTTATATGTAGTTTACTAATTAAATACATTTAAAAAGTACCAAAAAAAAATTTTTTTTTGCGAAATTGGTAAACAAAACCTACATCATTAGTTTACTTACATCATATACAAAAACATTCATTATGATAAGTATGAACTTAAACGTACAAATATCGGAGATATTTAGAAATATATTCCTGCGGCCATATACTTCATATACTACTTCATATACTATAACCTACAAGTGACGTCATTTGTAGGTTAAGTTTATTATAGAGCGTTTTTACGAGACTCGCGAAATTTTGTATATAAATCGCTCTACCTTTGAAAATATTGACTTTTGATATATGGTTTCTTCTGAGGAGTTACTCATATTTAAGAGTACCTACTATTTATTTATGCAATAAAAAAAATCCGCTTGCCTATTGTAGTTAACTTCACGGCGACTAAAACTCGCACTCGGCACACAGATTGACTTACTTTTCAAATTGTTAGTATTTCCCGACGGTAAGCGACTGTATCCACCACCTCATTATAATACGAAAAAATTATGATGACACTCAAACTGCTAAACATTCATTAACTCTGACGTCAATTATTATATTATTAATACTTTCAGTTTCATTGAGATCTCTTATAATTTTAATTATTAATCTATAATAAATAACTCCCCACACCGATTCCGGTGACGGTGGCCTGTTTCATTCAAACCAGGCCAGCTACGTAGGAGTAATTTTATAGTGCCCAAGTGTGTGCGCAGTACACAAGAGCACTCTCTCTTCCTTCACTCTCATAATCCAGAGGGACGGATAACCGACACGACTGACGAGAGATCAGGCGCAGGTCCGACTTTTTACATGCCCATGCGACGCATGGATTATCTTTCTTATCAGACAAGCCTACATTGCCTACATTAGCCTGCATTGTCCTAACCAAACATGGAAACAACATTTCTTGTTGTTCCATTGCGGGAATCAAACCCACAACCTCCGAGTCGAGAGCCAATGCTCTAACCACTAGACCACGGGGGCTGTTAATCTATAACCCAGTCGGGTAAAAGGATAATTGCTTGAAAAAAAAAATACTACGTTTTTTCATCGAAACGTTTTACCAAAAGATTTATATTATTTGTAAACATTTATATAAAATTATTGTCGTATCCATGTTTATACTATACTTTTCCCATCCTACTTAACTAAGGATGTAACTTTAATATTGCAGTTTTAATATAAGGGAGCCTGGTGTACCTCGGCCAAATTTTCAGTTATTCGTTATTCCAATTAGACTTACTGGCTACTGTACATAAGCCATGTTTGTATATTTTGGAAGGTCGGTTATTTGGTTAAAAACTATTAAACTTCTAATACTGATAAAAATAAAACTGCTGTCGTCCAAAATTTTTCAAACATCGATATAATCAAAGACTGCAATGGCGGTAAACGAACTCTATATAAGACGGTAGAGACTAGGGAATACCTAGAAAAAAAGTGACTCCGAAGTACAACATGTTTCCCTAATTAATATACAATATTCATAATATGAATGATGAAGTACATAAACAAGTTAATATATTTCTACGATAAGGAGAAGGTCGTATACATTAGTTTTTCACACCTATACAGCTTTCGTGGTCCAGTGAGTAGGCAGTGAAGGCATTATGCGTGTCTGTCGTAAATTGGATGCTCATAAATAGCCTAGCAGTGGGATAGCGTAGTGGTTATACTAACTCGAGGTTGTGAATTAGATGCTATAATAATCTATGCTATCTATATTCTATACTACACTAGCGAACGCGTAGTACGCGTGAAGGCGTATACAGTATACCACGACAACACTGTGTTTTTTCGGGATAAAAAGTAGCCTATATTTTAATCCAGAGCTGAAAGTACTGCCAAATCCAGAGCTGAAAGTACTACAAATTTTATCCAAAACCGTCTAGTAGTTTTTGCAATAAAAAGTAACCTTTGTTTTAATCCAGAGCTTAAACTACTGCCATAGTAAATTTTATCCAAAACCGTCTGGTAGTTTTTTCAATAAAAAGTAGCCTATATTTTTATCCAGAGCTTAAACTACTACCATAACAAATTTAATCCAAAACCGTCTAATAGTTTTTGCGATAAAAAGTAGCCTATTATAGATCCAGAGCTTATACTACTGCCATAACAAATTTAATCCAAAACCGTCTAATAGTTTTTGCGATAAAAAGTAGCCTACGTTTTAATCTAGAGCTTAAACTACTGCTATAACAAATGTAATCCAAAACCGTCTATATTATCCTAACTTATATTAGGTATAATTGTAAATAAGACTTTGTTTGTTTAGTTGTTACGCTTTCACATAAAAATTACTTAACCGATCATCATTAAATTTGGCACAGATATAAAATAGACCACAGGGAAGGACACGGGCTACTTTGTATCGTGGGAAAATGTACTGTTCCTATGGGATACTGTATTTAGTGGGCGAAGCCTTCTTTATAATATTAACTAGCCCAAAAGCTAGTGATAACTATAAATAAGAATGATTTGTTTTTTAGCATAGAATAGGCACCGAAACTACACGGCCGATTTTGATGAAAATTAGTTATTACTTATTATTCACAAAGCACTTTTACGTCATAAAAATTATTGACTACTTTTTATCCCGAAAAAGTTCTGTGTTCCCGTGGTATACTGTATTAACGGGGGAGGAGCCGCGGGTTTAAATCTTAAATGCGAAAGTTTGTCTGTCTGTCTATCCGTCAGTCTATACTCACGCTTTAACCGCTTAACCGATTCAGATGCAATTTGATAGATGTATTATGGAGATACTAGGCATTGTTAAATATGTGTATAATATAATAAAAATCTTAAATATATGTATAGTATAAAAGTATTAAATATACTTCCCGTTATCTGGTACCTGTAACACAAGTTCTTCGGATACTTAGCACGGGGCCAGATCGACGTGGTGTGAAGCGTCCATAGATATTATTATATTATATTATTATTGTGGTAACATAATATGCCCCCTTACAATTAAAAGCTTTGCTATCTATAATTCAGTTATTTAACAATATAACTGGTACTTACAACTATTAAGTACAATTATTGTTTTTATCAGTGTAAGGAAAAGTTATTCCCTTTCCAAGGTAGACAAGGTCTCTACTTCCATAAGTAGAGCCCTTGTCTACCTTGTAGGCTAGCGAAGTGAATCTCCATAGGTTTACTTCGCTAGCCTACAGTGGATTCACTGCAATTTAATACTAGCCCCCTACTAATAAAAATATTTACACAATGGATAAGTTATGCAATGTTTTGTCCTTGGCTGGCCATCCATACACCATCCTTTTCATTAAAAACTAGTGCCTACCGATACCGGCACAAATCAATACCGAAAAAAAAAACAAAAAACCCGATATCGGTGCGGCACCATATGCCTGATAGCATATGGTCCGGAATCCGTAAGATCCGTAAGATTCAGAGTACTGACAATAGAACGATGCGCTAATACAATAGCGCTGAAAATCGAACACACAAGCGTCGAGTCAAATGTCAATGTCATGTATGACAGCTCGACACTCGACACATCGATTTTCAACTCTATTATATTAGCACAGAGTTCTATATTTAGAGCTCTGTATTTTTCCAGGGCCCACCGGATTCCGAATCACATAGGCTGTGTTACGCGGAAAATAGCATTTAAATAAATATAGTTAAAAAAAACTAAAAAACACGCTTTTAAATAATATCGAATTAAAAAGTTAAAAATAATTTTAAAAATTTTAAAAATAAACTTAAAATAGTAGTAAGTATATAAAAAATACTAGTATAATTGAGGGAAAAGCGTGGGTCGCTCGATATACGAAAATTATGGCGCCCCACGCTTTTCCCTCAATTATACTAGTATTTTATATACTACTAATTTAAGTTTATTTTTAAAAAAATTAAAATTATTTTCAACTTTTTAGTTCGATATTCTTTAAAAGCCTGTTTTAAAGCTACCAGAGCCGAGGAAGGCAGCAGGCGCGCAAGAGAGAGTTACATACAAGCAAACAAACAAGCTTACATACAGGTGAAGTTAATATAATCGTGTTAAAAAGCCGATTATCGGCCAGGACACGTTTGCTAACTTTAATACTGCTAACATAATCCGCCATTTTGCTTGTTTAATGCCAGCGGTCGCCATTTTGCTTACGTTTTTTGTTAGTGCTGTTTTCCATGGAACACAGCCATAGTTCCAGCCTTACCAAAGCTATTTAACCCAATATCTTCTTAAGCTATAATAATTGACATTATACAATCAACATTAAATTGGTATTTTTGAATCGATTAAAAACGTTGAAAAACTTAAAAGCTTTTAATATTATGTATATTTTATACATGTTGATAATATTTTATCTTGTTCAAAGCGATTTATGTACTTAATTATAATATAAGAACTTATGTTTGTAGATAAAGGTTGTATATTTTAATAACTAAGAGGTTAAATTGGATTATGAATATATTATTAGTGTAATATACATCGCAATTAGTGTTGCTATGATGGAGGTCAGAGACAGCGTAAGTTCTAAATGTTTTCTAAAACACGCAAATAAAACTGTTTTTGCATATTGCAATTCCAAACCATTATTTTATAATCATTAAAAAAACTTGAATTTCATTAATAAACAAGACGACTCTAACGCCCTTAAACTTTTTCAATAATATGGCGATATAGCAAACCATTGCCAGTATCCAGTTACATCTTACAAAGGCGGTAAAATAGAACCTTCGTTTAAGTTTAAATTTATGTAATTTCGTTTTAAAAAATCGCAAAACCATACACAACATTTTTATTAGAATAAAAATTGCGTGACCAAAATGAATAGGTAAGAATCTACTTCATGTAGGAATTTTGAAAAAATCAAATTCAAATTTGGAATAGGCGCCATAGACGATAAACTCACGAATACCCAAATCACAAACAATATTGGTGGCATCCCCGATTACAGTCTAATGGACAAGCGGTGTTTGTGTTCGACGCAGATAACGCGTGCTCGATACGCGCGGCGCCAAGCCACTGACTGGTGAGAAAAAAAAGAAAAAAAAAGAAAAGTCTAAGATATTCGTGATATATGTACTAACTTTGGTTTCGCGCCTAAATAGAGATTTTCATAGCTAAGTGCTAATGGTAGTTGTTGTGTTTATTAATAAAATGTTGTTGCAAAAGAAGCCTAGATGCGCGAAAAATATACAAGAAATCTATAAAAGCTACGAAGTCTAAAAATAGCAAGTTAAGTCACATAGCATACTACTATAATAATCTTACAGGTTACATTAATTTATCAATGATAGGAATAACGATTTTAATCATAAAATTGGCAAAAAACATTCAGTACTTATTTGTCCAATATCCACTTTTCAAATTTAAAAAGTTAAAGCATTTCAAAATCGGAATGCAACCAACTCCATCATGCATTTCTAAAGCCTTTAAAAATGGCTTCTATTATAATGTTCGAGTAATTTATCAGGTCCTTTCGTATTAACCAGCCGGTGTTAATGGGCCGACTTATCTCTGACTCCTTGTTTCGTTGTTTATTATTAAAAGGCGCTTATCAGTGAGCCAGGGAAAATAGCTTTGACATAATGTTTTTTTACGTTGATTAATTTATAGGCTAATGCTTTTGACGCATACAGCCAAGATTGAATAATTTAAGATTAGTTTATGACTTTAAAAAGCTAATTGGATGTGTCATTTTTTAGATTGTGTAGGGATTTGAAACTGAATTACATAATATTACAGTGAAAACCCTTTATAACGACTCATCATTTATAATGGAACCGGGTATTGCGACACTTAGAGTTCTGTCACGGTACATTATAAACATTTTGATATTAGTGTACATTATTCTTTTTAGATTTAGAAAGGTAACTTAGTAGGATATTTGACCTACAGTATGCTAACGCGGTGGCTAAAATCAAAACGGACCCGTGGCCCACCACTGTAGAAGTTTGTGGATGATGATCACTTCGAGTAAGGAGAAAAGTCAGCTCATTTATTCATATAATTTACCCGATGATATTACTACTACCTGTATTAATCTCGAACCAACCATTCAATCATTGTGATATGACTTTTATTGCTTCGATAACATTAAAAAGTTTATGAATTATGACTCGGCCTTATCTATATAACTTTATTAACTGGTGGCTGGATACTGCTTGCTTATAAAAGGATTTTAGTGTCAGTCTGTGTTTGTTTGGGTCTTTATGTGATAACTCTAGTTATTTAGGTTAGGTCTAGGATATCTGGCGGGGAGGAAGGATGTGGTTTTTGTATTTCTTCCAAAAAATTGTGCTATTTTGATTCTAAATTATCATATTTATTAACCACTAGCTTTTGCCCGCAGCTCCGCCCGCGTAAATACTGTACTTTTTCGGGAAAAAAATATCCTTTGTCCTTTCCTAGGACTCAAAGTATATTTATACCAAGTTTCATAAAAATCGGTTCAGCGGTAAAAGCGTAAAAGGGGTAACAGACAGACAGACACACTTTCGCATTTATAATAATATTAGTATAGATTACATATTCGTAACGTGCACAAGTGTGGGGCAAGTAAAACTTCAATTATTATTTTTAAACAAAAAATTAAACCGACTTCCAAAGTAAAAATACACAAAAAAGTATGAAATAAAACTTAATCTCTAAATAATTCCCCTTTCAAATTCGACTAAAATTTTTACTATTTCTCTACTCAATCTTCTTAATTTTGAAATTGGTACCAGCCCAAACAATGTTCTACAATATTTTATAGAACTTACGTTCATATTTGCTGGTACCGACTTCAAAATTAATAAGATAGAGAAATAGTAAAAATTTTAGCCGAATTTGAAAGGGGAATTATTTAGAGATTAAGTTTTATTTCATACTTTTTTTGTGTATTTTTACTTTGGAAGTCGGTTTAATTTTTTGTTTAAAAATAATAATTTCACCCTTTTTAGTGATATATTTTGTTAAGTTATTATTAATACGTCTTAAGAACGTCTAAACTAAACGATCGAATGTATAATTAAATACTCGCCAAGCTTCCATTAGGTATTGTTATTAAGATGATGATGTTGATTACTGTAAGTTATAAAGTGGCATATGCTTGCAGTTCTTTAAACAATGCCGAAATTTCCAAATGCATATCTTTAAAGTCTAAGGAGTTCTGTACAGTGCTTTTGGATCCAGGGTATACCTTGGTACAATATCTTATTTTTTTTGGTAGTAGGTATATGCTTGTGTTACTTCAGTAAAAGTCAAAATCACTATATGTGTGGATATAAATTTTGAGGAGTTCCCTCGATTCCTCATGGCTCGCATCATCAGGATTCCACTTTAGTGACTAAAGGACTAATTTCGAATTAAACCCTTTACAAGAACAAAATAATTTTGCAAATAGGTCCATAAACGGCAGAGTAATGTTCAATGATCTCCGTGTTAGTGTAAAATACTATGAGAAATACCTTTTATATCATCATAATCTGATGATGTATGGTGTGATAGTGGTGATGATGATGATGATTACTCTACCTGACAGGGTGGCATATGCTTGCAGTTCTTTAAACAACGCTGAAATCCCCAAACATGTATCTATAAGGAGTCAGGAGTTCTATTCTGTACTTTTGGATCCAGGGTATACCTTGGAGCAAAATCTTACTTTTTGGTAGCATATGCTTGAACTACTTCAGAAAAAGTCAAAATCACCATATGTATCCATATAAATTTCGAGAAGTTCCCTCGATTCCTCATGGATCCCATCATCAGGTCACCACTTTGATATCAAAAGGACCAATTTGGGATTATACCCTATACATCACAGAAAAAATTTTGAAAATCGGTCCACAGGCCGCCGCCTGTGGACCGATTTTCAAAATTTGGCATGGAAGTATAGTTTAGGCTGTAGATTCAAACATACACTACTTTTCATTCCGAAAAAATGCAGTATTTCCGTGGAAGACTATATTTACGCGGGCGGAGTCGCGGGAATCAGCTAGTACTAAAAAAATTACATTACTAATTTACATAATTAGTTACATTATTAGTAGAGTTGACCCTGTGCCTTAGGTACGTTAGTAATATAATATATTCTTTGCCTTAGGTGCGTTATTTAGAAGTAAATCTACAAGCTTTCCCGACATATGTTGTTCTGTCTTAAATATGAACTAGAATGAATAAATGACTAACTTACACTTATTACGATTACTCCGCCGAGTAATCGTTGAACATACAAAAAAAATAAAAAATAAAAATATATATACAGCCGAACGTATAACCGCCTCCTTTTTTGGGAAGTCGGTTAAAAAGCGTAATATTTTGTGTTTTATCCAAAGCTCTCTAGGAAGTTTCAGTATAGCGTCACCACTTTACTCAATCGACTGACTTGACTCATTGACTGACCATTTATTTTGACTTCGACTAGACTGGATTTGATGATTTAGAAAAAAGGTGTTTTAAATTTAAACGATAATTCTACTTTCCCACTTTTAACACTGGCAATGGTTTTAAAGCGTATTGCCATATTTAAAAAAAACTTTAGTCTATTATGTTTACAGTGCAAATTTAAAAATTGACGTAGATGTAGAAATGCCGCATAAGAGCAGTGTTGACATTATCCAACAGTGAGGCCGGTCTAAACTACGCCTCGCCTTGTTATTACACAGTGTCACGCACACACATGTAAATAAATTACGCCCTAACCTGTATTGCGATATGTCGCAGTATGTGGTTTTTATTATGTATGTATTGCGTAGAAAAAACCGGCTTCAGTTTTGGTTAGACAAAGCTCTATAAAAAAGTGAATTTTTATTTGGTCTGAGAGCACAGTTTAAAGTTTTTTATTTTTTCTGAGCGTCAACATTCAAAGAACCTTACCATCAAATACCGCAGTATTTGATGGTAAAGATATAGGAAAATCTAAACTCGATGACACCCTACACCGTACATAATACATGAGACACCGCTCCGCAGTTTACCTCATAATATATTAAAGCCCGCCGCGTTTTTACATGTATTGTACTCCCCTTTATGTGGATAATTAATTTTTTGTATATAGCCATTGTGAAGGCTTACAATCATGGAAAAATCTCCCATCTGTATATCTATATAAATAAATGAAAGCCGTTTAATTACACTATTTATATCTCAAGAACGGCTGAACCGATTTGGCTGAAAATTGTTGCGGAAGTAGTTTAGAATCAGGAAAAGGATATAGGATACTTTTTATTCCGTTCCCGAGGAACTCAAAACTCAAGAATGGCTGGACCGATTTGGCTAATTTTGGTCTTGAAATACCTAATTGGAGAATTTCAGGAAAGGTTTGAACAGTGAGAAATATTGAAAAGGTGTAGGTTGCACTGTAGATTAGTTGTTTATTCATTCGTTCTTATTTAAGACAGAACAATATATGTCGGATAAGCTTCTAGATTTATAGATAAAGAAATTGAATGTTATACAGTAATCTACTTCTAAATAACGCACCTAAGGCACAGGATGACTCTACTAATAATGTAACTAATTATGTAAATTAGTAATGTAATTTTTTTAGTACTAACTGATTCCCGCGGCTCCGCCCGCGTAAATATAGTCTCCCACGGAAATACTGCACTTTTTCGGAATAAAAAGCAACAATGTTTGAATCTAGAGCCTAAACTATACTGCCATGCCAAACTTCGCCGAAATCCGTTCAGTAGTTTTTGCGTGAAAGAGTAAATAACATCTATCCATCCTCAAACACTTTCACATTTATAATAGTAGATAGTCAGATATATTCTTTTTTGCGAAATTTTTAATTATTTTTTGCCTTAACGTCTTGATATAAGCAGAAGATCGTATGCCCACAATATCCGTAGTTGATTTCGAACAACCTTTAACCTTATGTATTTTGTGCCTAAGCATTTTAACCACATTCTTTTAACCCTACATTCACTTTGAAGGGCGATCCAATATGTTACCTAATCACGCGAGCCGGATCGGAAATGTGTCAGAAGGGAGCCATAAAGGTCAGCTTGGACCATACATGTACTGTTGTTTATGTATGTTACGGTAAACCATCGAAACTTTCTTAGGGCGTTTATAAGATTGCCTACGTCTATGTGGCAAAAATAAAATAAAAATACTTACCAATTTTGTTTACTTATAAATCGTAGTACAATACGAATTACGATAGAGTATGATCCGGAATCCGGAAGGTCGACGTAAATTCAGAGCATTGAAAATAGAACTGCGCGGATACAATAGAGCTGAAAATCGAACAAACAAGCGTCGAGTCAAATGTCACTGTCATATATGACCGCTTGACAGTCGGCAATTCGATTTTCAACTCTATTGTATTTGCGTAGAGTTCTATTTTCAGTGAGCTGATTTTGTCCGGGCCCGCCGGCTTCCGAATTACTTCATACCTAATGCTGCTACTACACAATAAGGGTAACCACTAGACGATTAATTTTTGGAAGTTGAACGTCGCGTTTGTGTCGCCACTCGCCACAACACAACCTTATCACTTTCAGCCTCAGGTCAGAAAAAGTGAAGACTGAAAGAGTTCTGCGAAACATACTGAGGCCGGCCTAAGCTACGCCTCGCCCTGTAAATAATTACACAGTGTCACGCACACACATGTAACGAAACTACGCCTCACCTTGCAAGGCGAGCTTGGTTCTCACTGTAGTTTTTGTATGTACCTAAATGTAGCTAAATGCGCACTTGTGATAAAAACTAGCTTCAGTGTTTATTTGACAATTATTACTCTATATCTTCCACTTTCTATTAAGTTTGAGCTTACAGCACAAAATATCAGATTGCAGTGTGATGTGTGCAAGTTTTTGACTCGCCGTGAAGAAATTAACTACAATTTGTATGGCATCGAATTTGTTACCTTTATTTGCCACTAGAGGCGTAGTTTAGATGCCATACAAATTGTAGGTAACTTCTTCAAGGCGTACGCGAAAAAAGTCGCACTCAAAATATAGACCACCATAATTATGGTAGATATTACATACTCAAATCAACGACATAATGTGTGGCTCGAATATATTCCATGTGTCTTGTTTATTCTGTGCAACATCGAATAATTTGTACAACATTACATAGGCTGTTCCCCAAATCGCACCGCCAACTAACACGTAATGTACAACCTTTATTTATTCACCCCCTCATTTCTTCCAGTAATTTTCTTTGTAAGTGAATACTTAAACCACCACGCTACAATCCAAACTCAACCTTCCACGGTTCACGTAAAATCTAATCTCCCGTAGCACAGTCCAACAAAGAGATGTTGCAATCGATTTCTACAAATGTATGTCTTATTTTCGAGAGGATAAGGTTCGAATTAATTAAGATCCTTTTCGTGTAACGTAAGATGTCTTTTCAATAATTGTTCTGTAGCTTGTCTCTTTCGGAATTAGACAACAAATCCTTTTCCTGATTGACAATGAGGGAGAGAAAGCGTTAATTTTTATATCACCTCGTTTCTCGAGAGGGGAAACTTTCAGATACTTTTACAGACGATTTGTTCGTAGTCTGAAAAAAGTATTTAGCATTAGCATAATTGAAAGTAAAATCTTTTGAGTGTATATTTTTTTAAACTTATTCATTCCTTCTAATTTAAGAGCTTCGCTCTTGTCGGTGGAGTTTTCTCCATTCCTTTCTACACTCCGCGCTTCTCTTGACCTCCTGATACGACACGACCATCACTTTCTCCTTCACCTGGTCCATAAAAGTTCTTTTCGGCCTTCCACGTTTTCTTCTACCTTTTACCTTTCCTTCAATTATTCCTCTAATAAAGATGTCGTGCCGTATCAAGTGTCCTAACATCTTTCCTCTTCTGTTCTCGATGGTCTTATTAAAATATCTCTCTCTTCTTCTTTTAAAGTTATACATTCTATTAATTTAAATTGTAGGTAATTTTGTGGGACTGTTTTCTGTGAGGCTATGGTATTCCTCCGCTCCAATAAATTTATTGTATACATGGAATTTAAGTTTACCAAATTGTGACTTACTCACTTTTACATTTGGGTCGCTCACGTACTTAGAAACACTATAGCTATCAGCGGTGATAACCAAAAACGGTTATCCTAGCAGTATAAGCCAGCGCTAACGAAATTACATTAGATAATACCTTGTAGGTACTTACTACTTACTTCATTTATTACCTGGGAGACCGAGCTTTACTCGGTGTTCTAGTAGAACGATGAAATAATAATAATAAAAAAGACGGGTTGCACTCTGGGAGTGCCGGCAGAAGTAAAAACTTGAATATTAACGTTGTGTATTTTTGATATTTTGGCATGGTTAGGTAATAACTTTGCACGAATTTCTTTAATTATCAGTGTAAAAGTACTATCATTTATTTGGTAAAATACAATATTCATTTATTGCGCTATCCTACACAAACATAACGTCATGACAATTTATATTACATTAAAAATTTAACACTCCAGGTTTCTGGGGTATATCAAGAATTTGGAATCTGTATGGAGCCAAAATGTAGGGCTCGTTTTCTCGATTCCAATGATACCCCACTCGAGGGGTCTAGGCACTAGACCCCTCGAGTGGGGTTTCATGCTCGCGTAAACCAATACAGCAAACAATTGCAAGTGAATCTTACGCATTTTCGATGAGGACACCGTGACCTGTCGCGCGAGTTTAACAGTTTTTACCCATCCCAAGAAAAGTGCTCAGCGCCGCTAAAGGAGTACCTATTTACTTAAAAAAAACAAATTATAAGAATAACGGCTTGGCTAGACCGTTTTTCACAGGACATTCACTGGCAGATAGCTTATATTATAAGGAGTAGCTTACGCTCCTTTTATCTTAGGGTTCCGTTTAAAAAATAGGGTTCCGTTAGTTCTACGCAAACGAAGTTGCGGGCACCAGCTAATACATAATACATACTAATATAATTATAAATGTGAAAGTTTGTGAGGATGGATTGATATATGGATGGATGTATGGATGGATGGATGGATGTTTGTTACTCTTTCACGCAAAAACTACCAAACGGAT
This sequence comes from Glaucopsyche alexis, assembly GCA_905404095.1. Classification (NCBI taxonomy): domain Eukaryota; kingdom Metazoa; phylum Arthropoda; class Insecta; order Lepidoptera; family Lycaenidae; genus Glaucopsyche; species Glaucopsyche alexis. Next base: position 5,878,597 of record FR990064.1, on the reverse strand, counting down.
TTCAATGAAATTTGGTACGGTAGAAGTTTAGGCTCGGGACTAAAACAAAGGCCACTTATTTTACCGAAAAAGTACATTGTTTTTTACTTTGGGATATTGTATTTAGGCGGGCGGAGCCGCGGGCAACAGCTAGTAATATGATAATACAATAAAATATGAGTCTACAGTGGCGTGGGGTTCCTTTAACTCCATTCCTATCGGCTTCACTTACGGCTTACCTTTTGACGACCCTCATCCAAACCCCACCTATTATACAGGCTAGAGCTTTCCTTTGAAGGAGAACCAGCCGTCGCCACTTTGAGTCTACCCACTATACCGTATGAATTGCTGAGACCAACTACACCATGCCACCAGCAACGGTAGCGACGACAATATCTAAAAACTGTAGCGGTAGCGCGCGACTGTTTCGGCTGCCCGTTTGCACCGAGCCTAATAAGTAATGAAAACACCACATCCAGTATTTTACTGAAGGGAATGTAATGTTCCTAATTGCCACCCCACTGCTGGGCTTATTTAAGCTGAGTTTAATTGGTCCTTTATTTAATTATAGGGATTAGGGATGTGCCGCGTGTCGATATCGATAGCAACTTTATTGCTTACTGAGAATTTTATGTTATTGTTACAGAAATGTTTTGATGGAAGACTAATAATTTCCTAACATTTAATAGCCCGTCTGTAATTATATTGATTATTTTAATAATCATATTTATAACATACTAAAAATATTGTAACGTTTTCATAGTACAGGGATGAACTGAAATTTCGTAAGTTCGAACATTAATTAATTTCCATTCCCTCTAAAATAACAAATATAAAAAAAATAACATTTAAGAGGAGTCCCAAACTTCTAACGGATTTTTTTTTCGTTTTGAACCGAACCTTTCGTGCGCGAGTCCGACTCGCATTTGGCCGGATTTTTTAGTTACAGATAATAACCAGTTTTATTTTTACTATAACCGTTCATATCTTGTTTGTTTTACATAACGCTAAATGGTAAAAGTAATGTAATATTTAACGATTTAATTTTTTATTATTACCTTTTAACTAATTTCCAAAAAAACGAAAATCGAAATTTATAAACTATTTTTTATCGATAAAGTCTTTATCGATAAGGCACATCACTCAGAAATAAAGTTTTTGCTGTGAAGTTGACTTAACACGCTGTTCAATCATTTACCCCGAGCCGCCCATTCTCATTATCTCAGTTTGTGGCACAATAATTAAAAATGAGATTGATAACTCGCTGAAATAAATAAGAGCTGAATGAAAATTGAACGATGGTTGGATCAAAATCACTTATCTCTTAATTTTATAGCAAAAATAGCTTTTGCCCGCGACTTCGTCCGCATGGAGTTTGGTTTCTATACTACAAAGTTTTAACCCCTTTTTCACACCCTCAAAGGCTGAATTTTACAAAAACTCTTCTTAGCGAATGCTTACGTCATTACAACTATCTGTATGCCAAATTTTAGCGAAATTCGTTTAGTAGTTTCAGCTATGCGTTGATAGATGAGTCAGTCAGGTTTGTCTTTTATATATTTAGATTAAATATTTAGCTACAATTATCTTAATATTCTCCTTAATCGTTTTTACAATTTTAAATTACAAATCTTTTGTAAGTTTGGAGACTTTTACAAATTTTAACCCAGATACAACCATTTCCAGTCTAGTAATGACAAGACTGTTATTTGACTGACTTCAAAAGCAATTCACCTATTACTAACTTTTGCCCACAGCTCCACCCGTATAAATACAGTGTCCCACGGGAACACTGTACTTTTTTGGTATAAAAAGTAGCCTATGCGTTATTCAAAAACTTAACCTACTATCATACCAAATTTCATCGGCATCCGTTCAGTAGTTTTTGCATGAAAGAGTAACAAACTTCCATCTACCCTCTCAAACTTTCACATTTATAATAGTAGTAATTTTTTTTTTCTAATCGAAGGCAGGTCATAATCGAGCCCTATAGATCTAAAATGGCCGCATTAATGAGGGTTTTTGATATTTAGGGGGTAGACCCGACTCACACAAAGCGTCATCTGGTGGCATAAGTGGTATCCAAAACGGTCAATAAGCATTTTCGATACTTTTTCTATCACCAGGCGGCGCTCGGTAGCCCGACGGTCCTAGTCGTGTCTAAAAGCTGTCAGATGTCACGAATTTAAAAGTCCTCATTGAAATAAAACATCATCTTTTCAATTTCAATAGACGATGCTTGTTAATACAATATCTTATTTTTGGTAGATTTAGACTTTTACTGAAGTCTAAATCACTATAAGTGTCTATATAAATTTCGAGGAGTTCCTTCGATGCCTCATGGATCTCATCATCAGGTCACATTTGATATTATACCCTTTACATCAAAAGAAGAAATTTTGAAAATCGGTGGAATTATCTTTAGGTATGTCGTCTATAGATAGGTATGTCGTCGAATTGGTCGGCTAATTTAAATTTGACAAAAGCCTGCTAGCAAATCTAAATAAAATCTAGTCATAAATTATTGAAAGTAGCTTTCCATAAATCATTTAAATACAGTAACTCGAACATTAAAATCAATACAAAGGTTAAAATTAATTACCAACAGGGATTAAGGAGAAGGAAGGAAGGAGGCTGTACATCACAAAGTTAACTGAAAATTTAACTGTCAGTTATAATTAAACGTGAATTGTTACGTTAACTTCTTACCGACTTTACTTTGCGTTAACTTCGTGTGTGGTTAGTGAGGGGATATTATCATTTAAACACATACGAGTATTATAATATTACAATATTACAACAGTCTCCCACGGGAAAACTTTATTCGGTATAAAAGTAGCCTATGTGTTAATCCGGACTAAATTTCATAAAAATATGTTCTGTAGTTATAGTGTGAAAGAGTAACAAACATCCATTCATACATCCATTATTAATCCATCCTCACAAACTTTTACATTTATAATTGTAGTAGGATTATTGTTCTATTTTTACTACACTATCTATTAATTAATTATTATTGCCTGCGTCCATTGCGTAAAATCTATCTCAGACAGACAGACTTTTCAATAAAAAGTTGGTTTTGAGAAGTAATAAAAAATAGAAAAAAATTACATATTTTCCGACTTATTTTGGCCAAATAAAACAAACTAAAGTGTAAACAAAAGTTAAACTAAATTAAAATAGTGAAAGCGTCTATCTTAATTTTGCTAACAAAAGCAAGAGTTTAATGAATTTAGTGCATTTTACGTAAGCGATAAAATGAAACACCTTAATCTGAGTCATGTGCCGCCGCCATTATAACTTTGATTACGATAAAACCTTTAATTGAGACTCTTTAGGTCAGCGGACAACGTGCGATATCTTTGCAAGCTTAAAAGCCTTATTTATAAAACACAGCCGTGAACAAACGAAAAGCAACTTAACATCCTCGTCATAAAGTTCATTTTGCAGGTACATCGTTAAAAGGTTATAATCTTGACAAGTTACTCGATTTTAAACTTTATATCTAAAGATATAAGTTCGAATTAAACGTGTTTAATGCAAATGAAAAGCGGACTCGGTAAGACTATCTTAATTAGTGAGATACAATGCTTTATGTGTAGGCTATTGAACATTACTAATGTAGGCGCTTAATGTCGATAAAAATTTATCGATAAAACTTATCACAACACTAGACACAAGATGGCGGAAGTTATAAGACGATTTGTAATTAGATTAATAGCTAATACAAACGGCAAATAAATTATTCTATCGCGTATAAAAGATATAATATTAATAGAAGATATTTTTAACAAATGAGAATCGACGTTTCTTTGGATTTTTTTATATTCCATAAAAACATCGTATCAAGGAATAAATTCCTTCTTCTTTGTGTATTATCTACAAAATAATGCATGTAACTAATATTGAACAAAATAACTGGATTTTTGTAAACATGTCCATAAAAATATACCGCCGAATGTATAACAGCTTCCGGTTTTGGAAGTCGGTTAAAAATGCACATCAACATTTGAAAATAGCTTTTCGGCTAATTTCGGTGTCTAGAGCGTAACTGAGATTATGCTCTACTAATACGACACTAACCGAATATCTATTTTCAAATAAATACTTTAACATCAGCGTATCCTTTTATCGCGTGAAAATGTACGATTCCATTAGGATAGGGTATTTTTACTTTCATACATAAACTACTTAACCAATAATCATGAAATTTGGCGCACATGTAGGGGAAGAATATAATAGACTACTTTTTATCGAGGGAAAATTTACGGTTCGCATGGATACTGTATTTACGATTTCACGTCAAAACTACTTAACCGATTATCGTGAAATTTGGCTCAGATGTAGAGTAAAGAGGAATGACATGGGCTACTTTTATTGCGGAAAAATGTTCGGTTCCCGTGGGACACTGTACCGGGCATCAGCTAGTCTTCCATAATTATGGTGATCTATGTACTGAGTGCGAGTATATGTTACTGCTCGCCGTAAATGGGTTACCTATTTGTATGACATCGAAACAACGCCCCTAGTGGCAAACAATGGTAACTAATCCGAGCCGCTAAAGTAACTAAAAAGCCGCGGCCAAAAGCTAGTAGTTAATAATGATGTTATTGATGACCCATTTTAAACAAACTCATCTATGTAATTATACTCATCATTGACAATAATTGGCTGTACTCGGCTATTAGTCGTTTTGAGGATACTTAGGCTGTATTTTGTGGTAGCACAAGGACTTATACTATCATAATAATTATGCGTAATGATTAACTTTAAGCCTTGTAAATAAGAACAAGAAAATAAAAATTACAACTAACTTTAAGTAATTTTTAGTAACATGGAAAATAGCTTATCGATAATTATTATCAATAGAGGAATGATGACATCCCTATTAATAGTGAGTTGGAGCATGGGTAATGATTTAAAAAAAAAAGAACAATTTTCCATCTTTTTGCTAAAAGATGGCCCCGTGCGAGTTTCTTACGCCGGTTCTTCTCGCCGGGTTAGTTCCCGAACCGGTGGTAGGCATCAAGTAGGGACAATTCTTTAAGCGTTACTTTGTAACCCATATGGAAATAAAACTTTTTTGATTTTGATTTTGATTTACATCTTTTAATCTTATATCTTCAAACGAGCAAATTTAGTATCCCCCTGTATACTAAATTTCATGAAAATCGTCAGATCCGTTTCGAGGGCGATAAATCGGTCTAGGTAGGTTTTGTCCCTGGGAAACTGCGCATTTTTAAGTTAGGTATATTATATTATGGCTCCGAGCAAAGCTTGGTTACCCAGGTACCTACTAACACTTACGAATTGTGTCGTCAGCAGCCGTGGTCACGAGAGGACTCCAGAAACTGCACCGCGACACAATCCGTAAGCGCAGTATAATATACTTAATAATAAATGCAGTATAATAAATGAAACATTCTAAGTAATCCTAATTATCAAGCAGTGTGCTGATGATGATGAATAATAGCTTAGAAGTTAGAACCGTCACGTCAGATTTCAAACAAAAATAACCTAACCAAGAGCATGTCAGGACATGTCTAAAGAGGGTTCCGTAACTATAAACGCGTAATATGCTTTTTTTTAAATTACTCCAAAAGTTACTGTCCGATTTGGTTCACAATAATTTTCCTAAAGAGTTTTTAGCATGATCTATTAGCATGAAAATTTGCAAGTTTCTATCTCCTATAGTTTAAAAATGCTAGGGGGGGGGACCAACTTACAAACTACTTTGGAGGCCGATTACTCGAAAATGGTCAATTTTATAAAAAAGTAACGTATGAAACTTTGCCTTTATTTTAAAAGACCTATTCTACGATACCCCACACGATGGGGTAGAGTGAAAAAATATTTTTCATCCCCACTTCACATGTATGGAGAGCCACCCCTAAAATATAAAATTATTATTTTTTTATGATCCCAAAACCGTGATCTATACACAATCTATAACTGCACTAAATTTCATTAATTTATATTCATAATTACAGGAGCTAGAGGCGCGGACAGACAGACAGACAGACAGACAGACGGACAGAGCGAAACTATAAGGGTTCCTTAAGTATTACGGAACCCTAAAAACGCACATTAATCGGATATTTCGTTCGTTAGTTTCGTTACCCAACTAACATTTTGGTAATAAGAATAAGCGCTAAATGACCTATTTAAGAGAAACTTAAAAACCTAAGGTTCTATAAAAGGTCTAACAACTAGTGGTAAAGCACCTTTGAGTATCCAATAGCGCGCTATAACTATCTTATAACCCTCGATTGGGCCCACAATTTTAGAGCTTAAAGTGACATAATAGTTGTAGAAAAGTGATAAAAAGGTGGGAATAAAGAGTTACAATAGTGCTATTGAAGTAGTATTCGCCATTTTAGGTGTATTATAAGCTATACACAGGTTACAATTGCACCCTTTAGTAATAAATAATTTATAAAATTCACTCAACTAGCTTTTTTAACAACATATGAGTGCTCCTACAATACTATTTATAGCTCGATTGTATATTGTGCATATTAAGTAGTAATAAACATCACCCAAAGTTTTTTTTTACTTTACGTTTCTATTACCGTCAAAAATGATAAAATATAATTGCAGTGCGCATATTCATGGCCGACAATCATGGCCGACATCAATTAATAATTTTATACATTATCGGTTTCATAATTATGGATTTTCCCTGCGGTGATAAGTAATCTGTGATAATATATACTAGTTTTCATCTCAATTTTGAAGCGCCTCAAAAATAAACAACATTTCATATTATTAGGTAAAATAAATCACTGCCACGGCATTTTTTTTTTTATTTTAGTTGTGGTTGTAAATAACAATTCTCAGTACGTCTATGTATATTATAATTGAAAACAGTAAATAATGTAAATCAATAAGTCGGAAAATAATATTTTGACCATAAATTTACTTCTAAAATTTTATAGGTTTTGTTTATTTAATGGCGTAAAATCTATATTATCTAAGGTTCCTGATAACTCTTTTATTCCCAACGCAGTGGTAAAAAAACTATAGCTAGCTTTTTAATGCCACTTGGACTTTTATAATGTGGGAGTGAATCCTATTATACAACCTGTAATGATTTAAAGGTGGTTTCTGATACTTGCAGCATCTAGCTCTATAATAGCTACAGTTATCACTTCTTTAACTTCTATAGCTCTATAATACAAATAGTTATCACTACTATAACTTTCTTTTAGCTCTTAGGGCTCCATAGAACTCGTTAGGTAGTTCAAGGTATTGACTAACTCCATTTAAGAACTTTAACCGTTTGTAAGTATTAGCAGACACCTTACAATTGGTTCTAGTGTTTTACGTTTCCTAAAGATGTAAGAGTAAGTTATACAAAAGTTCTGACAAACTCCAAGTTAGCACCTTAAGTTATATATTTTTCCTTTATTTCTATTATGCCTCTTGAAACTTTAATTATTTATTCCTAACGCCGCAGTAGAGTCCAAAGCTATTGTCAGAGCTCTTATATGTCGTTTATTAATACTTTAAGTATCAAAAAAGGTTTCTCTTAGCGCCAAAATGTTAGTTGGGTAATTACGATGCCTCGGACAGACATCATACAGAACATAGAAACATCAAACTTATAACACCTTTTTGTGTCGTTAAAATACACCTAAGTAGGTATGACTTGACCCGATCAGCCTAAGAATAGAATTTTATACAGAAGTGATTATATCTGTTTCTGTTATGTTGGATACTCAAAGGTTTCTGTATAAAATTCGTGATATAAATAGTGAATAAGAAGAATTCACTAATTTCATAGCTAGTAGGTAGCTATATAGTTCATCGTACCATAGTAACTATTTAATAATCTAAGATCATGCTTTGTAATTAAATATTTTTTTGTGTGTTTATCTCGATTAAAATAAAAAAAATACATGAAGTAAGAATACCAAATGAATTTTTTACAACTTAACATTAAAATTAATTGAATGTCTTTCTTTAGTTATAATTAAAATAACTGTAAAGTAAATTTAATTAAAAAGTTTTTAGGTGACACTTATACGTGAGATATTTTTTACGATTTTATCATTTTTTATTTTTTGTTCAATTTAAATTTCAGTACCTTGTATTAAAATATACAGTATTTTAGAATTGTTAAGAACTATTGGGCCTATGAGTTACTTATGTCAATACTTGTGAAATAAAATTTTTTGCTTTTCATACAACCGTAAAACAAATTACAAAGTACCTACATGTTATAGGTGAACTTAGAATTTAATGTCATAGAGCAAAAACCTGCAAAATCCAATGACAGAATTTTCTAGTATTTTGGAACGAAAGTTCCTTATAGGACGTTGCGGAAGGTTACTCTAGTCGGCAACAAACATAACCAAGAGTATGTCAGGACATGTCTAAGGAGGGTTCCGTAACTATAAGCGCGTAATTTGTTTTTTTTTTTCTATAGTTAATAGAATCAGGCGTTACTTTGCGGAAATCCATAGCATTAAATTAATTAATATTATGTTTATAGCAGTTTTTCCGCTAAATAATACCCACAACCTGCAAGCAAATGTGTGAGTGCACGCATAAGCATGCGTAACGCACCTCCCTCCTCCCACACTGCTTATGCGTGCACTCAGATGCAAGATCGTGCAAACACCACCACCACACAAGCAACAATGTCGGCAAGATCGTGCAAAGCCCCACACCACCATGCAGGTTGCAAAACTCGACGCGCGTTTCGCCCCGAACCCGGAGCATCCTCAGGAAGTGGACCTGCGAACAAAGTTCGTTAGTAATGCTGCTAATTCGTTACGTAATCTCACACCGGGCCCTTGGAAGGGGCCTTGGGCGGGGAACCACGATCAGGGGCTTTGCCCCTCTACGTGGGGAAATTAAATTTAAATCGACCAGTACGAGTACTGGGCGAGAAACTAAAATCTATTTTTGAGGGCAGACCCCCCGCGGCAGAACGCGGGGGGAAACCCATGACAAAGCGAGGGAAAATTCGCCACCAGGCCCGACCTAGACCGGCGGACGGCTCCAAACGGCGCGTGAGGGTCCCGACCCGGAGGCCGAGAAACGTGTTTGGGTCCACTCCACCACGCGCCGCGCCTGCCGCCCGCGGACTCGACCAACCTGGGAAAAGGGTGGGAAACAGCTTCCGGACCCCAGCTTTTTGATAGCGGGGGGGAAGATACGTCACGTGGCGACGGGGTGGCAAGAGGGCTGCCACTCCGACAGGCCCCGGGCGATATAAGAAAATTGTTGCACCGGCAGGTGGTTTTATCTTAGTCTTAACTTTTTTTTTTTTTTTTTTTTTTTTTTTTTTTTTTTTTTTTTTTTTTTTTTTTTTTTTTTTTGCCGGTGCAGGGAAGGGTGGGGACTGCGATCCAGCGGTGGTGCATCCTCATCTTGGCGCCGGGGGGCGCCTAGCCACTCAAACGTCCGGGCGACTATAGTCGCCCAAAACTTTTTGGCGCCAACCGTTAGGGCGACTAGAGCAGCCCAGATGACTCGCTCCACTTAAACGTGTTTTTATCTGTGGTAGTGTTCAAGAGGTACACAAGTGTTTCGCTAGATGGTTCTTTATTAAATTACCCGTCTTTTGGGTTGGTAAAACAGTACGTCGGGCGACACCATCATTATGAAAAAAATTGTTTACAAACACTAGAGTCAAGTTTTGATGTGTCTGTGAGTGCCGTCTTTAAAATGTAAGTAAAAATGTATTTATTATACAATTGTATTAGGTGTTATATATTGAAATAATCCTGGAGAATCATTATTTCAGAATATCTACAAATTATAAGCATCCACAGTCTAATAAGATGCTTATAAATGAGTTAATATCGACAAGCAAAAATTTGCCGTTGTTTGTCGGTTTTTCGTTAAGTTTTTGTATGATATAATGTTTAATGTAGTAAAATACTTCTTGTAATTGAAAAAATAGGTCACCGTTATTATATGTGAATATTTAAATTAAATAAATATAGCAAAACAAGAAAGGATTACATATTTTTATTATTTAATTCTCAGGATTTAGACATGGGCGATATCAAATTCATGCAGGAATGGGTAAATTGTTTTCTTTTATTGTAATACACTCATCCCTCTAAGTAATTAAATATTGGTATCAAAAAAAAAGCTTATATAATCTAGTTTATTAATATAATAATAAATATAATTAATATAATTATAAAATAATATGTAACAGCCTCCGTGGTCTAGTGGTTCGAGCATTGGCTCTCGACTCGGAGGTCGTGGGTTCGATTCCCGCATTGGAACAACAAAAAATGTTGTTTCCAAGTCTGGTTAGGACAATGCAGGCTGATCACCTGATTGTCTGACAAGAAAGATGATCCATGCGTCGGATGGGCATGTAAAAAGTCGGACCTGCGCCTGATCTCTCGTCAGTCGTGTCGGTTATCCGTCCCACTGAATTATGAGAGTAAAAGGAAGAGAGAGTGCTCTTGTGTACTGCGCACACACTTGGGCACTATAAAATTACTCCTGCGTAACTGGCCTGGTTTCAATGAAACCGGCCACCGTCACCGAAATCGGTGCGGGGAGTTATTTTTTATTAATATGTAAATAGTTTTAAGGTATGTTACGAAAAATTACGTAAAAACGTGTAATTATTTAATATTTTACGCAATTTAGGTAAAAATTGTTGTAAAGTTTCATTTTTTGTACTATTTACGATAAGAGTTATAACTTACTTTTCACATATTTTGATTTCTTATAATATCAGCTTTATACAGGTATTTTTTAAATTTGCCGTAACAGTTGTAGTTTGTTAGAAAATAGGCTTTAAATCGATGACGGTATCTGGCGCTCGACCGCATTATTATATCAGCGCGCGCGTGGACGTTCAAGGGGTTGGCAGCTGTCAGACATGGACGTTTGAGTGGATAAGGGGCGCATCATTGCGCCAGGGGGCGCATCTTTGCGCCAGGGGGCGCATCATAGCACCTATAGCACCTCAGGGTGCGTCGTTGCGCCTGGGGGGCGCATCATAGCGCCTGGGCTCCTCCTCTTCGGGGGGGGGGTGGGGCGGGCGTTGTGGGCTCCGCCGGGTCTTCGGGCGGGACAGCGTCCCTTGGTAGGCGGTGACGGTCTGGCGGGCGGGCATGCCAGGGCGCCAGGTCGGTCAGCTCGACCAGGCGCGAGGAATCCGCTCGCGCGAACAGGTTGGTGGCGAGCCGGGCTATAAAAGCCTCCAGGCTCTCCACTCGCAGATCCCTGGCGATGGTGTCGTTCCTCACGTACCAAGGGGCACCCGCGATTCGGCGTAGCACGCGGTTCTGTGTCCTCTGCATCGACCTTTTAAGGGACGCAGAGAGCAGGTGGTGCCACGCAGGTGCCGCGTACGTGAGGCGCGATCGGACGTATGTTTTATATAGGGCGATGCGCATGCTGAGGGGGATCTGCGGGGACGAGTAGGCTGGGCGCAGCTGGGCTACCGCTGCTCTGGCCTTGGCCACCGCTGACCTGCATTGGGCGTTCATAGTCAGCCCCCTGTCTATGATAACGCCCAGGTATTTTGCCGACTTACCCCACGGTATTTCGGCATCGCCAATCTTGAGTGGCGCTGGGAAACCTCTCCTCCTGGTGACGGCGAGCGCCTGGGACTTGCCTGGGTTGACAGACAAGCGCCACTTGCTCAGCCAGTCAGGGAGGAGGTCCAGCGTTCTCTGTAGTTTGATGGCGGCATGGTCCGGGTTAAGGGAAGTGGCGAGGAACGCCGTATCATCAGCATATAGCGCTGTGGTGGTGCCCAGGTCTGTAGGTACGTCGCTGGCGTAAAATTTATACAGACCTGGGGAAAGTACGCTTCCCTGAGGGACGCCTGCGGTGATGGGACGCTCTGTGGAGAGTATCCCGTCCACTCGAACCCTGAAGGTTCTGCCAAGGAGGAATGATGCTACAAGCCTTACCAGAAAGGGGGGGACATTGGCTCGGATGAGCTTATAGAGGAGACCCTCGTGCCACACGCTGTCGAACGCCTTCTCCATGTCCAGGAATACGGCCACCGAGGAATTCTTCTTGTTGGCCGCAACGGAAAGGTGGTGAATCACGCGGACCAACTGTAGTGTGGTGCTCAGCTGAGACCTAAAGCCGAACTGTTCCTCACGAGGAGGGAGGTACGGGGAGAGGTGTTTGAGAAGTAGGATCTCAAAGGATTTGGAAAGCGTGGAAAGGAGGGTTATGGGCCGGTAGCCCTCGGCTCTTCTGAGGTCTTTGTGGGGCTTCGGAATATTTATGATGAGCCCCATCTTCCAGATAGTGGGGAAGTGGCCGGTCCTGACGATGCCGTTATATAGCCGGGTGAGGGCGGCCACGGTCCTGAAGGGGAGGTGGCGTAAAGCTGAATTAGGAATGCCGTCGGCCCCGGGAGCTTTCCGGGGTTTTAGGCGGGAGAGGGTTTTTTTGACTTCTCTGGGCGAAAAAGAGAAGTCAGGGGGAGTGGGAGGAGAGAGAAGGAATACCTTTACCTCCTCGGAGACCATTTGGGCGTGATCCGTTGCGGTGGTCGGCAGCGGCGAGAATTGGCGTTCCAGGTGTGCGGCGTGGATCTCAGCTCTGTCTTCTGCGCGGTACCTGGGATTACCGTCGGGGTGCAGAAGTGGCCTGATAGGGTCTGTGGTTCTGGTAAGGCTGCGGCAGAAGCGGTGTAAGGACGCCCAGTCCTCCCCTGCTTCTTGGATGCGCTGCGTCCATTCCGCAGTGTTTAGATCCTGCAGCTGCTGTTTTACCTCTGCGTTGAGGCGGTTTAGTTGATTTTTCAATGTGGGACATCTGGTATACTGCCACTCTCTACGCAGCCGTTTCTTCTCAGCAATGAGCTTGGCTACGGAGTATGGCAGTGTAGGTCTCTTGTGGTGTCGGCGGGTGGACGGCTGTGTGGCCGCCTCAAGCGCTGAGGAGATCGCCTCGGTGATCTGTCGGGTCATTTCTTCGACGGCCTCCGCAGAATCGACCGGGAAATTCGGCGTGTGCTCGTGCAGCTGCAGGGAGAAGACTTCCCAATCGCGGGCAGGATGGGGAGGTAGAGGGGGGACGCTCGCAGGAGTGGCGCGAATGATGGCGAGTACCGGGAGGTGGTCCGAGCCATGGGCCTCATCGAGGACTTCCTGGTGTATATCACCCGAGAGATTGTGGGTTATGGCCACATCAAGTACGTCGGGTGAATGGAGAGGGTTTTCGGGGTAGTGCGTGGGGGCATATGTGCCCACCACTGAGTAACCGGCTCTCTCGGCGTCCTGAAATAGACGGTTCCCGTCCGCGTTAGGCGCGCGTGAGCCCCACCCGGGATGCTTGCAGTTCAGATCTCCGGCAATCACAGTCGGCTCCTCTGATAGGAGCTTGTGGATGTCGGAGATATCTAAACGCGATCCCGGGGGCTTGTAACATGCGAAAAGGTGGGTGCGAGATGCACCTAATAGGAGCTCTATGCCGAGGGCATAGAGAGAAGAAACGGAGGGGGCTGGGAGGAGTTGGTGCAGGAGCCTTCTGCCGACCAGAACGGCGAGGCCTCGGCACACACGCTCACCCCCCAGGAAATCCTGGCGGTACACATGGTACCCAGGAACACTGAAACGGTCCTTGGGGGACAGGAGGGTTTCGCTGAGCAAGGCGACATCCACCTCGTACTCCCGAAGGAGGTGGCGAATCGAGGTCACCTTGCCGCGGACCCCCCGGACATTCCAGTGAACGACCTTTAGTTGGGCTGGGGCGTGGGGAGCCATAGGGAGATGAGTTGGGCAAAGAGGGTGGCCCCCTCAGGAAGGGCCTTTAAAAGGGTTGGGAGAATTTCTTCCCCGGCCTGGATTTTATTGTAGGCGTCCATGGCCAGGGAGAACAATGCTTGGAGAAGCTGAGCCGTGTTCATGGGGGCTTCTCGTGGGGCCCTCTGTTGAGAGGGAGGGGGGAAAATGGCAGGAAGTGTGGCAGATATGACAGCCGGATTGGCGGGCTCTGTGATGACCTCGGTCACTTCGGTAGTGATAGTGGCCGTCGGGACAGTGCGTGGAGCGCGAGGGGGGCGAGGGGGGCGCGGGGTGCGCTGGGGTAAGGGGGGTGCCGACAGAACGGCTTCTACTGGTGGCAATGGGAGCGCTAAAGGCTCAAATTCTGAGTCGGTGGCAGCGGTAGAGGTTGCGCCTGACTTGGACCTCTTCTTCTTCTTCTTTTTCTGCTTCCGGATGGGAGGTGCGGGGGCGGAGGTTGAGGGGATTCGGGGGGTGGGTTCATTAGCCTCTGCCATTAGTGAAGTGGCAGTAGGTGGTGGGGGGGGAACCTCTTGTGCAGGGATGGGGGGATCATTTGGGCGAGGGGGGGCGGCGCGGGTGTGGCGGGTGTTGCGGGTGGTGCGTGCAATGGGACCCGCATGGCGGTTCCGGGCCTCCCTTCGGTAGATCGGACAGTCCTTACTGTTTGCAGGGTGGGCCCCCTTGCAGTTGACGCAGGTGGGCTCGTCGGTGGGGGGGCGGGGGCATTCGCTGGCTGCGTGTTCCCCGGCGCACCTTATGCACGCTAACTTCCGATGGCAGTTCTTGCTGGAGTGCCGGAACTGCTGACATCGGTGACATTGGGCGGGGCCTCCCTTACCTCGCCAGGCTTCAATTTTGATGCCCGGCATGTTGAGCAGCACGGTGATTTGATATATGCCGGGCACTAGGTCCGGAGTGCGCTTCAGCAGAGCAAAGTATGTGCAGCCTGGTCGGTCTTTCCTTGCCAGGATCCGGGATACGTGCTCTACTTCGTATCCCAGGCTTTTTAATCCGTCGGCAATTTCTTCCGTCGGGGTGTTCATGGGTAGGCCATAGATGCCTAGTAATGCTGCCAAGCAAACCGCCACCTTATATAGACTACTGGCTACTAGTACCCCCACCAAACATATTAATGAGCGGTGATGTAGTCAAGCAAGTTTGGTCATTCAACAATGCATGTCTGTTGTTGTTCTTTTCTTTAATTATTTCTAATTGTTCCAACACGCTCAGTCGAAAGCCTTTGTCACATTTATGTAATATCTTATAGGAATGGCCATCGGGTATACTATGACCACTATCTAAAAGGTGTTTAGCAAAATGTGATTTATCACGATGACCATTTCTATAAGCCGCGATGTGTTCTTTGTACCGAGTCTCAAAGTTACGTCCAGTTTGACCTACGTATACACTATCGCATTCAGGACAATCGATTTTAT
The DNA here is from genome assembly GCA_905404095.1 of Glaucopsyche alexis. Taxonomy (NCBI): domain Eukaryota; kingdom Metazoa; phylum Arthropoda; class Insecta; order Lepidoptera; family Lycaenidae; genus Glaucopsyche; species Glaucopsyche alexis. The sequence continues at coordinate 5,863,443 of FR990064.1, read as the reverse complement.
AGACACCGGATTGGTACTTTAAATCAATCCGGTCTTTATTATGACACAATTGATTTTTTAAAGTATTATTTGTCCTGAATGCGACGTGCATATCGTTATTTCTCATTATTTTAGATAAACGTGCAGATACCTCACCCATGTAGGTCAAACTGGACTTGTATCTAACCACTTCCTTATCAGGAGTCCCTGCGTACAAAAACTTAACCAATTCCTTTTTAATTTTATTATTTAAAATATTATTAATAATTTTGGGATTATACCCATTCGACTTAGCAATTTGGTAAATTATGTTTAACTCTTTCTGATAATTTTCTTTACTAAGAGGAATGGACATTAATCTGTGAACGTAACTATGAAAAGCCGCGAGTTTATGTTGCCAAGGATGACATGAGGATGCATGAATAGTAGTATTAGTATATGTCGGTTTGCGAAAGATTCCAAAACTGTGTTTATCGTTATCTCTAGTAATAGATAAATCAAGGAAATTAAGTGTTTTATTGTCTTCACATTCTAATTTAAATTTAATTTTAATATGTTTTTTATTAAGATTTTTAACAAAGACGTCCAGTTGTCTCTCTGTACCGGTCCAACAAAGGATGCAATCATCTACATATCTATAGTAATATAAAATACTTTTGTCATTAACAATATTTCTTTGTTCAAAATCATTCATAAATATTTCGGCCAGCAAGGGACTCAGTGGTGAGCCCATTGCTAGACCGTCTTGTTGAACAAAGAATTGATTGTTAAATCGAAAGTAGTTTTGTTCCATGCAGATTTTAGTAAGAGTAAGCAATTCCAGACCTTCACCAGGAGGCAAACGTTTTTCCAATTCATTCCCCAGAATACCCAACGTTTCCTCACACGGAACATTAGTAAATAAACTATCTACATCAAGCGAAACTAATTTGCAACGAGGTGGCAAAGTCACATTTTTTATTTGATTTACTAATTGCAAGCTATTTTTAATTGCATAAGGTGGCCGAAATGAAATCCTTTGTTTAATAATGTAATTTAATGACTTTGCCAACTCGTATGCCGGTGCACCTATATATGAGACAACTGGACGCATTGGGATATCAGTTTTGTGAATCTTTGGCAAACCGTACAGTGATGGTGCGTGAGGATTCATTGGAATAAGTTTTCTCTTCGCTGATTCGGTACCAAATAAATATTTATTATTGTTTATGGCTAATTTAATCTTAGCCATAAACTTGTTAGTTGGGTCAGAAGGAACCCTTAGAAATTGATCACACCGAATCACGTTATTTACTTTTTCCAAGTAATCGTCACGCTCCATCACCACTATTGTGTTACCCTTATCTGCTTTAGATATAACCAAGCCATTATTATCTATTGTTTGTTTTAATGACCTCAAAGCTACTCTTTCATGGTTAAATGAATAACCGGAAGGAGTACCCTTGATTTCATTGGCTAGTAAACCCTTAACCATGTTATCCTTTTTATTAACTACAGTTGCTATCTCTGATTCAACCGCAAGCATTTCCAAAGCATTCTGATTAATATTAGGAGTAATATTATATGTAAGACCCTTTTCCAAAAGTGACATGTCATCCTTGGCAAATTGGACATTGGTTAAGTTTTTGACGCGAGGATGAAAAGAAAAAGCTTCAGACTGTGTCTCTGTATAGGATTGTACAAATCTATTTTTATTTACTAAAGTCTGAAGCTTTTTTTGTTGATTAATATATTTAGCATGCACTTCGATTGATGCGAAATCACGTGCTTTTTCGTCTAACCAATCGAATTCAATGTTATGTAATTTATATGAGAGCTCGGTATAAAGAACTTTGAGATGTAGTTTTAAATGATCTCTAACGGTAAACCAGTGACGTATCTCTTCATTAAGCCAAATGGCTTCGGCTTTTTTAATAGCCCTATTGGCGGCTCGACTGTGCGTGTTGGTTTTAATATTACTATAGTTAGGAACAACATTTAGATGTTTGCATTGTTGATTGAACCAAACATTTTGGGCGGCGACTCGATGTAACTTTGTTAGTTTAATATAGAGTCTTGCCTGTACGGTCATGCTCACCGATTTTAAATAGTTAATAGAATCAGGCGTTACTTTGCGGAAATCCATAGCATTAAATTAATTAATATTATGTTTATAGCAGTTTTTCCGCTAAATAATACCCACAACCTGCAAGCAAATGTGTGAGTGCACGCATAAGCATGCGTAACGCACCTCCCTCCTCCCACACTGCTTATGCGTGCACTCAGATGCAAGATCGTGCAAACACCACCACCACACAAGCAACAATGTCGGCAAGATCGTGCAAAGCCCCACACCACCATGCAGGTTGCAAAACTCGACGCGCGTTTCGCCCCGAACCCGGAGCATCCTCAGGAAGTGGACCTGCGAACAAAGTTCGTTAGTAATGCTGCCAAGCAAACCGCCACCTTATATAGACTACTGGCTACTAGTACCCCCACCAAACATATTAATGAGCGGTGATGTAGTCAAGCAAGTTTGGTCATTCAACAATGCATGTCTGTTGTTGTTCTTTTCTTTAATTATTTCTAATTGTTCCAACACGCTCAGTCGAAAGCCTTTGTCACATTTATGTAATATCTTATAGGAATGGCCATCGGGCTATTAAAAAAGCCGAAGCCATTTGGCTTAATGAAGAGATACGTCACTGGTTTACCGTTAGAGATAATTTAAAACTACATCTCAAAGTTCTTTATACCGAGCTCTCATATAAATTACATAACATTGAATTCGATTGGTTAGACGAAAAAGCACGTGATTTCGCATCAATCGAAGTGCATGCTAAATATATTAATCAACAAAAAAAGCTTCAGACTTTAGTAAATAAAAATAGATTTGTACAATCCTATACAGAGACACAGTCTGAAGCTTTTTCTTTTCATCCTCGCGTCAAAAACTTAACCAATGTCCAATTTGCCAAGGATGACATGTCACTTTTGGAAAAGGGTCTTACATATAATATTACTCCTAATATTAATCAGAATGCTTTGGAAATGCTTGCGGTTGAATCAGAGATAGCAACTGTAGTTAATAAAAAGGATAACATGGTTAAGGGTTTACTAGCCAATGAAATCAAGGGTACTCCTTCCGGTTATTCATTTAACCATGAAAGAGTAGCTTTGAGGTCATTAAAACAAACAATAGATAATAATGGCTTGGTTATATCTAAAGCAGATAAGGGTAACACAATAGTGGTGATGGAGCGTGACGATTACTTGGAAAAAGTAAATAACGTGATTCGGTGTGATCAATTTCTAAGGGTTCCTTCTGACCCAACTAACAAGTTTATGGCTAAGATTAAATTAGCCATAAACAATAATAAATATTTATTTGGTACCGAATCAGCGAAGAGAAAACTTATTCCAATGAATCCTCACGCACCATCACTGTACGGTTTGCCAAAGATTCACAAAACTGATATCCCAATGCGTCCAGTTGTCTCATATATAGGTGCACCGGCATACGAGTTGGCAAAGTCATTAAATTACATTATTAAACAAAGGATTTCATTTCGGCCACCTTATGCAATTAAAAATAGCTTGCAATTAGTAAATCAAATAAAAAATGTGACTTTGCCACCTCGTTGCAAATTAGTTTCGCTTGATGTAGATAGTTTATTTACTAATGTTCCGTGTGAGGAAACGTTGGGTATTCTGGGGAATGAATTGGAAAAACGTTTGCCTCCTGGTGAAGGTCTGGAATTGCTTACTCTTACTAAAATCTGCATGGAACAAAACTACTTTCGATTTAACAATCAATTCTTTGTTCAACAAGACGGTCTAGCAATGGGCTCACCACTGAGTCCCTTGCTGGCCGAAATATTTATGAATGATTTTGAACAAAGAAATATTGTTAATGACAAAAGTATTTTATATTACTATAGATATGTAGATGATTGCATCCTTTGTTGGACCGGTACAGAGAGACAACTGGACGTCTTTGTTAAAAATCTTAATAAAAAACATATTAAAATTAAATTTAAATTAGAATGTGAAGACAATAAAACACTTAATTTCCTTGATTTATCTATTACTAGAGATAACGATAAACACAGTTTTGGAATCTTTCGCAAACCGACATATACTAATACTACTATTCATGCATCCTCATGTCATCCTTGGCAACATAAACTCGCGGCTTTTCATAGTTACGTTCACAGATTAATGTCCATTCCTCTTAGTAAAGAAAATTATCAGAAAGAGTTAAACATAATTTACCAAATTGCTAAGTCGAATGGGTATAATCCCAAAATTATTAATAATATTTTAAATAATAAAATTAAAAATGAATTGGTTAAGTTTTTGTACGCAGGGACTCCTGATAAGGAAGTGGTTAGATACAAGTCCAGTTTGACCTACATGGGTGAGGTATCTGCACGTTTATCTAAAATAATGAGAAATAACGATATGCACGTCGCATTCAGGACAAATAATACTTTAAAAAATCAATTGTGTCATAATAAAGACCGGATTGATTTAAAGTACCAATCCGGTGTCTATAAAATCGATTGTCCTGAATGCGATAGTGTATACGTAGGTCAAACTGGACGTAACTTTGAGACTCGGTACAAAGAACACATCGCGGCTTATAGAAATGGTCATCGTGATAAATCACATTTTGCTAAACACCTTTTAGATAGTGGTCATAGTGTACCCGATGGCCATTCCTATAAGATATTACATAAATGTGACAAAGGCTTTCGACTGAGCGTGTTGGAACAATTAGAAATAATTAAAGAAAAGAACAACAACAGACATGCATTGTTGAATGACCAAACTTGCTTGACTACATCACCGCTCATTAATATGTTTGGTGGGGGTACTAGTAGCCAGTAGTCTATATAAGGTGGCGGTTTGCTTGGCAGCATTACTAACGAACTTTGTTCGCAGGTCCACTTCCTGAGGATGCTCCGGGTTCGGGGCGAAACGCGCGTCGAGTTTTGCAACCTGCATGGTGGTGTGGGGCTTTGCACGATCTTGCCGACATTGTTGCTTGTGTGGTGGTGGTGTTTGCACGATCTTGCATCTGAGTGCACGCATAAGCAGTGTGGGAGGAGGGAGGTGCGTTACGCATGCTTATGCGTGCACTCACACATTTGCTTGCAGGTTGTGGGTATTATTTAGCGGAAAAACTGCTATAAACATAATATTAATTAATTTTTTTTTTTCTTCAAATTACTTCAAAAGTTATTGTCCGATTTGCTTCAAAATAATTTAGCTAAAGAGTTTTAGCATTATCTATCAGCATAGAAAATTGCAAGTTTCTAAGTCTCATAGTTTAGAAATGCTAGCCAGCCTAGCAACTTATAAATACCTTTGGAGGCCAATTACTCGAAAATTGTTGACTTTTTAAAAAAGTTATGTATTAAACCTTACCTTTATTTTAAAATACCTATTCAACGATACCCCACACGATGGGTCTAGAAAGAAAAAAAACTATTAGGTTCCTCAAGTATTACGGAACCCTAAAATATTATTTTTTAATATTAATTTTAATAATAGCTAAAATTTTGGCCGAATTTAAAAAGAAAATAAGTTTTATTTCATACTTTTTTGTATATTTCTACTTTGGAAGGCAGTTTAATTTTTTGTTTAAAAATAATTATTGTATGAAGATGTGTTCTGTCAAATATAAGACTGCCTTTCTCGAGTTTTGAAATCTATGGAATGTACGGAAAATCTGCATAATTTTTCAGTCAAAAATCTATTTCAATCAATAATTTTCCATGCACACTTAACTCTAAATTAAGCTACCCCCAGCCAGGGGTACTTTATACCCGCGTTAAATATTCAGGCTAACGCTAAAAGCACTTACGGGTTATTTCATAACTTGACACAGGTTCAAGTCGACGATAACGGTTAAAACTTCCACCTGGTAACTACCTGTAAAGTTAAACATTTTAACCCGTTTTACTAAACTCGAGAGTTTTAATTTTTGAAGATGTCGAGTAACTTACGTTATAATATAACTCCCTTTTTGCGAGCGCAGTTGGTTAATAACTAATAGCAGAGCTATTGTTTCATTTACTGTGATATTATATCTAAGGAAGACTAAGCGAAAGGAGAATAGATAAGGACAATGGACATAGGGTACCTTTTATTTTGGAATGTTAAAACGCAATGGGCCTATATCATTTTAGTAGAGCTTACAGCAAAAATTTACATTTATGTCTGTTTGTTTATATTATGTGCTGTATGTAATTTCAGATGACATGTATATTACATAAATAAAACTAAATGTTAACCGCGACTTTGTGCGCGTGACAGAAAATATCGCGGGAACCGTTTATTCTGTCACAATAAAAAGTAGCCTATATCCTACCCCATGTTCTACTCTTTATCTGTGCTAAATTTTATTAAAATCGACGCAGCCTATCAATCAAATCCTTCTCTTATAAATATAAAAGGCAAACCTGACTGACTCATCTATGAACACACAGCCGAAACTACTGAACAAATTTTGCTGAAATTTAGCGTACAGAAGTTGTAATGACGTAGGCATCCGCTAAGAAAGGATTTTTGAAAATTCGCTCTAAAAGGGGTTAAAATTTTGCATGGAAACCACACGGACGAAGTCTAGACGAAGCAAAAGCTAGTTACAATATACAAAATGTTGTCCGCTTCATACGCGCAAAAGGAAATCCCACGGGAACCGTGCACGAGTTGTGAGTTGTAACAAAAACACGCACACAGCACACTGGACACATAAACACTTTATAGTCTAAACTCTAAGCGGTGGTCGCGAAATTAAACAACAGATATATGACAATTAAATTTGATAGCCGAGCACTTCGTAGCTGTTAATAATGCAGACGGTTTTAGAGGGTAGACCTGGTTGAGCCAATTAAGGGGATGACAGCCCAATTTGTGGGCTAAATGGTTTTAGATATATTTGTCACAGTGTTTAACTGTAGGTTGGAGTTGTTTCAGTGATTTTGAAGATATTTAATTATTTATCGCATCCAAATTAGATCGTTAAATATATTTTTTTGTAAAAACTTGTGACTACTGATTTGTCATCTTAAACTCTATAAAATGAAAAAGTAACACTTGAACAAAAACTCAATATTCTCACCCCCAATATTTTTATTAGTACCTAATCTGGGGGCACGGCAGTGCCCCCGCCAAGTCGAGCGCGAAGCAAACACTGCCGTACCATTCTTTACTGGAACCATTTCGCCGCATTTTCAGGCCCCTATTTGAGAACCTCTGGATAAGACCAGAACGTCGATCTGGGGGCACGGCAGTGCCCCCGCCAAGTCGAGCGCGAAGCAAACACTGCCGAACCATTCTTTACTGGAACCATTTCGCCGCATTTTCAGGCCCCTATTTGAGAACCTCTGGATAAGACCAGAACGTCGATCTGGGGGCACTGCAGTGCCCCCGCCAAGTTGAGCGCGAAGCAAACACTGCCGTACCATTATTTACTGGAACTATTTCGCCGCATTTTCAGGCCCCTATTTGAGAACCTCTGGATAAGACCAGAACGTCGATTTGGGGGCACGGCAGTGCCCCCGCCAAGTCGAGCGCGAAGCAAACACTGTCGTACCATTCTTTACTTGAACCATTTCGCCGCATTTTCAGGCCCTATTTGAGAACCTCTGGATAAGACCAGAACGTCGATCTGGGGGCACTGCAGTGCCCCCGCCAAGTCGAGCGCGAAGCAAACACTGCCGTACCATTATTTACTGGAACCATTTCGCCGCATTTTCAGGCCCCTATTTGAGAACCTCTGGATAAGACCAGAACGTCGATCTGGGGGCACGGCAGTGCCCCCGGCAAGTCAAGCGCGAAGCAAACACTGTCGTACCATTCTTTACTGGAACCATTTCGCCGCATTTTCAGGCCCCTATTTGAGAACCTCTGGATAAGACCAGAACGTTGATCTGGGGGCACAGCAGTGCCCCCGCCAAGTCGAGCGCGAAGCAAACACTGCCGTACCATTATTTACCGGAACCATTTCGCCGCATTTCAGGCCCCTATTTGAGAACCTCTGGATAAAACCAGAACGTCGATCTGGGGGCACGGCAGTGCCCCCGTCAAGTCGAGCGCGAAGCAAACACTGTCGTACCATTCTTTACTGGAACCATTTCGCCGCATTTTCAGGCCCCTATTTGAGGAGCTCTGGATAAGACCAGAACGCAGAAATTTTCGTCATCTAGTAAGCTATAATCACATACTTAAAATCCAAAATTTTAAGTCTGTAGGTCATTTAGTTCCGAAGTTAAGCGAAAGCAAAGTTTTGAATTTATGACACTCACTCAGTCATGATCATCAGAATAGAACTAGTACTTCTCATGAACTCAGAGAGCTGAAATTTGGTACAGAGTTAGGGTTTAATGGCCACATAAAGGGAAAACTATAAAAACTAGGATAATCGAACATCTGGAGTACCTGGTGACCCTGATTAGAAAACACAAGAGCCCAACCAAACTATTAGAGATCGACATACCGCCTTTACAAAAAATATTCAACATGGTGGTGGGCCGCTTCATTTGATGTCAAAAATCGAAGGTCTAAAGTATCTGATGAAGAATCCTCAGCTGGTTTCAGCTGATTAGAGATATGGTAATGCCCCCCTTCTACTATTGGTACATAAAAAATCGACTGTCATTTCAAAAACCTAGCGAAGTGGGACACATCTTCTAATTTAATCTAGTCCGTAGCATTCCACTGCTGAGCGAATGCCTCCCTTTCTGCTTTTGATACGCATATAAATAAAATTAAAGGAAAACTCTGGATAAGACTAGACTGGCTTTTATACTTATATTTTCAAGTTTACAAGAAGAAATAGTCGAACGATTAACTTTATTGTACTCGATCATTACACAAATTAAATAAACAAATTACACTGTAATCTAGTAAAATAAATCAATATTTTTTCTACAAAAACGTTTCTACAAAAAGAAGTGAAATCCCACCAAAAACATTCTGTAAAAAACTAGCCAAGTCTCGATAGAGCTGCTTGTTTATCTCTAAAAAGTAGTGAAATCTAGACAAAGTCGTGCCAAGTCTAAGGTTCCTTACTGCGATTTCTTTATTATTATAGTTAATGTTGTGTGACTTGGCCGTTGAACATTCTTTATACGTTACAAGTGGGTACAAGTCAATTTTGTTTACACGTAATGTATATCTGTTGTAACTACCTATGTTTGTTAAGCGAGATAATAGCCCATACTGGTATTGGTAATTGGACGCTAGTGAGTAGTGTCTCATTTTAGGCTGTTGTTGATTGTAGAACACATGTATTGGAGCAATGGTGTCATGGAGCCCCTTTTGTACCATTGTGTACCCTTCAACGGCCAAGTCACACAACATTAACTATAATAATAAAGAAATCGCAGTAAGGAACCTTAGACTTGGCACAACTTTGTCTAGATTTCACTACTTTTTAGAGATAAACAAGCAGCTCTATCGAGACTTGGCTAGTTTTTTACAGAATGTTTTTGGTGGGATAAAAATATTTACACAATAGATAAGCTATACAATGTTTTGCCCTTGTCTGATACTATTTCTATACTGGAAAAGTTACTTGACAGGTACCATTGTACCTATAGCTTATCCACTGTCTAAAAATTATTATTAGTAAGTCTGTCCGCCATTCTAACTTCTGCAATTGTGAATAGAAATTGATAAAATTTGGTATAATTTTAGATTGCACACATACTTCATTTTTGGCATCATAAAATAATTGTAATTTTGTATTTTAGGGAAAGATTTTTTTTATTCTACTCCATCGTGTGGGGAATCGACAAATAGATATTTTTGAGTAAAGGTTTATGGACTTTTTTACAAAGTCAACTAATTTTCAATAATGGTTAATTCTTTAAATTAATTCAAAAGTTATTGTAAGAAAACCTTTTGCGTGATAGTTACGGAAGCCTCCTTAGACATGTCTTGATATGCTCTTGGTTATTTATTTCTCGTAGCGACTCGTAGCTCCGTAAACATTGGGGTAACAATTAATAACAATAACATTTTGCGATTATTATTTTCAAAAGGTCGTTAATGCGACAGACAGGCTGAACAAAATACACACTAGGATATCGAGATAATTATTAATTAGTCACATTACGGCTCATTACTGAGTTTGTGAACAGCATCGGTTAAATATTCATTATAGGCCAGGCGCTGGCTGACGATGAGTTGAGTTATCAAATTCATATGTGTAATTGCAGAAGATGTACTAGTTACAACTGCTTTCCTGCAAGTGCTTCTTTGATTCAATATTTTGTAGTGCTTTCGCTTTTGATAGTAATATAATATCTGTAGACGCTTCCACACTACGTTAATCGGGTCCCGTGCTAATTTATCAAAGAACTTGTGTACGGGTATATTTTAGAGTTTGGCTTTCGACTCCGGAGATCGTGGGTTCGATTCCTGCGTTAGAAGAACAAACATTTTATTTTTAAGTCTGGTTAGGCGAACGCAGGCTGATTACCTGATTGTCTGATAATAAAGATGATCCATGTGCCACATGTGCATGAAAAATATTGGCCCTTGCGCCTAATCTCTCGCAACTCGTGTTAGTCATCCGTATGCACAGGCGTTCACATTCTTACGTTCTTGCTCTTTCTTATGTTAAATACTCATATGTGGATTTATCAGTATGGCGACCCGTAACGTCACCTTGTAACGCGACAATACACCTTTAATTCGCATGTCACATCAAATAATGCACGAAAAATAATACGAGTATATGCACAAAAAATAAAACTGAAATTCAGGAGTGACATGTAAATATGTACACATTTCCACATACCAGCTCTCAGTCTATATAATAATTAATTTACTCACTGAATAATGATTTTAATATTGCTCATGTTTTCAATATTAACGAACTATCCTGATTAATTTTAAATGTATCGTTTTGTAGTCAGTTTGTTTATAATTGATCACATTTAATAATATGCAAGTACAGTTTTATGCAGTCGATAAAATGATGTTGCTTGTATGTCTGTCTATTCACTTCGAATTTACTATAAACGTAAATAGAAACACAGTAGTACAATATAATGTTGCCAATTTAAATGACACTCATTTACCTAGGTACCTTAACTACAAAAAAGTGACGTTAATTTGGTCGGATTTAATGTTTATGTTTGCAGAAACAGTAAACTGTACCTATGCATAGTAAGTTTTATTCGTGAGACATTGGAATTGTAATGCATTTTTTACATATAAGACATCAAGTCTTTGCCCGCGACTTCGTGCGCGCAAAAGTTACTCTTACGGAAACTGTACATTTAACCGCGATAAAAGTAATCCTTCCCTATAGTCTACTCTATATCCGTGACAAATTTCATCAAAATCGCTCCAGTAGTTTAGGAGCCTATTCAGTGCAAACGTTTCCTCTTTATATTATTAGTATAGATATATTTGTGAGTTTGAGAAGATGATATTAACCGCCATCTTTGTTACAGACGTCAAACTGCCGAAGAGAGGGAGGCCGAGCGTCAGGCCGCCAATCGCCTGATGTTGTCACTTCAAGCGGAAGCCCTCAGCAAGGGCTACATGCCGGAACCACCGTCGCAGCTCCCCCTGCACTACCAGCCGCCCACTACACAGGCTAGCAACACTGCCCTCAATGCTTTACAGAACCTGCAACCATGGGCGGGGAACCAGCAGTTCATGAACGCGCAGACGCCGCCGACACATCCGCCGCCCGTCGCGTCGCCTATATGTTAGACTTTAGAGGGTAGTTTGATATAAAAGTGAACAAAAATGTTTAGAAATTGAGGGTAGTTTGAAAATTTTAGAATTTTAGCTATGTACAGTCGAGAAAATTTAATGTTAGCAATGTTATTAAGTGGAGAAAAAAGATACACTATGCTCAGCTCAATTGAAAAGGGATACAGAACTTTGTGATACAAAAACTGAGGCCGGTTTTTTTTAAACCACGCACCATGACAGCTCGCCTTACAAGGTAGGGCGTAGTTTCATTACAAGTGTGTGCGTGACACTGTGATTTTACGGCGCGGGCGAGGCATTACACGTGGTTTACAGAAATCTGTCTTCACTCTTTTATTTGATCTGAGGCACTATGCAAAACTTACTGCTTCTTCAATGTGGCGTATAATGAACTGAAATTATATATAGAATATCACTATCACTTCACAATTCACATACCCCTTTATTTGGTACTAAAAATATTTACATCACGGATACGCTAATCCATGTTGCTACCTTCGTCTGATACGTTGGAAAAGCTAAATGACAGACAAAGACAGCAAAATGGAATAGCGTATCCGTGGTGTAAATATTTTTATTAATAAGGGGGATAATAAAATTGATGGTCCGCGTAAATTGTTCGTATTATAATAATTAATAGATACCTATTATATATCATCATATCGAAGCCCGCTGTAAGCATTTCAATGTAATGTTATAGCGCCGTACTGCGCCGATTCAGTTCTTTGCGCTGATTGGTCTGTCACAATAGTATGACAAATTTCAGAAGTATGTCAAACTGATAAACATTCAATTTCGACGACAGTATCTACCACATTAACATTATTTAAAAAAATTAAATTAAAAACAAGCACAAAACATCTTACCAATAAGTATGTTAAATTGTTTAGTCTTTGGTTTTAATTTTAATTTGTATATAAAATAATCAACAAAAGTTAGATATAAAAGACGAAGACAAGGTGTAGAAAATGCTTCTTTTCTTAATATCCATTTTTCCTACAATATCTGATATTTAGGATAGATAAGTAAATATTAGCATTTTAGAATCTTGACATTTAATATGTGCTTAATGTAAAATATATCGTGCATATTTCTTCAAAGCTAACTGAAGTCAAACTTCTCACAGAATGAGATTGTACAACTTAATATTATTCTATTGAATACTTTGCAATATACACATGGCATGTTGAGGCAAAAACTTTCCCTTAAATGGCCATACTTTTGGAGTTGTTTGGAGCCATTTTAACATTCGAGGTATAGTGGAATCAAGATGGATGACATTCGAGGTATAGTGAAATCGAGATGGCTGACATTCGAGGTATAGTGAAATCAAGATGGATGACATTCGAGGTATAGTGAAATCAAGATGGATGACATTCGAGGTATAGTGAAACCAAGATGGCTGACATTTGAGATATAGTCAAAACCAAGATTGCGTTACTTTTTCTTGTTCGTAAGATTTATTCTGTCAAATGTACGTCACACTCATAGCCCATTTTTCGTTCTGAAATCTTTGTGAAATGTTCAGATACAATTTAGTTACATTATAATGCTACCAATTTAAATATAATCTATTTACCGTACATTAAGAAATAGAATACACATTAATTTTCTAGAATTTTCTAAAACTTTTATTTAATTCCACGTGTCTCAGAATATTATTTTCCAGAGCTGTCAATAGCAAAAAAACTTCCCGTGTATTTTAAATGAGTACTTCTTAAAAAATGGCGCGATCTACCGGCAAAAATTCTCTCCCCTAATTTGAGACCATTCGTTCCACATTACGTTCGGACTCCTGGTATCTATACTTCTTGGTAACAGTATTAATGACTTGAAAACCTCAATTTATGTAAGAGGTGATTACTACATTGACACTGGCTATTCCTCAAAGCAAGCCATTTTTAAAGAAGAAGAAGAGACCTTTAGCGCGTATTAGCTCAGAATAAGGAGGCATTACAAACGGCGAAGAGATTATAATATTTTATGTTAAGATAAAATATCGCTTGCTAGTTTGTATGAACCATCGCAGACGGCTGAGATACTATATATTTTGCACGTACTGTAATATGAAATATATCCGGGCATCTTAAGATAAAATATTGTAGTATCTTCGTCGTCTGTGACGCCCTTAAAGGGGGTAAGTATATAGAGACCCTACTTTATATTGTAAATATTAACTACGATTAATACATTCCAATACATATTAGAATAAGAATTAGTTGTAACGATGTAAATAAAATATGAAACAGTATTATAATTATATTTCTCATAATTATTTTTAGCATAGTGTGGTAAAAATGTAAAGACTTATAACTAACTGAAATGAAAGAAAATACTGTAAACATACATACATACATACATACATATAATCACGCCTGTTTCCCGTAGGGGTAGGCAGAGACCACTTCTTTCCACTTGCTACGATCCTTACATACTTGTTTTGCTTCATCCACTTTCATTATTCCCTTCATACATGCTCTTCGGTTTAGGGTACTCTTGACTTGGCCTTTTTTTAAGACGTCCCCGATTTGGTCTTGGAACGTCCGCCTAGGTCTACCCCTTCCAACACTTCCATTCATACTCGCATTATACACTTTTTTCGTCAATCGTTCTTCATTCATTCTCTCAACATGGCCAAACCATCTCAGCATACCTTTCTCAATTTTTGTCACTACATCTTCTATCAGACCACAACGTTTCCTTATCTCACTATTTCTTATCCTGTCACCCAGTTTAACTCCTATCATGCTTCTTAATGCTCTCATCTCAACTGCATTTATTCTGCTTTCATGTTTCTTCTGCCATACCCAACTTTCACTTCCGTACATGAGTGTCGGAACCAACACCCCCGCATGCACAGCCAAACGAGCCTTGTTAGACACCTTCCGACTGTTCATAAAGGAGTGCAAAGCTCCATTTACCATGTTTCCTGCATTCACTCTTCTTTCAATATCACTCTCACACTTTCCATCTCTTGTAAACTTTGAACCCAGATACACAAAATCATTCACCTGTTCAATTTGTTCATCTCCAATCACGATATTGCAGTCTGTCACTGCCTCATCTCTTTCAAACACCACCACTTTTGTCTTCTTTACATTCATCTTCATTCCCTTTCTAGTTAGAGCTCCACTTATCGCAGTTACCATCTCCTGCAACTCCTCGGCCGAAGACGCAAGTAATACTTGGTCATCAGCATAGAGAAAACATTTGACGAGTAACTCATTCATTCTCAGCCCACTTTCATTCTCTTTTAAATCTGTCAAGCAATTGTCCATGAACAGATTGAACAGCCACGGTGACGCTACACATCCCTGTCTAACACCTTTTTCGATATTAAACCATTCAGTGTATGCCCCGTTTACCCTTACACAAGCACTAGAATCCCTATAAAGAGATAACACTCTAATAATGTTGACATCGCTTATTACCAATGAGGTCTGTCATGTTGGTGATGTGAACATTTTAATATCGGATATAACGACTAGGTATCACCTATTACGACCATAGTTGATAACATACGGATTTTATGACGTTTCGACCAATCAGTGCGCGTTTCACGTTGGTTTAACGTTTATAAAAACACCGTTTGAGAGTTTTAGCGTATCGGGACTTGATTGTAATTGTAATTAATGAAGGTTTTGTTTAGCTGAATTGCCCCTCTGGTCACATGCCGTCCCTGTCGTTTCGGATAGCAGAGACAGCGACAGTCTGTGAATAGGAGGGCTCTTAATTTTGATTAGCGTTTCAATATCCGACCTAAGTCCCTGAAATTAATAAAAATTCTCTTGCAATTTGTAAATTACTTGCACAAGTCGCTGGACATAATAACATAATACTCAATTAAAATAAAATCAATAATATTGTAGTAATTTAAATAAACGCTAATTTTTACTTTAAATGACAGAATAGATAATACTTTTTGGCTTCTATAAACCAAAGATTAGATACATTTTTGTGGCATTTTAATGAAAAACATACTGAATTTTGTAGCTAGTACCTATTATTGAATACTTCTGAAAATTACTAGTTTTTTAGTCTACACAATTTTGATGCTTAAATTTACTGAGTTACTTAAATCTACGTAAAGCAATCCAATATTATAGTGTCATAATTACTATTAGTATAGTGGACTTCTTACAATATTTTTACAATGATCTTTCTGTCAAATTGTACCTAAATGTAAATATAGTAATATTTTAGGAAAAAAATTGTAAATTAAAAAAGTATTCGTGACCCTGGCTTCACGCTGGACAGTTTTAATAAAATAAACTATTATATACAAGTTTCTAGTTTCATTATAACACATCCTATGTTGCTAGCACCAGCAGCTGGCATCGTTTAAACTAGTGTCTTTCAACCTGTGGGTCGCGACCCCGTGGGTGGTCGCGAAGTTTCTGTAGGGGGGTCGCCGAAGGTCGAGATAACTTTAGTAAAAAAACAATAAAGATTAAAATTATTGATTTATTAAGTATGAGAATTTTAACAAAAGGATATACTCATCGATGTATGTAATTGTAAAATAATGTGTTTGACGTACTATATTGTGTACTTATATCCGAATTATGGAGACGCATATAAACGTCGTATGGAATGAATATTTGTAACACTGTAACATGCACGTACATAGATGATAAAAAAAAAAAAAAAAAAATTAAAAACCCGACTGCGTAAAAAGTGAACCAAACTAAGTAGGTACATAATTAAAACTGAAAAGAAAAAAACAAGCACTTAGATATCCACTACTATATATATATAGACCACCGGATATCTAAGTGCTTGTTTTTTTCTTTTCAGTTTTAATTATGTACCTACTTAGTTTGGTTCACTTTTTACGCAGTCGGGTTTTTAAATTTTTTAAATTATTATTTTTTATTTTATACTTTTTAGTTATGAGTACCTAGCTAGCTATTTACCAGACTGGATTTCCTATCAGCATCAGTACTACATCACAATTGCACTGGAATGTGAGAATGGTTGTTACGCAACTTTAAATCGATATAGATCCTAAACGGTCAGTTGAAACGAAAAATGTTGAGAGAAAACTAACAATGATTTTTAAATACCTATTCAACGATACCCCACTTGATATAGTTTGTTGACTTTCATTTTTTTCATTTTCACAATATGGCGTCCAGTAGTCGCCATATTGAATTTTCACTAACGTCATGTCTTTAGTGACACTTGCCGGACTAAGAGGAATCGATTGACGTGTCAATCATAAAAATCGGCCCAGGCGTTTGGTCTGTATAGTGCTTCAAAGGAACATACATACATACATACATAGGCTGATAAACACATTACCACTCCTTTGCGTCGCGCAGTCGGGTAAAAAGCGAAGGGTCGGGGGGTCGCGAAATATTTTTTTCATACAAGGAGGTCGCATCATGAAAAAGGTTGAAAAACACTGGTTTAAACTGTAAAAAGACATGAATTGAAACAGTAAGGCCCCATAAATTTATAATATTAATAAGAGGTAAGGCCCACTTGCGCAGATCTGGATTAAAGGGAAGGTGTGCTATTTTAACCTAAATAGCACACCTTCTCTTTCATAAATACGAAGAACGAGAGAGATAACATGATATTTAAGACATAGTTGCCTATAAGTGGCCCATGGAGAGCCGCTTCGCTACGTTAAATGTAAGAGGAAGAATGGATGGTAAGAATGAAAGTGGACTAAGCGAAACAAGTAGGTGAGGTGGAAAGAGGCGGTCTCTGCCTACCCCTACGGGAAAGAGGCGTGATTATATGTATGTATGTATGTTAACTTTAACCCAGATCTGCGCAAGGGGCCCTTAAACGATGTTTTACATAATAACGTAGTTGTAGGTGCTAATAATGACACATACACATGTCTTGAATTCTAGAAAATATAATATTTACATACTATGATGCGTTTCCACGCTTGCTGAGACTCGGCAAGCCTCTGCAAGCCCATATCACAAACAGAGAACAGTAAAACACCTAGATACAAACGTGCCGAGATCGATTGAAATGTGTAAATAAAAATATAATAAAAACCTGATATTACACAAAAAAAAAAACGTGACAGCCCTTGCGCTAACGCAAAAGTAGGTAAATAACTTGATGTGCGGCCTTAGATGTCCTACTGTACTCTGTTTACTGTGACTGAGGCTTGTGGAGACTTGCTAAGACTCAGCAAGCGTTGAAACGCAGCATTTTACTTTAATTATAGCTAGAAGTGGCCCTGTGTTCGAAATTCACCCATAACAATTAATGTAATTGAAGTAAAACTTCTTTACGCACGCTTGATTTGGGAAGCTGGTGAATGCGTACCGAGAGCGTTACGAAAAGTGTAATCGGGCGAGGCGAACGGACGTTGACAGGGAGGATAGTGAAGATGAAAAGAGTTACGTTTGGTACGTTACTATAGGAGCAAGAGAGAGCAGTGAGTGCGCACATTTTCTTTCTCACACACGTTTTCTTTTCCACGCACATTTTCTTACTTCAGTCGTGTGGTAAGCACACTCGTTTTCTTAAGTTTGAACTTTATAAGGATCCTTTTGCCCCTTACATATATTTTTTTAATCTACACTAATATTATAAAGAGGAAAACTTTGTTTGTATGTTTGTTTGTTTGTTTGTAATGAATAGGCTCAAAAAGTACTGGACCGATTTCAAAAATTCTTTCACCATTCGAAAGCTACATTATCCACGAGTAACATTATTTTGGAAAAAATAGGATTCCGTAAGATATTTGGGTTTTTCGGACACAAGGTGTAAAAAATCAACCAGTTAAGTTACTTATTTTGCGTACGCTGCCTAAACTATATAAGATAGAACCATAAAATGTTCTAATTAATTGTAGATCTTATAAATATCTACAAAAAAGTCCGCGACACACTATACCTGTCTATGTTGAGTGAGGCACAACAACCATTTTTTAATTTAGAAATCTTGAAAATTTTTTGGACCACATTTAAATGCGTTTATTTTACACATGCTATTAATCTTTATCAAAATAAATTATTTCATCACTAAGTACAGTTTATGTAGATAATATTTGGTCTTTGAATGATTAAAATTGGACGTTTGGTTTTGAAGTTATGGCGAAATTAAAATATTACGATTTCTGCTGCATGGCCCGTTGCGAAGTGGGCGTCACTAAGGCGGGGGTGCGCGTACGGGAGGGAAGTTTAGATCTACACTAATATTATAAAGAGGAAAACTTTGTTTGTATGTTTGTTTGTAATGAATAGGCTCAAAAAGTACTGGACCGATTTCATTTTATTATTTTTATATTTAAAATTAGTATTATTAATTATATTTAAAATTAGCCCTTAAGAGTAGGTATAGGTATTTCATACGATAAAAGTATACCCACCTACTTATTTCATTGAGTTTTAGTAGGTTTCTTTATAAATTTGTTTCTGTTAGTTTTGACTAAATTTCGCCCGTTTTGTTAGAGGTTTAAAGACATTCTGTAGTATTAGTATCAGTATTGTACCCGTGCGAAGCCGGGGCGGGTCGCTAGTGAAAGTATAAAAGCAAAGTAAGTCTCATTGACTCATAAAACCGATGTGAAAAAACGCACGAGATGTGTTCCATCGAATGAGTGAGAATACCGGAGGCACCAAGTTTGCGGGGATAAAAACCGGGAACACACATGGAACTCCTGCTGCGGGTGTCCATGTGCGGCATTAATCGCTTCCCATTTACCAATAGGTGATCTGTCTACAGTGTCTACTCGTTTTTCGGATTTATTCCATAAAAAAATCGTTCGTAATCTGGTAAAAACAAATCATTTTAAGAAGCAAAAACAATTTATTTCATAGTAGATTATGCATCAAGGGGATAAAGCAGTGTCTTACATCACGATTCTAGAGTTAACTCCCGAGCGCAGCGAGGAAGTTAAAACTTAACTCCCGAGTCCCGAGCGATGCGAGGTAGTTATGTAGTGTGGGAATTGTGGTGGCAGCCCCAAAGGGAGATCTCCGACCGAGCGAGGTGGTATGCTCGGTCAGGCCGAAACCCCCTTGTAATCATTTCAGCTGTCGTATATATACTTTCCGACCTCAGAAACTTCGATAGCGCTATTCAGGACTGTGCGCTGATTGGTCCGCCACATCACTCCCCCCTAAGACCGGAGGTCGAACCATTTTGATGAATCTTGTGCTTGAGTGCCAGTGTAGAGAGTCCCAGTGAGTCGGAACTGTGATGCTGCTGCACGGGATCCAGTGAGTTGGAGTGCTGCCGTGCGGGGCCGTAATACGTGCTGACCAGGAGAGATGTGCTCTGCTTGCTGACCGGTTGTTGTAGTGAGAGTGCCCGTTGAAGCCGATGAGGGTGCGACCAGGCCGCGGTGCGTTGAGGCTAGTGGTCGAGGTACCCGATGAGGCTGAATGCTGGCTGGCGTGGTGCGGAGGGGTGGGGAGTGATGATGATGATGTCCGTCAGAAGGAGGCATGTTCTGTCGAGGGTCACCAATGTGGGATATATGGTGGCAGCCCCAAAGGGAGATCTCCGACCGAGCGAGGTGGTATGCTCGGTCAGGCCGAAGCCCCCTTGTAATCATTTCAGCTGTCGTATATATACTTTCCGAGCTCAGAAACTTCGATAGCGCGATTCAGGACTGTGCGCTGATTGGTCCGCCACAGTAGAGTCCTGAGTGAAGCGAGGGTTGAACCCCTGCTGCCCAAGACGAAGACAGGCTTTATCCCACAGGTGCATACTCTACTTTTCATACCTACTGCGAGGCAATAAAATCCCAGGGCTACATAAATAAAACATTTATTTTGTTAAAAGTTAATATTGATATTGGACACATTTGTCCAGTACAGGACAGAGTAATATTTTTATTAGGAACATTTAAGTATGGAAGTTGTGGTGGAGTTTATTTGAGCAGTACTTAAAGATTCAGGAACTTGTGACTGATCCTCATTTTGGAATGTGAATGTTGGTGACGCCGCTTGAGGCAGCGAGTTTTCTGACACGTTATTTGATGTCGACGACTGTGGGAGCAAAGGTGTCCAAGAATCAATAATATTCGACGATGTTTTTTGATTAATGTTCTCATTAATACGGCAACTCTATTATTATTATGTACTAGCTTTTGCCCGCGACTTCGTCCGCGTGGAACAATACTTTGGGATATCGCTGAAGTTTACCCGCGACTTTATTTATGACTAACGAAAGCGGAATCCTATTTTTTTAAACGGAGCCCTAAAATAAAAGTAGCCTATGTAGTAGCCTATGTATAACATCAGCTATCTGCTAGTGAAAGTCCCGTGAAAATCGGTCCAGCCGTTTCAGAGATTAGTCGAAACAAACAGACAGACAGACCGACTTACAGACAGACAGACGGACAGACAAAAATTAAAAAAAAATGTATTTTATTGTAAGTACCGAAAATACTTTCAGATTCATTATGTAAAAAGCTGTTAATTTGAAGTTACAAACAGACACTTAAATTGTATTTAACTGTATAGATGTATAGATATTATAATGTATTATATTTTAAGATATTATCAATTTGATGTTTATAAAATAACTAAACTATTTAACTAAACTAAACTAAACATTAACCCGCACGCGCACCCCGCCTTGGTGACGCCCACTTCGCAACGGGCCGTGCAGCAGAAGTCGTAATATTTTAATTTCGCCATAACTTCAAAACCAAACGTCCAATTTTAATCATTCAAAGACCAAATATTATCAACTGTACTTAGTGATGAAATAATTTATTTTGATAAGGATTAATAACATGAGTAAAATAAACGCGTTTAAATGTAGTCCAAAAAAAATTCAAGATTTCTAAATAAAAAAATGGTTGTTGTGCCTCACTCGACATAGATAGGTATAGTATGTCGCGGACTTTTTTGTAGATATTTATAAGATCTACAATTAATTAGAACATTTTATGGTTCTATCTTTTATAGTTTAGGCAGCGTACGCAAAATAAGTAACATTTCTGGTTGATTTTTTACACCTTGTGTCCGAAAAACCCAAATATCTTACGGAACCCTATTTTTTTCCAAAATAAAATTTAGCCTATGTTACTCGTGGATAATGTAGCTTTCGAATGGCGAAAGAATTTTTGAAATCGGTAAAGTACTTTTTGAGCCTATTCATTACAAACAAACAAACAAACAAACATACAAACAAAGTTTTCCTCTTTATAATATTAGTGTAGATTGAATTTTCAATGTAGTCGCTACTGTAACGGATTTCAAGCCCCCGTGTCGTTTTATCTGGGCTATATCCGCTCCTGAATCTGCCAAAAAAGTAGCTGGTGTCCTCCTCAAATAGTGGCCTGTGTAGAGTTCTGCGTTTGGCAATTTTAGGTATTTAGCAATTTCCTTCGGAATAGCACCAATTTTATTTTTGCCAATGACTTGTCTAGTACATTTGCCATTATAAGATACGAAAAATCTGTTAGTGTTAATGTTAGAAAGGTGTAGAGCTTAATACTTTTCGACAATTCTTACTTGCTTTCTACAGACTACAAATGAAAAATAGGCTCTGACTCATCTATGATTTTAACTGTCAACTGTCTTTTTCGTGTACGATGACGTCATAACCCAAGCCCGCGAAAATGGCGTGTTTAAACCGCGCAAAAATTATAGTGATTTTTAAATATTTTTTCTAGCTTAATGGATAATATTTTGGATGTGTTATATATATTTTTGGTAATATTATAACCAATAGAAACGTTAAAAAAAATAAAAAAAATACATGCATATTCCCTCCGACATCGAACCTGCACGATCACGCATGTGACTCAATGGAAGTTTTGTGCACACTTTTTACTATCACCGTATCCTTGAAGTAGTGAAATCAAATCGAAAGGTAAATATTTAGCTGTTTATCTGTTCCTTCTTTTTCTGTATGATATTAAAGGGGCTCTTAGAGTAGCATTTATGAATTTGGCCATTACAAAACGTTACATTTTAAAAAGCAATTTGAAGTTGAAAATCATTCAGAAGATTAGGAGCTTAATAATAGTTCAGGAGTCACGTATTCCTTGAACATATTATAATCGTTTATGAGCAATTGGGACGGAAACGTTTTTGTCCCAAATCGAATGCGTTTTGGGACATTTTGTGGCAATTTGGGGTTGGAAACGATAATATTTTTTGTTCAACGATTACACAGTGTAATCAAGAAGTCTGTCAAGAAGTCTGTTAGGAAATGGAGGTCTGTGATCTCGGCCTATTTTGGAACGTCATTGATGGCTGACACACGTGCAATATTATTGACAGAATAAATTAGTCAACACATACAAAAAAATAACCTAACCAAGAGCATGTCAGGACATGTCTAAGGAGGGTTCCGTAACTTTAAACGCATAATATGCTTTTTTTTAATTACTCCAAAATATACTGTCCGATTTGGTTCAGAATAATTTTCCTAAAGAGTTTTTAGCATGATCTATCAGCATGGAAATTTGCAAGTTTCTATCTCCTATAGTTTAAAAATGCTAGGGGGGGACCAACTTACAAACTACTTTGGAGGCCGAACTTTATAAAAAAGTAACGTATGAAACCTTACCTTTATTTTAAAAGACCTATTCTACGATACCCCACACGATGGGGTAGAGTAAAAAAAATATTTTTCATCCCCACTTCACATGTATGAAGAGCCACTCCTAAAAAATAAAAATATAAATTATATTTTTATTTTATTTTATGATCCCGAAACCGTGATATATATACAATCTATAACTGCACCAAATTTTATCGATTTATATTCATAACAGGCAGACAGACAGACGGACAGAGCGAAACTATAAGGGGTCCTTAAGTATTAGGGAACCCTAAAAACGGCAATACAAGGAATATTATTGTCAATATGAGCATTATTGCCAATAATATGGTGTGTTTGAGCATAGCCAATGTTTTAAACCAATATTACACTTAAGTCGTTTAATCTCCTTAGAAAAATCCGGATAGCTGTTGGACGAGTAATTAGCATAATATTAATTATTAAATTGACGCTTCCGTGATTCAGTGGTTTAGAGTTTGGCTCTGGTATCTTGAGTTCGTGGGTTCGATCCCCGCGTTGTAACATTTTTTGTTTTTGACCGAACGAACGATCAGACGAACGCGACATTTTGTTCTAACATGATTGTCTGCCAAGAAAGATGAATCATGTATCGAATGTAAGAAGTCCTGTGCCTGATCTCTCGCCAGTCGTGTCAATCATCTGTGCCACTGGGTTACGACTTACGAGAGTGATGGAAGAAAAAGAGCTCTTGTGTGTAGTGCACACACTTGGGCACTATAAAAATAACTCCTGCGTAGCTGGTCTGGCTTAAATGAAACCGGCCACCGTCACCGAAATCGGTGTGGGGAGCTTCATAGACCTATATAAGGTTGTTCAAAATCAAAATCAAAATTTATGGATATTTTAGGCATATATATGATCTTCTGCTTAATGCTTATGTAAAGTCGTTTTGGTAGAAAATTATTAAAAAGTTCGAAAAAAATATATACTTAATGAAATTACAAAGCGCTCTCTAAGGCACTGAGGTCATAAACCTCACAGAAACAGCTGATTTTAAGAGGAGGCAAACACTTTTCCTGAATAACATCTAAACAAAGAGCTGTGTGACTTCAACGAGGTAATTTAATTTGGTATATTTTTTGACAATTTTCTTCTATCTAAACGTCTTAACATAAGCAATAGGTTATAACGATCATAATATGACCAACGTAATTGAGTTTGAACCTATAATAATAATTCACCCCCACACCGATTTCGGTGACGGTGGCCGGTTTGAAACCATGCCAGTTACGCAGGAGTAACTTTATATTGTACATAAGCGCAGTACACAAGAGCACTCTCTTCCTTTACTCTCATAATCCAGTGGGACAAATAACCGACACAACTGGCGAGAAATCAGGCGCAGGTCCGACTTTTTACATGCCTATCCGACGCATGGATCATCTTTCTTGTCAGACGATTAGGTGATCAGCCTGCATTGTCCTAACCAAACTTGGAAACAACATTTTTTGTTGTTCCAATGCGGAAATCGAACCCACAACCTCCGAGTAGAGAGCCAATGCTCTAACCACTAGACCACGGAGGCTGTTATATATTCTGAATGACCCTATATAACAGGAACGAAGCACGTTTTAAGGCAAAACAATATAAAAATCAATTTTTTTTCTCAGAATGACCAAACACGACTCACGAGACAATTTTATAATGACGTTATTATAATTTTGAATAATTTGGAAAGTTTTTTTGTTCGCGTGATGTCCGGGAATCGAACTAATTGGGTTGGCGTGCGAATACTGATTACTGACTGTGACTTGTATTGGTTGGTAGAAGTAGGGGAGCCCAATAGAGTATTTTTTAAGTAACTGAAGCGCGTTAAATTTTTATGCGTATGGTAATCTACAATATAATACACAATACAAATAGTTTATTGACCAAAAAATTGCTTATTGTTTTACAAATAACACAATAATTTACTTTTTCAAAGTTTAATAGGGTTTACCCCGCTCATCGTACTACTAAAATATAAAAACTGTCATAACGTTATTTTATTTGTGTCCTCATATATATGCAAAAGCTAGGTACGAAAATGAGTTCATTTGTTTGGGGTATAAACTGTATTAAAATTTAATTGGGCCCACCGGATTAATACACCTCATGCTAAGTAGGCCTCAAAAATAATTAAGCTCCTCAGATATTTTAAATTGGACTCTAACTTTAGCTAAATTGTTTAGTCGTGCTTGACTAAAATCTGATGATAAATTACGAATTTATGCTACTTTTTATAACATTTTTTCTTTGTCAAAGTTTAATAAGGCAGCGGAGGCTCAGCGCACCACTAAAATAAAAATAAAACTATTGTTATGTTTTACGACGTTCGAGCAAGTATCCGTTTAGCATCATAGGCTCCCTAGCTATAATTGGTTCCCGCGACTTTGTTCCAATAAAGCAAGACCTCAAATACCAATCGAAACCACAAAGTCCAGTCCGTTCACAGTTATTTCATCTCTGACCTCTACGCCGACGACATAAGGATCACTGTCACAGGAACTCCGAGGCAAAATAACTCAGAATTGTAAGCATTTAGCCGAAACGAGAGTTTAAAGCAAACCATAGTATTGCAAATGTAAAAAAAAATCTCAATTTTAAAAATTATTTTGTTCTTAGAAAGGGACTGTAAAAGACAATCTATTAGGTATTTTCTGTTTTACAAGAGCCTCTGTATTGCTGTTAATAATGTCTCACAAATACTGTTATTTTGGAAATTTTCAGTAAGTAAGTCGGCATAATTCCTTTCGTCACCCCTTCGCCACCCGTTCGCCATCTTTGCTCATACATTAAGCTTTAGTCCTACATTGTTACGGACAGACAAACAAACTGATACACAATATACATATTCACATTATCATTCGTCAGTAAATACTGAGCATCGTCACAGACGCAGAACACGCGTTTGTCGTCAATTTATTGGTCACGCCACGTTACAACTCACAGGGCTACCTAACACCAGGCACAGACCAAATAAAAAAGTGAAGACAGAGCATTGTCAAACAAAACCTAAGGCCGGTTTTTACCTGACTGGGTTATGGTTTTCGCGCGTATCTTATATGTATGTATGTAAATTTCTTTGTTCCCACGTATCTTCCTAACGGTTGGACGGATTTCGACAAAACGATACCATCGTTAGATTTGTTACAAAACCCGTGTCTGATAACTTTAAAGAAAAAATACAAAATGGCGGACAACGTCAAAATTATTTCACATCTAGGCTTTCAGTTAAATCTTGTTTCGGTCTTTTTAGAGCGTTGCATAGGTATTTTTTTTGCAGTCGGGTTTTTTATTTTTAATTATTTATTTATGTAAGTATGTGGTGCGCGTATAGCTACGCACTACATACAACCACCAAATACACCGCGACACCTCACCTTACAAGGTAAGGCGTAGTCTCGTTACATGTGTATGCATGACATTGTGATTACGCGGCGACGACGCGTAATTGTATTTCGCACTTTGTCTTCTCTTTTTTATTTGGTCTGAGCCGCCAGCTACATAGATTTTCACACCGACTGCGGTGAAACAAAACCTTTGTGCAAAATACCACAGGAAGCCTCGTAGAATTTGAACGTGGCGTCAAATTTATTCGTCCAAACCACGATTCTTTAATAAGTATGAAGGTACACCGCCTGTCCCCTACACGGAGCTTTAATTCCCACACGCGATGTCACTCAATTGGTTTTTTGTAACAAGAGGTTTTAAGATTACGTACAATTATGGATTGTGTCACTCAAAAACACTAAAACATAATCTATAGGTACTAATATTATAAAGAGAAAAGGAAATATTTTTGTATGTTTATTTGCATTGAATAGGCTCCGCAACTACTGGACTTTTGATGAAATTTGTCACAGATATAGAGTAGACTACGTGGAAGGACATTATTATACATTATATTATAATTATTACAATATATTATTATTATTATTATACATTATAATTTACAGCTTGAGAGCTGAGAGCTCCTTAGCCTAGTGGGTATTGGACCGATTCGTACTCGAGAGAGTGCAGGGTCAATTCCCAGGTTGTGGCGTATACCAATGAGACTTTTTCAGATCTCAAGTACATTACACGGACGCTCTAACGGTGAAGGAAAATATCGTGAGGAAACCCGCACATAGTTGGCCCCAGACGTATTGACCAGTATTTCATCTGAACTAGGCTGACTGTGTTGTAAGAATACCGTATGTGCTTGGGAAACCATAGGATATTTAAAAACCAACTGTCTCAGGCATTACAGTATTTCAAGAGCGGTTGCTTCGCTCAGAGAAAACTATATAAATCATCCATTAACGGATGAAAAGGCACATTTTTTTAAAATTTACAACTTATTACAACCTAAAAGGATCTCTTACATTTTGGCAGTATACAAAGACACACTAGATTAGTATCATAAACTGCCATAACTGCTACATACTGCGGCTGTGGAAGCAATTAGTGTGGTGTAAGTGAGACCGATTAGGCCGGCTTCACACGTAATCCGGACGCCGAGCAATTTCAGCAGAGGTGCGAAATGTGGATGTGTTTATAAGCTAATAGTAAAATAAAGATAAGCTTTATTTTTAACCGACGAAAAACCCGGAGGACTTTCTGGCTGTCTAAAAAGGCCACATCAGGTGTTTCGTATATTTTTTTCTATGCAAAATTCCTGAAATGGTAAGATGGCTACATGATTCATTTAATTTTATCTTGTAAGAAAATATCAACTTCGATAGAAATACGTAAAATGGCGCACATGATATGAGTTGAAAATAATATATGAAACATAATATGAAACACGTAGATATGAAACAGCTAGTGATATTATAAATGTGAAAGTTTGTGAGGATATATGGATGGATGTATGGATCAATATTTGTTACTCCTTCACACAAAAACTACTGACGGATAATCACCACCATCACATTATTTCTGTGATGATGGTGGTGATTATCAAAGGTGTCAAATACTATATTTGACACCAAAACGATATCTTTGAAAATTTGCTATCCTTTTTAAGTTCGTAGCATCGGCGTAGCAAGGTGCTACGCCGATGCTACGAAATTTCAATAATGCTTTCAGGAATTTCAACTGCCGCTTCTACAACTTCCACATATCGTTCCCCGTCCTCCCCCCGCGTCTGGCTCATTACACGAGGGAGAGGGGGCATGTTTCCACACGCTGTCATATCTAACGGCTAACACAGTGTAGAGTAGGGAATATAGACATGGCATTTTGCTGTGAAACTTCAAATGAAGGTAGATATGAGAAAAACATGGCACAAGCATGAAACGTTACTGCATTCATATCTAATATTATATTATATAATAAAGAGTTACCAATATTATGAAGAGGAAAGGTTTGTCTGTATGTTTGTTTGCTTGCATTGAATAGGCTCCACAGCTACTACTTTGATTTTGATGAAATTTGGCACAGATTAGACTACGGGTAAGGATATAGGCTACTTTTTATCATGGCAAAATGTACGTTTCCCGTAAAATTTATGCCGCATTCCGGACAACATCTTATCTTAAAAGGTTGTCCAAAAACAACTACGGATATTTTGGGCATAATATGATCTATGATGCTTATAAGACGTATAGGGAGAAAAATTATTAAACAATTCGAAAAAAGTATATAAACGGCGCTGTTCATAAAGTCATTGACCTCTCACACCTGATTGTATTAATGTTATTTTGGCAAAATGTTTGCTTCCCCTTCAAATCAGCTGTTCCTTTCAGGTTAGTGACCTCAACGCCATAAAGAGCGCATTGTTATTTTATTTAGTAGGTATAAATTTAGAATTTTTTTTCTACCTAAATGCTTTTATATAAGCAGTAGATTGTACGCCCAAAATATCCGTAACTAATTTTCAACAACCTTATATATTATGACAAATGATTAGCACTAAATAATTTCGATGTAACCAATTTCTGGAAATAAATTAATAATTGGTTTATTGACTGACTGATGTTTTATATTCGATATTATCCTCTTTCTCTCTCACGTAGCAGAATTTATTACATAATAGCAGGGATTAAATTCAAAGCCAAAGCTATTAGGTATTAATTACTACATGCGCCAATATAATATTATCATGAAGCAAGTAGATAACAATAAGCTTCGAAAGGTTTGGAATTCTAAGCGCCTTTATCCTCACTTCTTATATCTATGCCACTGAAGTTACACAATTAACGAAGGTGCGCCATATTGTATGGCCGACAGATAAACATTATGAAAACTAAATGTACAATAAGCGAAGGATTTAAGTGTTATTATTACATATTCCTTATAAAATTAAGGTATATTTAGTAAGTATAGGAAATAAAAATATAAAATTGATTTTATTATCTTAAATACCTACTGCGTTTATGTGGACTATTGTTTTAAAAAAAGTGTCACAATAATAACATGTATTTGAACCTTTGATTTGATCAGTAATTTTCGATTTTTTTTTGTCTTTTTTAGTCCTGTAACTTGGCAAAAGATTACTATATTTTTTGCATTTTTTGTCCATATTAATGTTGCTTTCGGAAAATATACCTATTGATGGTAATGCTAAACGTTAATTATCCTGACTGTACACAACAAAAACAAAGTTAGCTTAAAGTTGAATCAAGTCGAAATCGGTTAATTTTTAATAAGTCAGCTTCAATGTTAAAAAGTCCCCATTATTTTCAACGCCCCTACTCGATAATGCTTTTATAGACCCCACGTTAAAAATATTTTTTTTAAAGTTGAAAATTGACTTTGACGGATGATAAGCTGACCCTTACTGTCTTGTGCTGAAAAATTCAGCGTCTAGCCTTGTGCCCAAGTGAATAAGTAACAAGTGTGAAAAACAAACAATGTCTGAATTTACAAAATGGGAGTTTTGCCGGGAATGTCTATCAGCAATGTTTTGTTTCTGTATTATTTTTCTAAATTCGTGTTATTGCGGTTTTTAATGTGTAATATTGGTGGAATATTAACCATTATATATTCGTTGACGTGCAGTGTGGAGGAGTGTTATAGCAACTATAAAATGCGTGCTAAATTGAGTTTCCTGCCAAAACTCCCTAGGAAGTTTCAGTAAAGCGTCTACCACTTTACTGAATCGACTGACTTGACTGATTGACTACCGTGACTATTTACTTGGACTTTGACTAGACTTTGGACTTGACGATTTAGAAATACGTTGATGAAAATAATATACTTGACACTGGCAAATGGTGATAAGCCGACGCCATAAATAAATAATAAAAAAATAAATAAAATTTACAAAATAGCGGATATTGGGTCGTTCCTCGGCAAGAATACTTACAAATTCCTTGTTCCTCGGTCGTTCGTATTTTGAACGTTTTAAATTAAAAAAAAATACGATGCGACTATTTTATGTCAAATATTATATGAAAAATGCGATTTGCAGAAAAACTTATTTGCATATCAATATTAACAGTCTTGCATCGAATTTAAATAAAAACGTTAAATAGTAGGAAATTATCTAAACATCACAGAATTACAGAAAATCTAAACATAAATTTAATTACCGTAATAGTCTTATTTCGAAACAATACGGCGCTGAGTCGATCCTATTGTCATTTGAATCGCACTGTAAGATAATATAAAATATATATTTCCGTTGCCACGGGACCAGATTGACGTGGTGTGAAAGCGTCTATAGATATTATTATGATATTATATTATGTAGTTATCCTATTCGTACCTTACCCCGCAAAATGTACAATTCTTGTATTTCATCTCGCTCGAATCCTGCAAATAAAAACTACTTAGTTAAAATACCTACTTTTTCCACCGTGGGATAGAGCCATCAGCGTCCATGGGAAGAATCATAATCTGTCTCCTGAGACTAAACATGAATGGGGTAAACGGAATAATTGACCTCCCGCCCTCAGCTATCCCTCTGAGAGCGAATCAAAGGAGGGAGGTCAGCTTACACTGGTCGCACAGTTTCGGATATTTCGCACGAATATCTGATGATATTTGAGATACGTCAGATGCTATTTGGAGATAATCGCGATGTGGGAACACGTTTGATGTTAATTTTGACAGTTTCAGAATATTATCTTTCATGCCATCGAGCAATAATCCCATAATCAAGCGCCATTCGCGCCGTCCACATGCGAATCCAATATTGAGGCCTTGAAACGGACTTGTAGGCAAAAACTTTATATGATTAATACTACTGACACTAAGGCTGGGACCTATATGATCTGGAATCTGGAGGGCCATATAAAACCAGCTAAGTGGGAATCGGACTCGTGCACCGAAGGTTGCGTATAAACCTTTAGGTATACTCGTATAAGTAAACGTTCACCCATCACGAAAATCGAGTCATAGCAGGGGTAGTAAGTTTAAAATTATTAAAAATGTTTTTATTATATGATGTTAGTAACTAAAAATTTACACTTATCGCAATTTTTGCTTTCTGTGCTATAAGACGTTGCTTTGTACCAAATTTCAAGATACTGAGTTCATGCAGGGCAGTACCTACCCTGTATTTGATTCCCTTCGAGCGAGTGTCGAAAATTTGCGGCTTAAACGACTGGTTTGCAGGCGTGAGTAAGGCGCTTTAGGCCTTTTTTTAGGAAAAACTCGAAACAGTCGTTTCAAAGATTAACCGAAACAGACGGACAGGTAGATAACATTTTTCAATTTTTTTTTTTGCATTTGTTGCAAAGCAGTTAATTTGTGATTACAAACAAACACTTCAATTTTATTTATTTGTGTACATGTATAGATAAATATGCACTGCATGCACTATGAAAAGTAAAAAAACAGTGCCCCTTTTTATTAAAAAATAACTTAATAAAAATACAATTCATCTCCCATTAACTGCTATATCATACACAAAGGCAATATTATGAACTTGTTAAAAAACACTCGCATGTTACAAGTGCGATTACCCTATTGGGGTTGAAATCTCTGGAGACCGCTAATAAATGAAACAAAAATTAAAATCAATTTTAACATCATACGCATAAAGTTGAAACTCGTATGCCATACATCAAATGATAACGTCCCTTTAAAATTAGCACAATATTGCCAGTGTGTCCATTTCCGGCAAAGCATTTTGAGTCATATACCTTAAATGATAGGGTTAAATTTTATCCAACGAACTTCGGTTTATAAGTCTAATGGTTGTCCCAAACGTGATTCCCATAATCTAGTGCAGTTTTGCACTTGATTGTGACATCTTGTTTTGAGGGGCTCTCACGGCCGGCTGAGTGCTGATGAGACGTGAAATTTTATTGTCGCATATTTGTTGTGATGACCAGATGACATGGAACTATACGGCCCTTCGTTTAAAGGAGATTAAAATGCATAAAACTGGCAGATTTTGAATAAATAGTCGAATTTTATATACGTAGTCGAATAAATTATTCTATGTTTAGCATCTAAGTTCATACAATGTGAAAATTATGTTTTATGATCGATTATATTTAACTAATATCATACTTCAAGGTCACATGTTATATACATTTATGGAACGAGAATCATATACTGATTAAGCTCCATGAATATTTTTGTTTTTAAATCATACTGTATATTATACAGCATCTGTTTTAGATATTTTCTAATCAATTGTCAAAAGTTAAGATCTAGTTAATAACTAATTCAATTAGACCCTACAATAACATAACTACATCTTTATCATCAGTCTAGGGATCAAACCAATTTTAATTATCCAAAAGCGTGCATACATTTCTTTCCAGCAACAATACGAAGCGCATATAAAAACCCCCGAAACAGATAAATTATTGATGCGGTGGCACCCCTACGGACGAGTGCGGGGTATGAGGGGTGCAGAGAGGGGAGGGGGTATATTATATTAGGAGATAATTCGATCGTCCGCGCCCCGCTTATTGTTGGGGTATGGAAACCGTGGTTTAGGGTTGCCAAAACTAGCTATTAATAAAATTGAAAAGTGAGTATGTTAGGCAGTGTTAAGGATTTCTCATTGCACGCCTAACACACTGAGCGGATTTTAATGAAAATTTTTACAGGGATATAATATTAGATCTCTCAGAAAGAGATATTTGATCGCGACAACATAAGAAAACAATATATCTTTAAAAAATCTACGTTTATATTGTAGGTATTTCTTCTAAATTTTATACTTAACCCAACATTAGGCTACAATGTTACATATACGTAAGTAATGATTTGTTGTTGTGTCGTGAATGAATTCGGTATGTACCAGCCCTAGCCGGTGTTTATAATTGTCACTGTCGGATTGACAGCTCGAGTGCTGTTTGTTTGTACAACAGATTGTTTTATGTTCTTTTGCTGTTGTGCTTTTGTGTTGTTCTGCACACATGTTGAACTAGTTCACTTGAGACCAGTGACTACGGTGTATGACGCGTTTTGACACCTTCTCAAACCTCACGCTTATAGTGGCGATTGGTATACTCTGCTCAAACCACAGTATACAGAACATCCAGAATGAGTGTTCGATCACATTTGTACGCAACGCACTGTAACCAAAACCATGGCGAAACACCGCCCCGCCCGCTCTTTACTTTACTTTATTCTTTACACTCACAAAACAAATCGCGTTATTATATTACTACAATTAGGTATTCAATAAAATTAATTGGAAAAAAGTTGGGTAAAATGTGTATAGCCACTCCAATTTGGAGTAGTCGTGACGGCTTCACTTTCAAGCGCGTTGACGGTTTCTGGATGGTTTCTGTATTCTGTGGCTCAAATCTATGTGAACAAAATTCATTACTACACTATAACGCTACCATGTTCGTTATTGCACGATAAATACGTAAATTTCAAATTGTCAGCTTAATGTAATATGTGTAAACAAATTTGAGTGGCTGTTTGATTGGCTGTTTTCGGTATATTTTGCGACCGAATGTAACCAAATCCTACAAAAACAATTTCCCAGAATCTCTTTACCCAAAATTTATAAAAAGAGGTCGCGTTTAGGATCATTTTCTACTATTATGTAGCTTATTTTATTTGTTTAAAAATGCCCAAAGGTAGCGGAAACAATTGCCTTAAAATTGGTTAAAAAATAATCCAACAATATTAAAAAATGTTTTAAAAAAAGCATATAAAAAGTCTCCTCAAAATTAGGATGAATCCTAACGCTTGGCAATAAGGTTTATTTGGTCATCCTTTGAATAATACAAAACATGTCTAGAGATAAACCACTCCCATACCACTCCATACTCCGTAAGACAGCAACCTGTCAAAAATTTTGTAAACGCGTCCGTAAATCAAATACCAGAGTATCAGTAGAGGCATATCAAATGCCTAAATTGAGAACATCTACTAGAGTCTTGAACACTAAACTTAAAATATATCTATTAGACCTCTAAAACGGAACCCTAAGAACAATAATGATAATACTAACCATAGAGATCCTCATCTGGAGAACAGGATCGATTGTAATTCAATAACAAACAAATAAATTTCACCCACCAGTTTACAAGACCTCTCGTCCTTTTGTAGGTCAGTTTATTTAGTTAGACGAACACAGGTCAGCTCACACTGGATCATCGCACCCACAAAGCGTTAAAACTCAATAGAGGGGCAATTGCCAATTGCTTTATAATGTTTGATTAATATAGAGGCGCCATGTTCTGACATAGAGTAATTGGAGGTTTGTACCTACGAGAAGAATTGATGAAATGGATTTTTTTCAATTTGAATGTTACGCAAATTGACCAATTTAGAAGGAAGGATAGGCCCTTGGAATAATTTTTATAAAAACGTCTTCGTACTACAAACCTGACATTTTATTTAGCTTTACCTGACATTAATTTACTTTGTCTTAGCTGAGGTTTTATTAATGCGCGCATAACGTTAATACAAATACAAGATTTGTATAGCAAAAAGTGTCCGCAGTTTGCGTAGAAATTCGCATATCGCGGGAACCGTACATTTTGTGGGATGAAAAGTAGCCTATGATCATCCTCGTGATCTAATCTATCTCTGATTCAAAATTCATGAAAATTGGTTTCGTGAAATTACTGTAATAGACCGAAAAAGTTACTTTTACATATCTATACAAATATAAAAATAGAGTGTCTGTTCGTAATTTCAAATTAACAGCTTTGCGCTAAACACATAATATTACGATAATATAGTAAATCAATTATCTAAAATTTAGTATGTCTGTCCTTCTGTCTGTCTGTTTATCCCGGCTAATCTGTGAAACGACAGGACCGAGTTTGACCGGACTTTCATTGGTTAATAGCTGATGTTAAAAGAAGTAACTTAGTTACGTTAAAAATCCCTTCCATTACCACGCAAACGAAGTTACGGACATCAGCTGGTTTATAATAAGTATGGACTTTATTTCAGGAATGGTCTCTTCTGTATGTTAATCTATGGCATCATACAGTTGCAATAAGTTAATTGTTTGCCGGGATGGTTTTACGCGTTACAGCGCTATGGCGATGGCGTTATGGCTAAGTGTTATGACGTTATGGCTAAGGACTGTGGCAAGGGCTATGACGTCGTTAACGGAAGGGCGTTCAGAGTTCTGGTTAACGTTAAGTTAAATGGTTTTATATTAATTATGCGGTTTGCAAAATTTGCACAATTTTCTGAATGTAAAATAGTATATAATACGGATGATGAGTACATGAAAAATATTTAATTTCATTAATATTCTTAGAACTATTAAATATACCAAATATTAGAAATGTACCAAATTTCATCAAAATCCGATCAGTAGTTTTTGCGTGAAAGAGTAACATCCATCCATCCATCCTCACATTTATAATAGTATATAGTAGGAAGTAGGTATTAGATAATTAGAGGATAGAATTTCTGTCTCTGACAATATACACAAGCCAAAAAGTAACTTAGATAATTAAAACATTTACAATAAGTATTAAGGTCCGGACGCACTAGGCGGAACTGCACTTCGGCGGAACTGAGCGACACGTCGCGTCAAAATATTCTTTATATGAAATTATTAGCGACCCGCCCCGGCTTCGCACGGGTACAATTATACTGATACTAATACTACAGAATGTCTTTAAACCTCTAAGAAAACGGGCGAAATTTTGTCAAAACAAACAGAAACAAATTAATATAGGTACCTACTAAAACTCAATTAAATAAGTAGGTGGGTATACCTTTTATCGTATGAAATACCATAGATCTAAACTCCCGCACGCGCACCCCCGCCTTGGTGTCGCCCACTTCGCACGGGCCGTGCAGCAGAAATCGTAATATTTTAATTTCGCCATAACTTCAAAACCAAACGTCTAATTTTAATCATTCAAAGACCAAATATTATCTACATAAACTGTACTTAGTGATGAAATAATTTATTTTGATAAGGATTAATAGCATGAGTAAAATAAACGCGTTTAAATGTAGTCCAAAAAAATTCAAGATTTCTAAATAAAAAAATGGTTGTTGTGCCTCACTCGACATAGATAGGTATAGTGTGTCGCGGACTTTTTTGTAGATATTTATAAGATCTACAATTAATTAGAACATTTTAAGGTTTTATATTTTATTGTTTAGGCAGCGTACGCAAAATAAGTAACTTTCCTGGTTGATTTTTTTACACCTTGTGTCCGAAAAACCCAAATATCTTACGGAACCCTACTTTTTTCCAAAATAAAATTTAGCCTATGTTACTTGTGGATAATGTAGCTTTCAAATGGTGAAAGAATTTTTGAAATCGGTCCAGTACTTTTTGAGCCTATTCATTACAAACAAACAAACAAACAAACAAACAAACAAACAAACAAACATACAAACAAAGTTTTCCTCTTTATAATATTAGTGTAGATATGAGATAACACGCACTAAGCGGTAACGGAACTACACTGCAGCGAACTGCGCGTCAAACTTGATCAACTGACCAAAAGTGTCGCGAACTGCAGTTCGGTTTGGCCAACTTCATTTTCATAGTCAGTCAACCGAGATACTTGGGAGCGCGATAATCGTTCGTCACAAAATATGTCGATAGATGAATAAAATTTATTGTACTCGTGGGCCAGTATCCGGAGACATAATAATATTATGATGTCCAGCATAAAAAGTACATGAACACTTCTATGAAAAAAAAAAAACAACTTTGGAGTGAAACGACCTCTGTGGCTCAATGGTTAGCGCGTCGGCGCTCAAGAAGCCCGGTCGCGGGTTCGAATCCCACCGGGAGACAAAAAGTTTTTTATGTTCCTGGGTCATGGATGTGCAATAAGTGTGTATTATATAATAAAATTCTTAAATATATGTATAGTATAAAAGTATTAAATATATTTCCGTTGTCTGGTACCCGTATCACAAGTTCTTCGAGAACTTACCACGGGATCCGATTGACGTGGTGTAAAAGCGTCCATAGATAGATATTATTATTAAATAGTTCAAGAAATGGGAATAAATGGTAAGTTAATTTTTCTATTTCTTTTTCCAGTGGATGAACGACGACCTCTCTAATGTTAATTGGTTTCATAGTGATAATTATAATAATAATAATAATAATATCTATGGACGCTTTTTTTTTTTTATGAAATTAGGGGGCAAACGAGCAAACGGGTCACCTGATGGAAAGCAACTTCCGTCGCCCATGGACACTCGCAGCATCAGAAGAGCTGCAAGTGCGTTGCCGACCTTTTAAGAGGGAATAGGGTAATAGGGGAGGGTAGGGAAGGGAATAGGGTAGGGGATTGGGCCTCCAGTAAACTCACTCACTCGGCGAAACACAGCGCAAACGCTGTTTCACGCCGGTTTTCCGTGAGCCCGTGGTATTTCTCCGGTCGAGCCGGCCCATTCGTGCCGAAGCATGGCTCTACCACGTTATGCACACCACGTCAGTCTGGCCCCGTGGTAAGTATCCGAAGAACTTGTGTTACGGGTACCAGACAACGGAAATATTTTTAATACTTTTTATACTTTACTTATATATAAGATTTTTATTATATTATACACACATTTAATACACATCCTTGACCCAGGAACACAGAAAACTTTTTTATTCCCTGGTGGTATTCGAACCCGCGACCTCCGGTTAAAGCGCCACTGCGCTCACCACTGAGCCACGAAGGTTGTATGTAAATTATTTAGATTTTAGGTATGTAGGTACATATTTATTAAAAAAAAAACTTTTAAATTTCAATTATTGTCCATTCGTCCATCTTGCTCGGAGGTTGCCTAGCTACTAAATATATTTTTGTAGCGCCGCTGCAGTTGCAGTGCGACTTACCAAAACGTGTCGCTCAGTTCCGCTGAAGTTCAGTTCCACCCAGTGCGTCCGGACCTTTAGTTTAATATCGATTTGCAAATTACGAAAATACGAATAAATGTAATTAAATTATAGAAGGGGAGGTTATTACTTGCGCTTGACGAATTAAATAGGGGAGTGCATACAGAGATGATAAATCATGTCCAATTATATTGGTTAGGGTAAACTTGTTTTAGTTGGTTTAATCATTGTGTTTTATTGGCGTACGGCCAGGCCCTATCGTTAAAATGACAACGTGTCTGCTTGGGCCGAGGATGTTATAGAGACAATGATTTCGAAACTAAAGGTGAGCCCCGCACACAGCCCCCGAGTGTTATAATTTTTACGTGTCTGTGTGTATGTTCGTGGCATCGTAGCTCCCAAACGGATGCACCGATTTTGATCTAGTTTTTTATGTTGGTAAGCTGACATGATTGAGAGTGTTCTTAGCTATAAATAATCATCATCAGCTCGCTCACTGTTTGACAATAGGGTATTTTATAAATTTTTGAAAACATACATACACATTACACACATATAATCACGCCTCTTTCCCGTAGGGGTAGGCAGAGACCACTTCTTTCCACTTGCTACGATCCTTATATACTTGTTTCGCTTCGTCCACTTTTATTCTTACCATCCATTCCTCCTCTTATATTCAACGTAGCGAAGCGGCTCTCCATGGTCCGTTTTTGAAAACTACTTATATTTATAGATTGGGACGAACGATTTAACAGAAAAATAAAAATAAATTAATGAATGTCTTTTTTGTCCATTAAACCAATTAAAATCGAATTTATTCTAATTGGTTTTGTATTTCCGCCAAAACGCTCGGTTCGATGACGTCTACTGTGACTTGACAGACGTCAACTTTGTGTAAACAATTTTAACACCTGTTATTTAAAAGGTTATGGTGTCTACAGACACACGAATTTGGTACGGAGCGTACAGCGGATCTGGTACGCTCCGTACCAGATCCGAGCGTGTGTAGGGCAGTCCGGCGAACATATGAAGAAGGCGAAGAGTTCACCGTTGTCCGCATCGGATCTGGTACGCTCCGTACCATATTCGTGCGTGTGTAGAGAAGTCCGGCGGTTTGGCCGTACAACAGTATCAGTATTGCCAACTTAGGGATGTACCCCCCAAAATTAGGGAAAATATCTACGGGGCTTACTAGAGGACAGGATGTTTAGAGTTTACTCCTTATGAATCAATTTGTATGTAATTATAAAAAATATTTTAATGTGTGTATATAGCCAGGGATATGAAAATGTAGGAGTGAAATCAGATTAAGACAAGTTAGTTTTATGTTATTCACGCGTAAGTCTTTATGTTAAACACATAACCTTTCTTTCTAGCTTATTATCTCTTAGACCTGTCAATGGTATAAGTAATCAGGGGTAAAATTTGGGGAGAAATATTTTTTAAAGTGTTGGTATCACTGCCCGTTATCAATGAATTGCGGGAATCATTGCCGTCGTTTAAAAACCGCACTGTAAATAGAACTCTGTGCTAATGTAATAGAGCATAAAATCGAACACACGAGTGTCGAGCGTTTCGCTTCACTGCACCGTACCAAATCCGTGCGTGTGTAGCGACACCGAATTTGGTCTCCGGATATGGTTCGCTGTACGCTCCGTACCAAATTCGTGTGTCTGTAGATACCTTTAGAGAACGGCAGGTCTAAAAAGGCCGTTTTGGCAATTCATTTTCAATTCTTGTTATGAATTACTGACAGCGATCGTAAAATGGCCACTTGAATTGCAATTCATATTAAGATTTGGATACAATTCATATGCAGAAATTGGCTGAAATGCATTCATTTGACAGATTTACAACCAGAATTGCTTTAGTGTCAAATAGAATATTGCGATGATATTGCGTAAGTGGCCTTTTTAGACCCGCAGGAGAACGATCGCTACATATAAATCATTGCCCGCCTGTCCCTGAGTATTTGTAGAATCTGGGGGCACGGGCACCCACGCCACGACTAAGCGAAACGCAAGGGCACTAGACCACCTTTTCTCGAAGCGTATCGTCAATTTTCTTGAACCCTCATAACTTGACTTTGGATTAAACCAGATAAACGAAATTTTCAAGATATATTCCCAGTTGCAGACTTATTAAACTTGTAAAGTTTTGATTTCATAGATCTTATACTTTAGATTTTATAGATATCTAAAAACCACTGCTTTCGTCACTGACTAACTGATGATCAACAAAATTATAGGGTACTTCTAGATGTCCTAGAAAGCTGAAATTTGGTATGTAAGCTAGAATTAGCTCACAAAGACCATAAAAATGTTCAAACTTTGAGCTTTTATCCTCCAACCCCAAACTAAAAATTTGTATGAGACTTAACTACGCAAATTTTTACTCCAAAGCTCTGAAAATTGTTATAGGGATCCGTTATATAAATAGTAACAATAAAATAAAAAAGAAAATAAAAATATTGTGATAACAACTTCCGAAATGACGACATAAACGGCTGTATCTTTTGATTGCGTTGGCTTAGAAGTTTGATTTTTTCACAGCTCCAGGGGACAGTAGACCTAATTATTTGATATAAATTTCAGCTTGATACCTCCACGTGTTTCTGAGAAAAAGGGTCTTGAGTTCTTGACAGACAACAAAGTGATCCTATAAGGGTTCCGTTTTTTCCTTTCGAGGTACGAAACCCTAAAAATAGTAGCTTTCTGCACACCTTCCACCACATAAACTTTAACTGTGCCAAATACCTATTACCATACAAAAATTACACAAATTATTATTATATTGTCGTTTACATTACTTGGAATAATATTCGCAATTACAAAAGCTCTAGATGGTGAATTGTCAGATATATAAAGTAAAGCGAATCCTTTAAATAATGAGATAACACAGTTAGTGAGGGTTGTGGTGGTGAAATTGGCGCGTAATTCTATTAGCTGTGATGATGTAGTGATATTAATTGCGTTCCATTCCAATTTCGAAGTAATTAAAATGGCGGATTTTGATGGAAAAGTAAATTTCGACTCTGTTTATTGTTGATTCTTAGTTTATTAAAAAGTTAAACTGGTTGAATTTCGTAAAAATTATAGAAAAAAAAACCTAACAAAGAGCGTGTAAGGACATGTCTAAAGAGGGTTCCGTAACTACAAACGCATAATAGGTTTTTTGGAAATTATTTCAATGTGAATGTGTGACGTTGTTGTTTATGTATTTATAAATTTGGGTTATTTCGGGTTTTATAATTATTATCAGAATATTATATTATCCATTAAATATTAGTTAACATATACAAGTGTGGGCAAGTTGTGCAACTTCAAAAAGTGTGCTATTTTATGTTCTCTCCTAAACTCCCTAGGAAGTTTCGGTAATTAGTAAAACATATACCACTTTGCTGAATCGACTGCCACTTATAATTTATTTGGACTTTGACTAGACTTTGGACATGACGATGAGTTGACGATTTAAAAAAACGGTGTTGAAAACATAAACGAAAATTCTTTTTCCGCCTTTTAACTCG
The DNA here is from genome assembly GCA_905404095.1 of Glaucopsyche alexis. Lineage (NCBI taxonomy): Eukaryota > Metazoa > Arthropoda > Insecta > Lepidoptera > Lycaenidae > Glaucopsyche > Glaucopsyche alexis. The sequence continues at coordinate 5,821,525 of FR990064.1, read as the reverse complement.
ACTACGCCGAAGCCAAAAAAAGGGTAATGGTAATTAATGGTATAATACTACATAATAATATAATACTATACCGCCATTAAAAAAATTAGTTCAAATTTCGAACTACAGAGCGTCCTCTCCATAAACTTATGCCATGACTTTGATTAATTATTACATAGATACGTTATATCCTTACAAAACTGACAATATTTCTGTGCCACGACACACATTGACATGGGAAGCGTGTCAATGTGTCAACGTCGCATAGTAACACAAAACACGCTATTACTCGCGGAGCACACTAACCAAAATTGGCCCGACTCAAGCCAATAATTCGAGTCTTCATTTTTACGCGTTTATAACATATCTACCTCTTTTTAATATTATATATCTATGTGCCATGATGAATTTATCAACAAATTATTATTGCTTTGTTGAAACAAAAATAATTTTAGCTGAGTGAGAGAGGGCAGAGAGAGAGAGAGAGCAATTATTAAAATTAATAATTTTAAATTTCGAATACCTACTTATTCGTGTCTTAACTGTAGTTTGATAAAACATTTTTAATACTTGACATACATAATATTTACCTATTTATTACTATACCGCTCGGTATGAAATAAAAATATTATCACATAATATTGTTTGTATTTTTTGTTATGACATCTAAACCGCAATACCTATATTAATAATACTCCCCAAGCCGATATCGCTGCCGGTGGCCGGTTTCATTGAAACCAGGCCAGTTACGCAGGAGTAATTTTATAGTGCCCAAATATGTGCGCAGTACACAAGAGCACTCTCTCTTCCTTTACTCTCATAATCTAGTGGAACGGATAACCGACACGACTAACGACAGATTAGACACAGGTCCGACTTTTTACATGCCCATCCGACGCATGGGTCATCTTTCTTGTCAGACAATCAGGTGATCAGCCTGCATTGTCCTAACCAAACTTGGAAACAACATTTTTTGTTGTTCCAATGCGGGAATCGAACCGACGACCTCCGAGTCGAGAGCCAATGCTCTAACCAATAGACCACGGAGGCTGTTCCTAATTCCTATATTAATAATTAGAGTGGTAAGTGAAAATTTTATAAGACGAGGTAGCAATGTCGGTATTTTATAACCCCTTCTGGACAAATAAGGAGCAGTAAAATCACTAACTCAATAAAATGTATCATACGAAATACCTGAAAGTGTCAGTATGATTTTGGATTTTAGAGGACATCTTCATAAACGTTTTTTACCGATTAAACAACAAACTTTTAATTGATATACATAATTAGGTTCTGATAATTTTGCTGACCACATCTCGTGTCGATGTATAATTTAAAAACGTTTTTTTTTGTTTTGGAATTGTGTAAACTTAAAATTGTAAGCTACATATATTTTATTTAAACCCTACGTTTGCTACGTAGGGTTTAAATAAAATACTGGCTTTAAATAATAATTGCTACGTAAAATCTAACTTGCAATAATAGATCATTTTGATTACAATATGTTATTTAGCACATTGTTTTGCTCAAAATTCATTTATTATTGTATGGGATTTTTTTTCCTAAAGTTGCATCAAAATTCAAAACTGCCTATGTATTAGGACATATCCTAAATCTTGTACGGTGTCCATAACACGTCGGAAACCCATCCAAATCACGACGATCAAACATTCAGGAGCACACCCGTGGAATACCAATACGAGCATAGACCGATATTATGTCAATATGCCTTCCGATATGATAATAGAATTAGGTTGTGATAAAATATGTAGAGCACTGGAATAAAGATCTGAAATTCCAATAATAATATGACAGTTATTGTCGACCAAGAGAGCTCCGTGGCCTAGTGGGTAGACCGTTTGGTTTGCACTCGAGAGAGTGCAGGTTCAAATCCTAGGTTGTGGCGTGTACCAATGAGACTTTTTCAGATCTCAAGTACATTATACGGACGCTCTTACGGTGAAGGAAAACATCGTGAGGAAACCCGAACATGGTTGGCCCCAGACGTATTGACCAGTCATTCCTCTGGACTAAGCTGACTGTGTTGTGAGAATGCCGTATGTGCTTGGGCAACCATACGACATTTAAAAACCAACTGTCCCAGGCACTACAGTATTTCAAGAGTGGTTACTTCGCTCGGAGAGTACTGTATAAATCATCCATTAACGGATGTAAAGGCCTAAGTTATTGTCGACCACATGAGATGATCCACTAGAGTTTATACCAGTGGTGAAGGCTGGTTCTCCTTCATTTACTTCTTCTTCAAGTACCTACCTCTCCAATCACTGAAGGTTTGGTAGTCAAGCTCCGAAACTTTTCTTTGTCCAAGGCGAGTCTGACTGTGAAATTTCTTCAACAGACTTTATCCCTGTCCACTCCAAGATCCTCCTAAGACAAGATGTTTTATGTCTCTCTGATTTTCGTTTCCCGGCGATCTTACCCGTAATTATGGTTTATAGAAGCCTGTTCTGTTCGTTTCTGAGGATGTGGCCCAGATACGCGACTTATATGTGGTACAGACAAGCTCCACTTTTTTTCTCCTTCATAGGGAAGCCGTAGCCTTTATAGGATTTTGATAAGGGTCTTCAAAAGGTAAGTGGCAAGTGAAGCCGATAGGAATGAGGTTATGGGAACCCCACGCCATATTCTATATACTCAATACGCCAAATATACTCAACTAGCTTTTGCCCGCGATTTTGTTTGCGTGAAGATCGGTTTCCATACCCCTTTTTCACCCCCTTAGGGGCCGAATTTTCAAAAATCCTTTCTTAGCGGAGGCCTACGTCATTGCTACTATCTGTATGCCAAATTTCAGCAAAATCCGTTCTGTAGTTTCGGCTGTGCATTGATAGATGAGTCAGTCAGGTTTGCCTTTTATATATTTAGATTACAAATCCATAAACTTACCAACATACAGTATCCCACAAACACTGTACTTTTTCGAGGTAAAGAAGTATCCTGTGTTAATCCAGATTACCATACCAAAATTTCATCAAAATCCGTTCAATAGTTATTGCGTCAAAGAGTAACAAACATTCATCGTTCTATTCCTTCTCACAAACTTTCATATTTAAAATAGTAGCAGTATTTCCAATATATTAATAATACTTACATAATCTCGACATTTTCATAGCAAAATATTAGGGCACTTGGCTTAATACAGTTAATATATTATAATGCGTATTCTGTATGTCCGTGTGTACGTCGTAAATGTCGCTGCTCGCAGTAACAATACACTACCCTCGGTTTGTACTCAACACACGTACTACAACTGTAGAAGTAGTCTTGATACTTGAAGAAACGTACTTATCGAATAAAGATACATATTCTACTTAATTTTTTAGAAAGAACTAAAAATAATATCAATATAACGTTTGTTCAAATCCTAATATCCTAATCCTAATAAGTCGTTTTTTTTTCTTTTTTCAATAAAAAGTGCTATGTTTTTGTATGATTCTGTATCACTTACATACATAGAAACTGACAAGTAAGTATTAGGACAAACGTGCAGTAGATAAGGACGAAAATATGATATTAATGAATGTCAAATAAGTTTAAGATATTTTATTTTTAAAATTTTAAACAGACAGAGAAGAGATAAATAAACTGATCAATAAACATAAAATCTATTTCGAAAAGGTTTTCATTTTTTAATACCAGGAAAAAGCAGTAAAAATTGTAAATTGCTGATAAATTGTGCATATAAAAACAAAAATTAGATATTAACATCTAAATTGCTTGCCAATAATTAATAGTCAAAATAATAATATTGTTGTTATCTCCTTGACTTATTGGTAGTTTTAAAGCTAATATTTTTTTAAAGGTCAGATGAGAATTTTTATCTTAAATTACGGAAAACACGAATTAATTATGTTTATAAAATTATGAGGTAAAATTAAAAAAATATATCAGGTCAAGTATCAACGCATTTGAATCCAACAACAAAATGGCGGAATCGTAAAAATGTAGTACATTTGTGTTTGGGTATATATTGTAATAAGTTATCATTGATTCTATTATATTATTTTGTTTTACGAGTTCCCTTATACAATTAGCCGATGCGGACATTCTAGATGTTTCACAGGTGTTCCATGTACATATACAGTGCATAGAGTACATAGATATATAATGTGAGAAAAATCATAGAAAATATGCTTATTAACAATTATTTTTAGATAAATTATAGAAAATATGGTTATCAACAATTATTACAAGAAAAATAATAAAAATATGCTTGTTAACTATTATTACGAGAAAAATAATAAACAAATTTATCGGTACTAAGGATACGTCAATACCATATCTATACTAATATTATAAAGCTGAAGAGTTTGTTTGTTTGTTTGTTTGTTTGTTTGTTTGTTTGAACGCGCTAATCTCAGGAACTACTGGTACGAATTGAAAAATTCTTTTTGTGTTGGATAGTCCACTTATCGAGGAAGGCTTTAGGCTATATAGCATCATGCTAAACTCAATACGAGCGGAGTACCAATCAAGAATGTTAGAAAATCGGGGGTCTTTTTTTCCTTTTGAGAGCTTTCGCTACGTACGCTGCGGAAACGGTTAAAGTTTCGCTAAAATGATGTATGGCAGAATTGTTCCCCTTTAAAAGTTCTAAAAAAAAGTCCGCGACAGTATATGTCTATCTTTTAAGGTTGGCTCACTATAACCTTTTTATACTTACCAAATTTGTTCTAAAAGTAAGCATTATTTGTGAAGGTGTTTTCATAAAGATTATATTAATCCTTATCAAAGTAAATACGTTATTCATTACAAGCATTTAATCTAGAAGAAATTTGCCGTTTACATCATTTGATTTCAATGAGTATTTTAGAAGATATCGCAGTAATAAAATAATCATGCGCGCTATAGTAAGGCGCGCGGAGCGGGCGGGCAGTCGTGAGGTGGAAGCGCTTCTTCTACGTAAATGAAGTCGCGGGTAAATTTTAGCGATATCCCAAAGTAACTATTCCACGCGGACGAAGTCGCGGGGAAAAGCTAGTTACATATATTTTCGATTTCTGAACATTGCCATCGTAATTAGCGATGGCATCTCGGCTAAAAGGCCTGAGCCTTGGATATGGTGCAGGGTCTTTAGTCAAGTTGCATTCGATAATTTCGACGGCGAAGTTCTAAAACAAAATGTATGGGATTTGACATACGGCATCCCAAGCGACGTCACGAGATCCGTACATTTTTGATTTCGAACTTCGTCGTCAAAATTATCGAATGCATCTTGACTAAAGGCCCTGCACCATCTCCAATGCAGCCCAAATGATCTACCACTACTGCTATTTTTATATTTACTAACTATATCGTCCATAATAATAATATCAAAAAACAATCGATGATGATTAATATTACTTTACCCGCGAAACGGGTACAATAAAATACAAATAAATCGAGATATGCGACGATTAATTACGGCCTTATCAGTCGGACTTAAAAGGTTTTAGGGTATGTATGTCTGTACTCACAAATCACACGAACTCTTCGAGATAGAGACGGAATTTTGGGATTGGTTCCGCAGGTGGATTTAGCAAGTCGGGGATTTTCAACAATGTTGTTAATTGCTATGGATCTATAAACCTTATTTATATTAAAACTCATGATATATTTTGATAATAGTGCTCTAGAATAAAAAAAAACGTTATAATATTTAACATTTGGAAATAATAAAATATAGTACTTTACATTTTAAGGTCAAAAAATATAAAATTTAAAAAATATGGCCGTAACATTTTGAAAATGGAACATCAAGTCTTTTCCCAGAATACTGTTGGTTTAGAGCATAGTTATTTTACTTCTGATAGGAGACAGGAATCAGAACCCTTATGCCGACGACATAAAGATCACATTCGTAGTGAACTCCGGTAGGTAAAATAACTCTAAACGGACTATCCCATTGGCATTTTTGTCACATACCGTAGTATGGTACCACATACCACATGACGTAGGTGAAAAAATTAAAAAAAATAGTTGTCGAATTCGAAAACGGATCCCCAAAAAAGGATTTAAAACTGGCCAGCGATAAAGACAGAGAGGTAAACATTGTCCACCAAATATAAATGTCCGAGTCCGATAAGGGGGGAATGTTAAAAGCTATTTAATATTATGTTCTGTTCAAACTTTATTACTAATGCGGGCGCAGGTAACTCGAAAGTATTGTATACCAATTACCAGTGATTTCAAAACTAAATACGTACATACATTTGACAAATAACTATAAACAAGAAGTATGCTATCTTGATTTCAGGAGACAATATTGAGACATTATACTGCGGAAAACATAATGTAAAAATAACCTAACCTAACCATGAGCATGTCAGGACATGTCTAAGGAGGGTTCCGTAACTGTAAACGCGTAATATGCTTTTTTTTTAATTACTCCAAAAGTTACTGTCCGATTTGGTTCACAATAATTTTCCTAAAAAGATTTTAGCATGATCTATCAGCATGGAAATTTGCAAGTTTCTATCTCCTATAGTTTAAAAATGCTAGGGGGGGGACCAACTTACAAACTACTTTGGAGGCCGATTACTCGAAAATGGTCAACTTTATAAAAAAGTAACGTATGAAATCTTGCCTTTATTTTAAAAGACCTATTCTACGATACCCCACACGATGGGGTAGAGTGAAAAAATATTTTTCATCCCCACTTCACATGTATGGAGAGCCACCCCTAAAATATAAAATTATTATTTTTTATGATCCCGAAACCGTGATCTATACATAATCTATAACTGCACCAAATTTCATCAATTTATATTCATAATTACAGGAGCTAGAGGCGCGGACAGACAGACAGACAGACAGACGGACAGAGCGAAACTATAAGGGTTCCTTAAGTATTACGGAACCCGAAAAATTACACCACTCTCATCTGTCAGGCATTTCAAGACGGCTTAACCTTGTTTTGTCTATAAGAAAGCCACGTGAGATATTTAACGAGAAATGTGCTGCAAATTAATCTATATTAGTAGTATTATAAATGCGAAAGTGTTTCTGTCTGTCTGTCTGTCTGTTACCTCTTCGTGCTTTAGCCGCTGGACCGATTTTTATGAAATTTGGTATAGACATACTTTGGGTCCCAGGAAAGAACATAGGAGTTTTTTTTTTATCTAGAAAAGGTAGTGTTTCCGCGAGATAATGTATTTACGCGGGCGGAGCCGCGGGCAAAAGCTAGTGCATTATATTTATCGTTCCTAAGGCATTCTGGTTGGCATGGTTCTTTTCCTTACATTCTTCGTACATTTAGGCCGGGACTATACGGCACCGGAATCCGGAAGGCCGTGAAAAATTCTGAGCATTGAAATAGATCTCTGCATTAGTACAGTAGAGTTGAAAATCGAACATCCGAGTGTCGAGTCAAATGTCAATGTCATATATGACAGCTCGACACTCGAAACTTCCATTTTCAACTGTATTGTATTAGCACAGAGTTCTATTTTCAGTGCTCATAATTCTCTACGGCCTACCGGATTCCGTTGCATATAGTCCCAGCCTTAGATTAACCTTAATATGAGGTAGTATTACCTGTAGTATTCCAGTACAGTATCCAGTATCCACAATCCACATAGAAATTAGTATAATATTTAAGCTTAACCATTTCAAAAATCGAAAATAGCTGAATATAAGCTACCTCCCTTTTATAATGTATTTTAATTTTAAAATCAAATAAATGACTACTTAGACTGGCACTATCCGGAAACTCTCGGATCGGAAAAAATGCGCTGAAAATAGAACTCTGCAGTAATACAATAGAGTTGAAAATTGAACAGACGGCAGCTATTAAAAAAACCGACGCTCTCGTTCATGTGTTAAATTTTCAACTCTGTTGTATTAGCGAAAAGTTCTATTTTCAGCGCTACATTTTTTGTTACCTTGTTAACAAATTTATACATAACTTTCGTTCAGCCGTCCAAACGTATACAAGATGGTGGTATTTAAAACGAATATGCGATAAAGAGTCAGGTATTAATGAATGTTCGATGACGACCCACGCCGGCACCACAGACCACTAACGTGACCATTCGACCACTAATGTAACCCTACAAAAAAATTACCACTAATAATATTCAAGTCCTGAAGTTTACATGCGTTCTGTAACTAAAAAAACGTTGCGTTCTATAACTACAAAAAATAAACGTTGTTCTGTCTTAACTATGAACTGGAATAAATAAATAACTACCTACATACACCTACAGTTTCTACACCAACAACTACACCTACGTGCTACTACTAGTACCTATACACCTACAAACTACATACACTATCTACATCTACGAACACCAACATACACCTACACCTACAATTTACACCTATTACCGATGACAGATCATCAAATGGTACTTAGCTTAGCAGCTAAATACCATTTGAAGACCTCTGTGGCTCAGTGGTTCAGCGCGTTGGTTCTCAAGCCGGGGGTCGCGGGTCGAATCCCGCAGAAGAAAATGTTTTCTGTGTTCTTGGGTCATATTAAATATGTGTATAAAATAAAACAATGGAATAATACACTATAGTCTATACCTACCTACTAGTACCTACGAAGCTAACCTCAGGAGAAAAGCCCACCCCGCAGCATACCGGGCTCAAATGTTCCCATGACGCTAGCCGCATTGCCACGCTGAATGGCCAGGGAAACATGCTGAACCAGGTACGCCTCGGAGCGGGGGTCGTTGCCACAGTCCCGCAGCCGTCGGCCCAGCTCACGGATCAGACCCTTCGCTTCGTCGCACCAGGGTCCACCTGTTTCGACTGCGAAAGGCACGAACAGGTACTGCCGCTCCAGTTCCGCGTACTTAGAGCGCTAATGCCTGGCCGCAGACTCTGCAGCAGAGCCAGCTGTGCGTACGGTGCCGGGAGTGTGTGAGGCGGCGAAGGTGCTCACACACGTGGCGTCCCTAAGGAGGCAGCGGCCTTTCCTCCACGGAACCAAAGTGAGACCATCTGGGCGCTTGCCGTCAGTTCGGCTCAAACCACTAAAATTGTGCTTAAGTCTCAAAAAGCTGTTTCGGAATCGGAACCAATACAAAAATCGAAATTCGAATTCAAACAGATGTTTATTGTAAGTACATCCTTTATAGACGGGTCGCGCTAGGCGTATTCGAGGTGGTAAGTGGAAAAAATTCTAAAGTCGCTGAATTTTTGTGTGTTGATAAAGTAGTCCCTGGGGAGCTTATCATTAAGTTTTGTGCCATTTCTGCCCACTGCGTTTTCAGCAATTCCATTTTTTGTGGTTGATTTTTTTATATGGCTATAAAAGTGGCAATATTGATTTAAAATTTAAAATATTAATGGTATCTTAACTGGGACAGCTTCCAGAGTATGGAGACTTAATTTGCGTCGTTTTCGTCCAGTAAAAAAAGACTTAGGGTCATTTTTTGAAAACAGTACCGGCAAAAATTCTAAAGTGTGATAAACGACTATTTTCTGTCTAAGACCACTAAAATAGGCCTAATTCCAAATTTTGTGCCACATTAAGCGACTGCGATTCGAGAAATTAAGTTTTTTAGTTTCCCTAAGCTAAAAGCGCTCCAAAAACACATAATCGTTAAATAAAGTTAACATATTCAATATTATTAAGTCATAAAGAATCTAAATTCCAAGTTTGTGCCTTTTTCATGGAGGGTTTAAATTATAAAATGCAAAAATAATATATTATTATAATATGCGGTCGAAGTATTGTGGAATATTCACACTACAACATACACATTACACATGTACGTAAATGTGTGTGATAAAATGTCATTAATTCGACTACATTTCAAAATTTTTATATAATTTCGCATTTTACAGCGATTACAAAATTTAAACTTGCTTTTGCCCGCAACTTTGTTTGCGTAGCACGAATGACGAAGCTGAATGTAATTGTCGCCTGATTTTATACAATACATAAATGCACAATAAAATTTGATATCCGATAGGCTTCCACATGAAACTTCGGTTATCTAACACCAAAAAAATTACAATTTCAAATACCTAATTTTAGTTCTTGAAATTAGTGGTTTAACCGAATAGTCTCTACAGCTACATCATATTTATTGTATATATAGTATTATTTAATAAAAAATAAATAAATTATTTCAACGCTTGAATTTTATACGTAGGTTGCTGAATACATGTTTCTAATACTCGTGGTTAAGGACTTATTTATTAGGTTATTCATTTATTGTAATAATTTATATAATTAAATACATTTTACAAACCAACAAAATAATATTTGTATATATTGTTATTCATCCCGTTGACAATTTTATATCTAGGGGCACGGCAGGGCCCCGCCAAGTCGAGCCTAGTGAAACATCAGAGCACTACGTACGAATGTGGACCGATCCTTGTACTGCTTTTCGATATATGTTTACTATGTTTAGCATTAATTTATAATAATGTTAGTCTTATAAAATAATTGATTTATAATACCTAACGTTAGTCTTAATTTAATTTGTAATTTTATTATAATTTTTAATTAGTATTATAAAAAGCATTAATTTGTGAAACTGGAAATGAAAGGTTTTTTTATTTTTGAATTTTTATTTATTTATTATTGCTTGTTAGTTTTATGTTAAAACTAGCTGATGCCCGCAGCTCCGCCCGCGTAGGTACAGTAAGTAGTATTAGAAGCTATGATTTTTTTATCTTTAAGTTATTTTGTTTTTTGTATAACTGACCTTTGAATTACATCAATTTTAAACTTTGCTTGCCTTTTTGGGAACACTCCTTGACTATTTTTTTTTAAAGTCTCACGTTACGCAGCCACGGAAAAATTAACCACAAATAATCAAATTGCTAAAAAGGCAATAGGCAGACATGGCACAAAACTTAATTATTAACTCCCTAGGGACTACTCTATCAACTACATATAGGTACAGAAAAAATTCAGCAACATTAGAATTTTTCCACTTCCCACTAAAAAACAGCTAGCGCGATCCGTCTAATGAGTCAAAATGCATAGCTTGAGCGTTTCATTACTTCATGAGCTTTTGTATAAGGCACACCCCACACTAGCAATATTCGAGCGTCGTCGTTGTGCCAGAACATTGTGTTCTCTAACAGAAAATCTATGAACAGTGACTAAAATATTTTTTATCTTTAGCCTATTTTCTACTTTACGAGTTTGTAAATTCAAGCTTTATAGAGTTAGAGAACGTAGAGTGGAGTCAGAAGGTTCTAGACGAGATCTGAAGACATTTTTTATTGGCGAGTCATAATATTATGGTCTCGTCTTGGCAACATTAACATGAAATAAATTTAAAATTGAAATTATAAATTTCGCATTTAGAACATTATTACTTGTCAAGTTGTCACATAAATTGTCATTTCATTTTGTCGTATTAATATATATGAAACTTGGGCCCCTCCCCGCGTGGCGAGAGGCCCGCACCCCGTATTCGCCATTGATACATGATAAAAGTTGGTTTTTTACATTCTAATAAAAAATCCCGCGGATAAACATGGTTAAACTTATAGAAAGTGTTTTGTAACACCATAATCATCATATAGATATGAACTCTACTAACTAAAAGTTTCATTAGTAGTTTTTATAGCGAGTTTGAGGAAAAAAATGGAATATCTTAATACGAAATTGCCGAATGTGGCACATCTTTCTTACAGACTCAGATAATATTAACACTCTGAACAGTTTTTTAAGATTTGTCAGACATTAGAATAGTTGTGGGCCTGGTTGGACCATGTTTTATATAGTAGCCGAATACCAGGAAACCCCTGGTTGGATACGACTCAAACTGCATATGTGCATCGGTTACTCTTTCCTTAATATCGTGAAAGTAAAATTTTTAGCTATAATTTACTTTTGGACCAATATCCATGAAAGACACAAAAACCTAAATTGCTACAAACGCAGCCATCCAAAATGGCACAAAATCAAATTTTAGACTAAGAAGAAGGTCCGGAAACTATATGCAAAAAATAAAAGACTTTAGAATTTTTGCACCCTCAAAACTTATCCAGACCCGTCTATTATGTGTTGTATTTAAATAAATATGAGTCGAGATTAAGAGCACTCGATAATGTCGGTTAGCTCACATTTTATTTGATCGAGATAACTCGACTCGAATTCGAATCTAAATCACGCGGATAACTTGATTCGAGAGATTTGCGCGGTAAGGCGGAGTGCACACTGAATAATTTTTGAAATGCATAATATTTACTAATTTTACTTAAATATCCGTCGTAAAGTAAAATATATGTGCAAACATATTTTGCGACAGATAAAAGTAATGTAGTATTATAATATTATACATACTATTGAGTATAATTTTATGAAATTTATAAAGCAAACTGTAAACTTGAAAACAGAATTTTAATTTAATTTTAATTATGATTGTAGTAAGGCGTATGAAATTTTTTAAAAAGGCTGCAAAAACTTTTTGTGAATATTAGTTACTACGTACAATAGACACAGTGACATATCCTATGATTTAAGGGGCCCCTAACTTTAAATAGCGTTTGAGTATAGCGCTGTAAAACTTATCATTAATTCATTCGTCCAAATATCATGCCTTCTCTTTCACTAATACGACGAACGAGAGAGATAAGATAACGTAGCATTTAGTCCCAATTTCGGGAACGCCTGCTAAGGTTAAACATTAATTACCATTTTCTGAAAGGCTAATCAACGCTAAAATTATCTGGTCGGTCAAATCTCATGTCAAGTGTAAACTGAGTTACATAAAGCTTGATCAATCGTTTTATTTGATCAATGTTGCTTTAACAAAACTAATTAGTTACTATGGCTACTCCTTATAACATATATCAGCTATCTGCCAGTCAAAGTCCGGTCAAAATCGGTCCAGCCGTTAAAGAGATTAGCCGGAACAAACCGACAGACAGTCAAACATTTTAAATTTAGATTTTTTGGTGTACCTAGGTTATAAAGACGACCTCTGTGGCTCAGTTGGTTGAGCGTGTTGGTGCTCAAGCCGGGGGTCGCGGGTTCAAATCTCGCCGAAGGAACAAAAAGTTTTTCTGTGTTCCTGGGTCATGGATGTGTATTAAAAATGTGTATAATATAATAAAAATCTTAAATATGTGTATAGTATAAAAGTATTAAATATATTTCCGTTGTCTGGTACCCGTAACACAAGTTCTTCGAGAACTTACCACGGGAAAGCTGTTAATTTGAAATTACAAACTGACACTTTAATTTACTTACTTATAATTGTATAAATAAAAACATTTCAAACGCTTATCAAGTTCTCTCAAGACACATATTTTTCCATTCTGAGTAGTTCTCTCAAAACACAAACAATTTTCCATTCTCTGATTTAAGTAGCCCCTAACTTTAATAAACGTTTGAGAATGAGTGTGCACTCCCCCTACAATACAAGCGCGACAAGCCGTGGGCGAGTGACGACTTTATTCCGCGACGACCCCGCGACAGCGCGAGAGCCCGCGATTTATGTCGCCGATAAGAGATAACAATAGCTTATGTCTCTCTCTCGATGGTTTCAGTAGATAAGTTCATCATCATGATCATCGAGTGCCATCTTCATAGCTTAATTTTAAATAAAATAGCTTCATAATCTTTATTATAATATAATATATTATAATATTATATTATAATAAAGATTATGATGATTATTATGATTATATTATTATAATATTATATTAAATATGAGCCTTCAATACCGTCGACCACGACGTTCTATTACTTTTACTTAGGTCTCTAAATTTATCGGCAGAGGCACTTAAATATTATGGTTCCAAAGTTTTCTTTCTGGACGTCGATGCGTTAAAGTTAATAGCACTACAATATCTTGGTGTGATATATTCGCCGAAGTACCGCAAGGCAGTGTATTGTCACCTCTGATTTTTTCCATTTTCATAAACCCAGTTGCGCTAATAATTTCTTCCTTATACCACATGTATGCAGATAATTTACAGATTTACAGAAATTACATGATTTACAAACTGTGGCCTAAACCTAAATCTCACAAAAACCCATGTAATTATCATTGTAAGCAGACAGATGATTGCAAGAGTGGCCAAGTTTTTTCTTTGACCAGTAGCCAAACATCATCATCGATGGATCAATCATTCCTTTCAGCTCCTCCGTTACAAATTTAGGGGTTCATCTCACTCTGTTAAGGAACATACAAGTCGAGACACTCCGCAAAAGGCTGTCTGCCGGCACTGCTTCCCTCAGACGGACCACATAAGGGGCCCCACACACGGTCCGGTCTGCCTTCAGTTTGGCCTGAACGGATGCAAAATCGTATCATGTGTGGGCTCTAATCCGTTCGGGCCGAACTAACGTCAGTTGTGACTAGGGTTGCCACCTCTTTTTTTGCAGATAAAGTACAATGATTATTATAGGTAGGGAGAAAAGTACATTGAATTTAAAGTACAATCTATTTTTTATCATTATTATGTTTAAATACATACCTACTTTTTATTGTTTTTTCCAATTTGTATCAAATTAGTATATCTACCTTTACAGTCCATATTTAAATTAAATTAAATAAGTAATACATTTTTAATCAAATTCAGAGCCACTTTGTTTCTTTCGTCTCTCCATTTGCTATTGATCACAGAACATTTTCGTAATATATAATAAAAATTAAATGACTTTATTCAAGTTTAGTTAGTCCTCCCTTCCCCCCTTTTTGTGTAAAAAAGATGGTCTCAAAAGTTTGAGACCATCTTTTTTTATAAGATTCTTTTTCACATAGCGAAATATCAAAATCGCAAACGTAAATAAAACTATATACTTCACGCCGTTTTTCCGGCAGACCATGACATGAATCTGACAACGGAATAAAATCACGCAGACGCATAATCTGCGCGACATGCTGCGTGTATCCATATTTCATAGGCAGGTGATCACTTACTCTCAGGCGATCTGTTTGCTCGTATACTGAATGTCATAGGGTTTCATCTCTTACCAAACCATCAGATGAAATTTAAACTCATTTACATTAAATTTTGGAGCTTCTGTTGATTTAATACAATCATAAAATTAAATTCAAAAATAAAATTAATCACAATTTCCACGGACGGACAGACATATTAAACGTCCAACGAAAATACTTCCATCATTTATTCAAAGTCCATTAAAACTCGAAATAATATAACAAAAAAAAATTAAAAACGGCACAAAATCAAAACTTATTTAATGTCCAATAAGTTAAAAAGTAAACGACACGAAATAAATCATTTTTATTTTATCGCGTTCTTTTTTGAATTTAACAATGAGAGTAGACAGTCGATTGTTTTTTGCGCGCTCGAATTTACCAATCGGAGCGCGAGTTGACCGACCGCCGCCGCCCTCCTTGCATGCGATTGGTCGGCGTTACCGGATTGTGCGATGGCGGGAAACCGATTTAAGTTTAGGGCATCTCATTCTTGTGACGTAGTGAAGGGAGCGTCGTTAAGTCGATGTCGATGATTTTTAATGGGTTTTACATTTTGTCGGTAACATTATGTTAGGGAGCCGAGCGTATCCCAATATCCCCTATATTGGGATACTCGAGCGTGTCAGATTAATAAGGGAAGATATCTTACATATTAATAAGTAGCGAGTAAGAGCTAAGAGCGCGTCAGATTAAGATAAGGGATGGAATAAGTGATTAATTACCAACTAACAAGTATCCATTTAGCTAATCTGACGATTTAAGCATAAACTTAGTTTGTAGGAGTGGTAAAAGTTCCAAAAAAAACAATGTGTGGACATGCTCAAACCCTTTCTGTTTTTTTCTTGTTGTAGATGTAATTATTCTAGAAAAAAAGTAATCTGACGGTTTCCACAAGCCGAAAGAAATCAAAAGCCAAAAGTTAAGTGGGCATGATAAGTAAACTCCGATACTAATACATGTAGTTGTGGTACAACACTACGATCTAACTGTTGAGTGGAATTTGAGATGAGCCGCAAACAATTTTTGCATGTTGTATATGTCACCGTAAAAACCGTTCGATTGTAATATAACTAATAGGGATGGGATATACTTGCAAAATTCAATACCAGGGCTTCCAAGTACGAGTACGTAAAAATACCAGGGTCGAAAACGAGGTATTAAAATACTTGCAAGTATTTGTTACGGAACGGGCATGGCGAGTGGCAACCCGCTCCTCGGGCGCCGGGCGTAGCAAGTTGCGACTCGCAAATGCAAACGCACCGAGCCCCGCAAGGCGCCCTGAAAATACTTGCATAGGAATTCAATCGGTATCTTATGGGGAATAAGGAATAAAATCGTGTAAATAAATAAAAATACTTTAAAGCATGGAAGTATTTTTCTCATAAATGCGATTGTGTGTCTTATTCATATTAGGATGTAGATTGTTTTCCTATGAAAGTTTTTTCATGTTTTGTGTTTCAAGTTCTCGCCTAAGCACGTACTTTTATACTTGCAAGTATTTTCTGCGCGTACCAGGGCGCCGAAGTGAAAACCTGGTATTAAAACCTGGTAACGTAAATACGTCTCATCCCTAATAACTAACAAGATTGTAAAAAAATATGTCAAAAGATTCATTACTATATATTTATAATTTAACAAAAATAATATGTAAAATTATAGGCAGAATATTCGCATCGCAAGTCTAACAAAATTTTACAATTTCATTCGTCATATTACAATCTAACGGTTTTTACAATTTTACGGTGACATATACAATCGATATCGACTCTTATGTGTAGTGACTAGTGGCGGTCTATTCTCTACCGTCTAATTGTTGAGTGATATTGGAGATGAGACGCAAATAATATTTGTACTTCAACATGTATACTATCGATATCGACACTAATATGTGTAATGGCGGCACATTACTAGTATCTACTTGTTGAGTGATGTTTGAGATGAGCCGCAAATAATATATTTTACACTTCAACGTAAACTATCGATATCGACGCTAATTTGTATAGTGGCGGCACATCACTATCTAATTGAGACGGGCCTTATTGCTGAGTGGCGTTTGAGATGAACCGCAAATATTTATTGTTAATCGCTTGTTGAGTTGCCGGTTTGAATGTATTTAAATAGATCTAAAGTCTAGATTTTATTGGCATACTTTATTTGTAACTAGCTGTTGTCCGCGGCTCCGCCCGCGTAAGTATAGTATCATTCGGGAACACTATTTTTTCGGGATAAAAAATAACCAATATTTTAATCCAGAGCCTAAGCTACTACCGTAACAAAATTCATCAAAATCCGTTCAGTAGTTTTTGCGTGAAAGAGTAATAAACATCCATCCATCCTCACAAACTTTCACATTTATAATACTAGCATTTGCCTGCAGCTCCGCCCGAGTAAATACAGTATCCCACGGGAAAACTGTATTTTTTCGGGATAAAAAGTAGCCTATGTTTTAATCCAAAGCCTAAGCTACTACCAAAATTCATCAAAATCCATTCAGTAGCTTTTGCGTGAAGGAGTAACAAACATCCATCCATACATCCATCCATCCATACATCCTCACAAACTTTCACATTTTAGTAGGATAAGTGATTATTGTTACTCATAGACATACAGGCAATTATTTTAAATATAAGACTGGGGCTTGGGACTGTAATATGATCCGGAATCCGGAAGGCCGCGGTGAATTCAGAGCGTTGAAAATAGAGCTCTGTGCTAATACAATAGAGTTGAAAATCGAACACACACGTGTCGACTCAAATGTCAATGTCTTATATGACACCTCGATCCTCGATACTCGATGTTTACTTCGATTTTCAAATCTATTAATAATGATATTAAAATATTGGCCGAGTTCCGCAGAAAATAGCGCTAACAAAAAAACATAAGCAAAATGGCGACCGCTATTGTTATACAAGCAAAATGGCGGATTATGTTAGCAGTATTGAAGTTAGCAAACGTGTCCTGGCCGATAATCTGTTTTTAGCGCTAGCAGCGCAGCTTTTTACCGCGAAACACAGCCATTAATAATGAAAAATTGTTTATTGACAAATAAAAAATAAATTGTATTAGCGCTGATTTTTTCCCGGGCCCGCTGGATGGCCTATGACGTACTTTTGATAGAAAAAAATCTTCTGAATACAAGAAAAAATTCGCCATCTTGATTTCAGAAGTTGTCAGTGAATGTTTAATGCCAAATGAATAAACAGCGGAAAGTTAATGTCAAAATGTCAAACGTCGACTGCAACAACGCCAAAAGTAGGGCAGTGTAAGTGTGGACACTGATTGCTTCGACATGACTCGTCTATAATATATCTATGGTTAACAGCATCCGTGGCCTAGTGGTTAGAGCATTAGCTCTCGACTCGGCGGTCGTGGGTTCGACTCCCGCATTGCAACAACAAAAATACTTTCAAGTTTGGTTAGGACAATGCAAGCTGATCACCTGATTGTCTGACAAGAAAGATGATCCATGCGTCGGATGAGCATGTAGAAAGTCGGACCTGCGCCTGATCTCTCGCCAGTCGTGTCGGTCATCCGTCCCACTGCATTATGAGAGTAAAGGAAGAAAGAGTGCTCTTGTGTACTGCGCACACACTTGGGCACTATAAAATTACTCCTGCGTAACTGGCCTGGTTTCAATGAAACCGGCCACCGTCACCGAGATCGGTGTGGGGATTTATTATAGGCCTATGCAAACAGGAGTTTTTACTTTTTTAGAAGGAACCCCACCTTTGCCCTCCAATACCCTTAATCGGTCGGCGAAACAACGCGTTGTGTCACGCCGGTTGTCTGTGAGCCCATGCGGTATACTGTGAGCTTACAAATATAAAAATAATATACAAATAGGTACTAAAACCTTTACTCTTTTAACTCTTTGCTACCTGTATAACAAGTGTATGAGAACATAATTCCCAGTTTATTTACATTTTTCAATGCCCACCCAAATGAAAATGTTTTATTTGTAACCCCCAATGAAAACGGAGGGGTGTTATATGTTTGACTAGCTGTTTTCCGCGGCTCCGCCGGCGTAAATATACTATTGCGCATCCCGCAAGAATACTGTACTTTCAGGGATAAAATGTAGCCTGTTTTAATCCAGAGCATTTAGCCTAGCCATAACAAATTTCATTATTATCCGTTCAGTAGTTTTTGCGTGAAAGAGTAACAAAAATCCATCCATACATCCATCCTCACAAACTTTCACATTTATAATACTAGCTGTTGCTCGCGGCTCTGCCCGCGTAAATACAGTAAGTATCCCTCGGGAACACTGTATTTTTTCTAAACTCTAGCCATACCAAATTTCATCATAATCCGTTCAGTAGTTTTTGCGTGAAGGAGTAACAAACATCCATCCATACATCCATCCATCCTTACATCCTCACAAACTTTCACATTTGTAATATTATAATAGGATTAGTAGGACGTATCTGCCTGTCTGTCCGTGGTATCGTAGTTCCCAAAGGGATGTACTGATTTTGATCTAGTTTCTTTTGTTTGTAAGTTGATATGATCGATCGTGTTCTTAGATATAATTCATCATCATCAGTTCGCTGACTGCTTGACAATTCGGGGGTGATGTTTTTTATTTTTGTATGTTAACAATATAAAATTATACATGTATCATTTCGTTTATCATTCCAAAAGATAAATGACGTATCTAACGTGTACCTTATATAAAGCTTTATCAGTTATTATTGTGTTTTCGAGTGTTTTTCATTGTTTTCGAATAATGCACCCACAAGTCACGACAGACAGACATATTATGATGATAAATGTAATAACATACTTATTTACATAGAAATAAAAGGAAAATATATTTTTATTTGTTTCTAATAACATGGAGGAATTATATTAATTGTTATATGCTTATAAGATTAAATGCTAGAGTAAGTATAATAAAGTAAATTGGGTTTAGCAGGAAAATTTGACAGCGGCGTAAGCCCGTAACGTGAAAATCTGCCAGAATCATTTCAACGTCCATAAAATATCTACAACTAAATATAATGTTACGTATTTAAGTTTATAATTAATTTAAATAATGTTATGAAAGAAGCTATATATTTCGAAAAGTTTCATACCATCAATGTCTTCACGAAAACATTTAAAAAACTTTACCATTAAAAAAAACAATAATGACAGCTGTTTGAATTTCGAAATTCGAATCCTTTAAGTCTAATGGCGCCAAAAGCCATTAAAACATAATTCGACACGTATTACATAAATGTTTTATAACTACCGATACATAATGATACTTGTTATAAAATGATAGATGATAGCAAAATTACACTTTTTCAAAGTGATATACAATTTTAAGCCTTATTGCGTAGAGATAGAATAATAAATAAATTGAATATTTTTATTTGTAGACATATATGGAGAATGCCTCTAAGCTTTTTTTAACCCCCGATGCCCCGAAAAAGAGGGGATAAGTATGTCGTGTCTTCGTGCACACAAATGGTAGTCCCGCAAACACCGTACATTTTTCCGCGATAAAAAGTATGTAAGTAAGTCAATGTCCGTCCCCGTCACCCGTGGTCTACTCTTATTATTAATATTTGTGCCAAATTTATTCAAAATCAGTCTAGTAGTTACGGAGACTATTCAATGCAAACAAACAAACAAATCTATCCTCTTTATAATATATAAGTATAGAAGTATGGATGAACTTTTCTTCACATCAATAAAATTAAAAGTATTAGAACGTAATAAAAAAAAATATTTTTTTAAATCGGACGCTACTGCAATATACTACGTAGGTACATATACGGAAAATATTTGAACTGGTAATACAGTTATAGGTTAAGTATAATCAATAATCATTTTAGTTCTAACTTTTATTCTGACCGTCGCTTCTCAATACATTTTGGATAAAGTATTATATGTTAGAAAGAATATTAGTAATTTTAAAACTAAAAGCGACAATCACTGAAGAAACACTAGAAATAAGCACAAGCTAGATATACCGGTGATCAGACTAAGTAAAGTAAGCAAATCATTTAAAGGTCAATGTATACGCCTATACAATAGAATCCCAGAAAACGTTCAAAATCTTTCTATTAATAAATTAAAAAAAGTAGTTAAAGAACGTTTGTGTGCAAAAGCCTATTATAAGGTCAATGATTTTATTGACGATCGCACACCTTGGGAATAGGATGACCACCTGCAAGGCTACTTATATGTACTATAATATGTATCTGACTTTTGTCAATATTATATAGACCTAAGTTTTCACATTGTAAACAACTTCATTTTTTTAAAAAGAACAATTTTCCATCTTTTTGCTAAAAGATGGCCCCGTGCGAGTTTCTTACGCCGGTTCTTCTCGCCGGGTTAGTTCCCGAACCGGTGGTAGGCATCAAGTAGGGACGATTCTTTAAGCGTTACTTTGTAACCCATATGGAAATAAAACTTTTTTGATTTGATTTTTTGATTTGATTTAAATATTCCCTAAATAGAAATACTTTTGAAATACAATATACATGTATCATTGCCATCTAGCGTTGAGTAGTAAAGTTTTTAAGCTTACATTAGACCGCAAGAAATTATTTATGTACTTAGACTGAAGGTATTGTTCGACTATTTTAATTTATTTCAATTGATATTGGTAAAATGTATAATCAGTATAACTTGTACCAGGTTACATGTTTAATATTATAATAAATTCATACTTAACTTCACCGTATTTCAAGCGCCATCTTGTGAATAATATTTAGTTTCTAATTGTGATAATAGATGACTCTTTTACAATCAACGATTGATTTTGCCTTTGGTAACAAAATAATAATCCTAATATGACTTTATTTACTTGTATCAAAGCCTTATTAGTTTCCCAAGCCGTAACATAATATGCATATAATATTTTAAGCACCAAAAGTGTTTTATAAAATTTTAAATTTATATTGTAATATTTTCATAATAACTTAAGTAAATAGTGAAACATGTTTTTAAGATTTGCTAATGGAGACTAACGCGCCATCTAAAGCAATTTATAAGAACTAATGTAAGCTTCGAAATCTTTTGCTACACTTCTTAATTTCAGGAAAGCTGCAAATATTATTAGAAGGTGGTAAATTATTATTTTTTTTTTTGTATATTTCGCTCATATTATGATCTGCTGAGACTAGCTGTCTCATGTCAAAACAAAGGTTGCAAAATAATTAAAAATTTCGAAAACTTATTTTATATTATATATACTTAGGCAGGTACCAAATTAAATTACATATATGTACCTACTAGGTCGTTTGCTTCCTCTTTAAATTATTTAATAAAGAATACGTGTAGGTTTTTAATTTGATTATGATCAAAATAATATTCTGCTACAGTAATAGTTCTACTAATATTATAAGTGTGAAAGTTTGTGAGAATAGATGCATGGATATTTGTTACTCTTTCAGGCAAAAACTACTGAGCAGTTTTCGATTAAATTTGGCTTGATAGTAGTTTAGGCTCTGGATTAAAACATAGGCTATTTTTATATCGAAAAAGTACTACTATATTTACGCAGAGGGAGCTGCAGGCAACAGCTAGTTCTTACATACAAGATGTTGCCCGCGACTTCATGCGCGTAACGAAATCTCAGGGAACCGGGGGGCGCACGCCCCAAAGGTAGTCCTGCTAACACCGTACATTTTTCCGCGATAAAAAGTAGCCTATGTCCGTCCCAACACCCGTGGTATATTCTAAATATGTGCCAAATTTCATCAAAATCGGTCTAGTAGTTTCAGAGCCTATTCAATGCAAACAAACAAACAAACCTTTCCTCTTTTTTATATTAGTAGGTATAGACAAACTGAAAATTTTAAGTGAGAATTAAGGTGTAGGTAGGAACTACTTACTAGGTAAAACATAGAACAATAAAACCATTGATAATTATTATTGTTTATTTCAATAATAATGTTTTCATATTTTATACGCACAAGTAGGTTTATGGATTATCTACAACAATTTATAATAATAATTAATAATAATTATAAATAAAACATAGCAGGCTTCAAATATACTTAGTCATTTTACC
Organism: Glaucopsyche alexis; assembly: GCA_905404095.1. Classification (NCBI taxonomy): domain Eukaryota; kingdom Metazoa; phylum Arthropoda; class Insecta; order Lepidoptera; family Lycaenidae; genus Glaucopsyche; species Glaucopsyche alexis. Next base: position 5,798,656 of record FR990064.1, on the reverse strand, counting down.
TATTTATTCGTTTTGATGGTTGGTAGTATTATTTTTTTTAGTAAAGAAAAGTAGATAAGAATGCAAAAGAACAATTACTCGCCAATTTAAGCAATGTATAGAATTATTATTATTGTTTTAAATACATAATACCAGCCATATATGCATGAAAACAATAATAAAATATGGCTAACAATTTCATTGTATTTTATTTAATAATCATAGTAGGTAAGTAGGTACTATGTTCATTGTAAAATATTATTTAATAATATAATTGATGCCAAATAGCATTGTTGGAATTCTAAAACTTACTTTAATAATAACAGGTGGCGCTTTTACAATGTCATTAAAATTAAAGTAAGGCAAGGTGTTTATTATAAAAAACTAATTCATTGAAAGTTGTCGTACAGAGAATCTTGAGATATCTTCAGCTTGAGTCGTTTCGGTTCCTCGCCTTCTTCTTCTAAATACTCGCATGGTGTCAATAACTAAAAAGTAAAATAATTAATGAATATAAACTTCGATGCTCATAATATTCAAGATGAATTTATTGTTACAATATATTATAACATAGTATATTATTTTATGCTTTGAATGCTTTTATTAAAAACTAATTAATTTTAAACTTTTAAATTGTTAGTCAAATCAATACTGAAAAAAAAAATGTAGTCTAAGTTACTAAACATACTAAATTCACAAAAGATTCGGGCTTAGGTTTGTTACCGATCTAAATAGCATTTATATTCACCGATAGGTGGTGTTTTTAAAGAATGTCTTACAGAATGAATTTAAAATAGTTCAGGAAACGAGTGTCGAATTTAGCGAATGAAAGTTTGTATGGATAGGATTTTCGGCATTTTTCATTTAAAATGAGAAATTATGCTTCGTAAAAAAAATAATAATATGTATGTTTTGGGATGGTCACATCAAGCCCTTCCATATTATAATAATGCCTCATTTGCGCTTATAACTACAATTTGTAATTTCGACCCTCTATTACAATCATTATTGTGACCCTTTATTTTTATGACTTTTATGATCTTTCTGTTTTAATTTTAAGATATTGTATACTATGTACTATCAGGGACTCTAATTCATAAGCAGGTGCAGCGTTCTCATAATTTCTTTGCATTAAAATGACGGCATGTAGTAACAATGTCATAATATGAATAACATAATCCGAGCAAATGACAATTTAAGTCGTCTTGCTTTTAAATTAGATTTCTCTGTTAAGTACAAAATATTTGATTGACTGACTGCGTTAAGTATCATTTAATTGATTGATAACTGCATTTGATTGATTGACTGCGTTATAATACACTACCTTCTCAGTAACAGCTTTCCCGTCCAACAGATATTTGAGCTTATGCATTTGACAGGGGCTGAAGATTTTCTCGAGCCTCTCGCGGTCGAGACGCATCTCGCGGCCGTCTCGCTTGCCGTTCGTCCAGCCTCGGGAGTACTGGAATGTCTGCGCCGCGACCGACGACAGCGTGATCATGATGAGGAAGATGGAGAGGTTCGTTAGCATGGTGCTGGTGGTCTGAAAAAATAACATCCAATTTTGAAGTTAAAAGCCATAAGGCTAAGCGTGTTGGGCATTTTTTGAGATGGGAAAAAAACATTTAACTCGTCACTCGTGTCATCGTTACGGACACTAATGCGGTATGAGGTAGGGCGGGGCGGGTTGCGCGTAGGGTTACCAGGGGTTAAAATCGAAAAGCCTGTTGCAAGTGTTAAAAAATCCTGATTTCAGTACCTAAATATATCCAGTCTAATAAAATATGATCTTTTCAAGCGTTGTCAGTATATGATTAGCAATGGTTATTATCATTGACTATTTATTAACATGGTTAAAAATCCGGTCTCGAATGAAATCCGGGCGGAGTCCGGCCCTAATCCTTAAAATCCAGTCTAGACCGGATTTATCCGGTCAGATCGTAACCCTACTTGCGCGTCGCGTGCTTGGCTGTGCGCTATTGTTTTTTTAATTTTATTTAGGTGTCCTACAAGCGATATAAAGTAATATTTAAGTAATTTAACTTACCTATACTAATATTATAAAGAGAGAAAATTTGCTTGTTTGTATGTTTGTTTGCATTGAATAGGCTGCTAAACTACTGGACCGATTTTGATGAAATGTGCCACAGATATAGAGCAGACCACGGGGAAGGATATAGGCTATTTTTTATCGCAGCAAAACGTCCGGTTCCTTCGGAATTTCTTTTTGCGCGTACGAAAACGCGGGCAAGTCTCTAATACTAAATTGTTTGACAAAACATTGCCTACAAATGATTTTCTCCCGTTTTAGCCTGTCCTGAACAAAAATAGCTAATTAGTAGGTTGTGATGGGAGTCTAATTCCCGGAGCTGATTAATTAAAGGGTGAGCACCGTTACAGGGGATGTAGAGCTAGGATGTAGATAGACATGGCATTTTAAATTACGTAGGCGAACGTTAACAGAAGGCGAATTCTCGTAATTATCTTAAATACATTAAACGAGACAATCTTGTAATCGGTTTCTCGAAAACAACTGCAAGTAGTAGAATAAAACTACGCATTTTTAAGCTATAGGTACATATAAAGTTCTGTAAAATCAATTACGGTTATTTTAGGAATACTGATCTATTGCTTATATAAAGACGTTTAAGCAGAACGTTTCGACCTATGCGTAGAACAAAGTCCGATTTGAAAAATTGCTACTTTTCAGTAAAGGCAAAACAAGTTTTGCGAATTGAAAAACTTGATATAACTTATAAACGGTGAGACTTTTATTTTTGAAATTTTGGTATGTTATTATGACATCCTAGTCTAGTTAACCACTTTATACTGTTTATTATTAATTATTATATTTACTGAGATAACGAGTTCTATATCAACCAAGGACGTTTTACAGCGGAGAAGCGAGAGTTCGTAGTGATCATATTACGTTGTTTTACGGAGACATTTGAATGAAACGCCGTTCTATATTCATATAACTCGTTTTTTGTTGGAGTTATCCGACATTTTTAAGTCCTATGTGAATAATCATAATCTATTATTTTGATATAGCACTATCCACTCTACGTATAAATGAATTATAATTTATAATACATAATTATTTTTTTAAATCGTTTATTTACATTAAAAAATCACAAAATAGGTGGTGTTTTGAACTATAATTAATCCATAGTCGGTACTAGGGACTCACTTAAAATTAAGGACTAGTTACCATAGTCTAAAACCTACAAAAAAATTAAAATCTCTAAGATATGCCCATAAAAATAAATATTGTTTGAAAAAATACATCAAGCCCAAAACAAAATTTAAACTTATAAACAATTAAAACTTTTTTTATTAAACTAGGGGGCAAATTAGCAAACGGATCACCTGATGGAAAGCGATTACCGTAGTGCTTACGGTACCGTACCGTTACCGTAAGCGATAACATCAAAGAAGTTGCAAGTACGTTGCCGGCCTTTTAGGAGGGAATACGCTCCCTTCTTAAAGGTTTGCAGGTTCTTTCCAGAGTTTTGCAGTGCGCGGCAGAAAGCTTCGGGTAAAGCGCATGGTGGAGGACTGCCACTCATCAAGGTGATGAAGATGATAAATATTTTGTCGCTTGCAACGGCGCGGTGGCGAAAAGTTGCAGCAGGTATAAGTCAGAACAATTCCTCGGTGCACTCCCAGTAATATAACCGATAGAGGATGCAGAGCGATGCTACATAGTCAAGTCTGTTGGAAATACTATGGCAGTCGACAATTCGAGCGGCTCTACGTTGGATACGATCTAGAGGGAGAAGCTGGTACTTTGGCGCCCCTGCCCAAAGATGATAACAGTATTCCCTGTGAGGCCGAACCTGCGCCTTATAGAGTTGTAGGCGTTGGACCGGACTGAAATACTGATTTGACCTGTTCAGAACACCAAGCTTCTTGGAGGCTAACTTGGCCTTGCCCTCCAGATGATATCGGAACTGACCTCGCTCGATATGTTTAACACCTAACCCTTTCTAAAACGTAGTTATAAATTAAACTGCTTTGGTACTGTATCTAAGCTTTCTAGCTATGTAGTATAATGTAATTAGATAGGTACAAGTTCAGTTTAACCTACATGGGGGGAGGTATCTGCACGTTTATCCAAAATAATGAAAAATAACCATAATATTGTTATGCCCATAATCCCGTTATAATAAGCATGACGCATTCAGGAGAAATAATACATAAAAAATCAATTTTGTCATAATAAGGTTCGGATTGATTTAAAGTATCAATCAAGTGTCTATAAAATCGATTATCCTGAATGTGATAGTGTATAGTACGTATACACTATCATATTTTCTATAACACCTTATAGGAATAGCCATCAGGTACTTACACTATAATGATTTAACATATCTAAAAGGTATTTAGCAGTGTGTGATTTATCACGATAACCATTTCTATAAGACGCGATGTATTCTTTGTACGGAGTCTCAAATTTACGTCCAGTTTGAGTCAAACTTTGTACTGATTCTCAAAGTTACGTCCAGTTTGAGTCAAACTTTGTACCCGTTTCAGAGTTACATATGATCACATTTTGCAAAACACCTTTATATAGTGGTCAAAGGCTTTTGACCCAGCGTGCTGGAATAATTATTAGAAATAATTAAATAAAAGAGCAACAATAGACTTGCATTACTCATGGTTAAACGTACACTCACACATTTGCTTGCAGGTTTTGGGTATTTTTCTAGATTATACTTTCGAGATATTGCTAGATATAATATGAATTAAATTGTATACTACTATCTACATAATTGAACCTGAAAACACTGTCATAGGTGGAATGACTATCAGCAGGAGACTGCATAGGAGTTAGCACCGACATTTCTTGATCAACTGATGGTCAGAATTTTTTAAGTCTTTAAGTTGTATTAGGTAAAGGTGATTTTTCGAAACTAGGAGTCGCTTTTAAAGAAAGTATTGATGGCCGAAGGCCATAAATTCTCTCATTAGTAGATGGATTAGGAGGTGCGGCATCAATTTTATTTCAAACATCATCTAGTGGCTGACTTATTTCTTCTGCACCTTGTTGTAAACAACTGAAATGTTAAAAATTGTATTACTACACTGCACCATAATATATTAAAAATAATATTATGTATGATATATATAACTTGAAAACATTTTAATAAAAATTAATAACATATTTTGTACAAAGCTATTTAAAAAAGTTTGAATATACAAGGTTTAATGAACATCGCAGTACAGAACTAAACTGTCGATCATAATGTTATATGATTCGCCGAAGACCCTACAAATGTGTATATATTGTAAGGTAACGCAGCTTTAAACTATTTTTATTTATTTAATATGAAATATATTTATATTTAACGATATTTTTAAAAGAACAACGTCCTAACTGATGTCATTATTCAGGCGATAACGTCCCATCTGCATATCGAACTGACAAAATGTATTGTAACTATTCTGTGATTCCGTAAAAAAACGTCCCATAGTTACATGAAACTCTTAGAAATTCTAAAGTATTAGTCTTATATAGTTCTAATATTACTTATAATCTCAACTATTTGGTACGTCAACTTTTATTGATAACACGACAAATATTTACCTAATGAATAAAGATGAAACTAATCATACTTTTCGAACTAAAATGTATTTTTCTAAATCTCCGACAAAAAATGTCTTATATGAATATAGATTTCCCGTTTCTATTTATGAGCTTAAAAAGCGAAAAAGTAAAAAACTATAATTCCAAAGCATGATTATATTAAATTTGAAGAATAATTTAAGTAAAAATATCAGCTTACACGAATCTACACCGTTCTTCATAAAAATATATTGCTTATTTGAAAAAAAAAGACTACGTTCAGGCTCTTTTTCTCCTCTTCTTAAAGCATATCCAGCATTATCCGTAAGCGTGACATCTCAGAAATACTTTTAGTACGCAATAATTAGTAAAATTATAATTTTCGTCAAACCGAAAAAAATATCACACACATGACGCAAAAAACCCTTCTTTCCGCTCGACAACGCCTGAAGTGAAGATCGCGCGAGGCACCCGCGCCGTGCGCGCTCCAATTTCTCCATCCTATGAACACTTGGTGCATTTTATCATGGAGCTTACATCAAATAAGACGTTGTACGATTCTGTATTTCCGAAAATAAGCCAGATACAAAAATTCTGAAAATGTCAGTCTATAGAGCTTTGATTCCTTATTTTATTTATCCAAAAAACGCACTTTTGCTCTATGATCACATCAGACTTTGTTCTACGCATAGGTCGGTTTAAGCATAAAAATAATTGTCATACGAGAAAAAAAAATCTTTTATATCTCGCCCGAGTTTGCGTTTTGCGGAGAGTCATACATGATATGATTTTTTAGTTTGAGTATGACAATTATTTTTTTGCCTAAACGTCTTTACATACGCAGTGGATCATGTGCCTGCAGTATCCGTTATTCATATTGACTTTCGGACACATTATATATTGTGTTTTTTCGTCTTAATGCAACAATATATCAATAATTTCGACTCTACGTCAGTCTGCTAGCTGACTATGTATATTTAGCAGTGGCGTGGGGTTCCTATAACTTCACTTACCACTTACCACTTGACCCTCATCCAAATACCTACCCATTATACAAGCTAGGGCTTCCATATGAAGGAGAAACAGCCATCGCCACTGATCTTTATCAGATAGTTTGCAGATAGCAACCGGTCGCGCAGTTGTCGCGCGATCGGTTGCTAATCTCTGAAAAAAAAATCGTAATTCGTACGACAGTTGCTCTGCCGTTGTTCGATAACTTATATACTTAAATGCATTTTTAGCGGTATAAACAGCGCCACTAGCCATCATATTATAGAGACATGTTGGACTATATCCCATCGATTGTTCGTTGTCGTGTCGCTATTACTAATACGTAATACAAAAATGACGTTTGATAGAGATAATATTGTACAATTTACGCCTGTCGCATTGCTGTTGCAAGATACAGAATCAGCCTGCCGATTGGTAATTTGTTATGCGTATGCTCAGTATAATTATTTACTTATGTATAGTTTTTGTTTTGTTCGAAAATTCAGAATGTAGTGGGTTCGAATCCCGATCAGATAAATATTTTTGTGATTATTTTTATTTTTTTAAGTGAAAACTCCTTTAGCGGCGTTGTGCACTTTTCTTGCGATGGGAAAAAAATGGTAAACTCGCGTCAGGGCATATGACCTGATCGAAAATTCATAAGACGGTCGTTAATGTTCAAGTTTTCACTTCTGCCGACACTCCAGACTGCAACCCGTTGTTTTTTTTATCAAAACTCCGAGCAAAGCTTGGTTACCCAGGTACTTTTTGTGTCAATCGCAGTTGGGTTTAAGTGTCAGAGCATGCTTTCGCTCTAGCGCACACTAGTAATGCGACTCGAATAGGATTTTGTGACTTTTATATTTTAAGATCAAATAAATTCATTACGCTACATGACAAAAATAAATAAAAATATAAGTTTTACTGTATTATTTGCTGACACTACAAATAACAAAAGTAATATTCTTATGTAACACTTTCTAAAATCTATGGGTAATAGATGCAACAACTGAACTAAACTAACTATTAATTATTTAATTAATTTCTAACAACCTTTGACTTTAGAAGGGATTCCTGCAAGTGTACCATCGCCCGCTTCGTTTACCGTGGGGAGAGCAATGCTTCGGCACGAATGGACTATAATAGCACTTGTGTCACAGAGTCCTACTGATATTATAAATGTAAAAGTTTGTGAGGATGGATGGATGTTTGTTACTCTTTTACGCAAAAACTACTGAACGGATTTCGATGAAATTTGGTGTGGAAGTAGTTTGAGCTCTAGATTAAAACACAGGATACTTTTTATCCCAAAAAGTACATTGTTCCTGAGGGAAACTATATTTACGCGGGCAATAGCTAGTAGAAAATACATAAACTATACTGACGTACAGAGAAATGGACCTTAATTCTCGTATTTAAAGTAGAATTTCATTGTACTTTGATTGTAAAATAAGTGAAGCGACATGTTATCATAAACTGATTTTATGAAATTTCGACCAATCAGAACGCGATTCACGTTGGTTTAACGTTTACAAGAATACAGGTTTGGAAGTTTTAGCGTATCGAGACTTGATTGTAATTGTATTAATGTAGGTTTTATTTAGCAGAATTGTCCCTCTGGCTTTCATAGAATGATCCGAATCGATCCGAATTTGAAAATTTTGACGTTCCCTTCAACGGCCTACAATTTTTCCACACAATTGTTGACACTCGGCTTGTAATAAATAAATAAATAAATCGTTTATTTTCAAGATACTTTACAAACATTATCTTTTCTGTCCCCCAAACTAGGCGAAGCCTGTCCTATGGGGGAAGTTAGGGGATTAAAATTATAACAAACTTAAACAGTAGTTAGTTCTCGTTACTATTAAAATTAGAAAATAATTATTAAATTGTAAAATTAGTATTATTTAAATTATTACTGCACACCAAATTACTGTGTGACAGTAATTTGGTGTGCAGTGCGTATGTACTATGTACGTGCATGTGCGCGTGTGTGTGTATGTGTGTGAGCATGCTTGCGTATGTGCGTGTGTGTTTATATATGTGTAATGTAAATAAGAATGTGTTAGTTTGTGACTAGTGTGTTGTGTTAATTGTCTACTTTTATAAGATTTTCAGACTCGATGTATGTCCAATCTAAAAGAGATTGAGTCAAATGTTTTTTTGTTTCTCGTACGGAATGATATTTTAAGCTGAAAATATTAACTAGTTTATTGTATATAAAAGGGAATAGGAAAATACCGAATCTGTAGGCAAAAGTTGTATTTACATGAATATTTGGGACTCTGAAAACGCGGCTACTTAGCATCTCTACAATACGAGTAGGTACTGCAATCAAAATGAAAGCTAACTATATAGTTAGAGAAGAAATAATTCAATAAAAGTAAAATGAAAGTGTAAGTTAATTACGAAAATTAGGGCCTGCTTAGGGGCCGTCTATTAATCACGTGATGTTTTTAACAACTTTTAGACCCTTCCCCTCCCCCTGGTGATACGTGGTGAGGTTTTATACTACCCCCCCTCCCCCACCTAAGATCACGTGTAATTTTTTTACATAGTAAGCAGGTCATGTTTGAAGAAAAACTTTAACTTAAAAAACAATTTAATCGAATAATTTAAGCAATTAAAAACTATACGAGTCATTTGTCTTGTAAGTATTTACACAACACTACGAATCTGCGACCGATAATAATTTCGGTATGCATAGACTAGATTCGAAATACACGTGATGTCTCCTTATACCCCCTCCTCCCCTTGGTGATACTTGGTGATTTTTTTTCGGACCCACCCCTCCCCCTTTAGGCATCACGTGATTAATGGACGACCCCTTATGCTTATATCCGTATGAAACAGCCTCCGTGGTCCAGTGGTTTATAGATTGGCTCTCAATTCGGAGGTCGTGGGTTCGATTCTCTCGTTGGAACAAAAAAAAATGTTGTTTCCACGTTAGACAATGCAAGCTCCTTATTCTTGACAATGACAATGCAAAGATCACCTGTATGTCTGACAAGAAAGATGATTCGTGCGTCGGATGGGCACGCAATCCTGCGCCTGATCTCTCGCCAGTCGTGTCGGTTATCCGTCCCACTAGGTTTCGAGAGTAAAGGAGGAGACAGTGTTCTTGTGTACTGCGCACACACTTGGGCACTATAAAAACCGGTCATCGTCACCGAAATCAATGTGGGGAGCTATAGTATGAAAATAGAAATTAGTATATGTAATATGACCCAAAGCTATTTTTGGACATTATAAAAGGTTAATTAGAAAGACGTTACATATATTAAGAAAGCTTTAAAATTGAATGGGACAAAACCTCATTAAAGCGATGTATTTTAATTTATTAGGAATCGAATCCTGACCCTTCCGCAAGGATAAATTAAAATGTCCAAACAAAACAAAAATCACAAAAGCAACCCTTTTTGCTGTTCTTAGAGGCATTACTGTGATAACGATGGCAATTTTTTTATAATAAGGAACTTCGTTCCTATCTGGTGTCCCACGACATTATATGTTTTTTTTAGTAAACGTGAATGTATAAAAGAATAAATGGATGTATAGATGTGTGGATGTTTGTTGCTCTTTCACGCAATGACTACTGAACGGATTTTGATGAAATTGTTATTTTATACTAGTTTAGACTCTGGTTCGCCACCCATCACGTCTCATTTCTCGCGGAGGCGAAAAGTGGCCCATGGAGAGACGCTTGGCTACGTTGAATGTAAGAGGAGGAATGGATGGTAAGAATGAAAGTGGACGAAGCGAAAGAAGTATGTAAGGATCGTAGCAAGTGGAAAGAAGTGGTCTCTGCCTACCCCTACGGGAAAGAGGCGGTCCTGCCTACCCCTACGGGAAAGAAGTGGTCTCTGCCTACCCCTACGGGAAAGAGGCGGTCCTGCCTACCCCTACGGGAAAGAGGCGGTCCTGCCTACCCCTACGGGAAAGAAGTGGTCTCTGCCTACCCCTACGGGAAAGAGGCGGTCCTGCCTACCCCTACGGGAAAGAAGTGGTCTCTGCCTACCCCTACGGGAAAGAGGCGGTCCTGCCTACCCCTACGGGAAAGAAGTGGTCTCTGCCTACCCCTACGGGAAAGAGGCGGTCCTGCCTACCCCTACGGGAAAAAGGCGTGATTATATGTATGTATGTATTAGACTCTGGATTCGTGTTAATCAGATATATAAAAAAGTTAATAAATAGGCTATTTTTGCGCAAACGAAGTCACTTGCAACATCAAGTAGGCACTATTAAAATTTAAAAATAAAAATGTGAAAGTTTGTTAGAACGGATGGATGTTTGTTACTCTTCCACGCAAAAATTACTGAACGGATTTTGATGTAATTTTTTATGGTAGCAGTTTAGGCTCTGGATTAATTACCAAAAAACCGGCCAAGTGCGAGTCGGACTCGCGCACCGAGGGTTCCGTATAAGCCTGTAGTGCAGGGTTTCTTAAAGTGGGGTCCACGGACCACCAAGGGGTCCGTAATATGTGTGCCAGGGGTCCGCAGCGTTCTAAGATTAATGAAAAAAACTTGCAGTAAAGTAACACAACTGATTAAAGATGACTTAATTGACATGAGATCAAAAGAAGTGTGGAGAGCTGAATTTCACGCAAAAGGTCTTGGTGAATTTTGGTGTTCTTTGAGTCAAGCTTACACTCTTCTGGTCAAACGAGCTATGTCCGTTCTGATACCTTTTGCTACTACGTATCTTGGTGAGGCAGGGTTTTCGGCTCTAGTGTCGATAAAAACAAAAAATCGCAAGCGATTGAATGTCAAAGGTGACATGCGCCTTGCCTTATCGAAGACAATCCCACAATTTAAAGTACTCATTGAGGCCAAACAACAGCATCAATCTCATTAGCAATTTCTATTTAGCAATTTAATTATTAAGTTAAACATTAGTAAGTGTGAGATAAAACTCCCCCCCCCCCCCCCCAAGGGGGTCCGTGGCATTCCAGAAATTCTGAAAGTGGTCCGTGACTGCACATAGTTTAAGAACCACTGCTGTAGTGATTTTGTTACAGCTTAAAGGTAGTATAGACCTCAGTATTTGATATGAATTTCTCTTGATGAAAAAATATATCTACGCATTCATGAGGAAAGGGGTAGTAAGTTTAAAATTATTAAAAATATTTTTATCATAATATGATGTAACTAGAAATTTACGGTTTTCCTAATTTTTCCTTTATCTGAGCTATAAGACGTTGCTTCGTACCAAATTTCAAGATTCTGAGTTCACGGGAAGTACCTTGTAGGTTTTGAGTTTGCGAGTGGCGAAAATTTGCTGAAATTTGCGGCATAAACGGCTGTACCTTTTGATTGCGTTGGCTTAGAAGTTTGATTTTTCCAAAGCTCCAAGGGACAGTAGACTTGAGTATTTGATATAAATTCCAGCTTAATACCTCCACGCGTTCCTGAGAAAAAAGGTCTTGACAGACAGACGGACGGACAACAAAGTGATCCTATAAGGGTTCCGTTTTTTCCTTTTGAGGTACGGAACCCTAAAAAGTATAATAATAATAACACCCCACCGACCTCGGTGACGGTGGCCGGTTCCAATGAAACGAGGCCAGTTACGCAGGAGTAATTTTATAGTGCCCAAGTGTGTGCGCAGTACACAAGAGCACTCTCTCTTCCTTTACTCTCGTAATCCAGTGGGACGGATAACCGACACGACTGACGAGAGATGAGACGCAGGTCCGACTTTTTACATGCCCATCCGACGCTTCGATCATCTTTCTTGTCAGACAATCAGGTGATCAGCCTGCATTGTCCTAACCAAACTTGGAAACAACATTTTTTGTTGTTCCAATGCGGGAATCGAACCCACGACCTTCGAGTCGAGAGCCAATGCTCTAACCACTAGACCACGGAGGCTGTTAGTTATAAAAAGTATAGTGTTCCCATGGAATACTGTATTTTCACGCAGCCGCCGGCAATAGCTAGTAAAATATATCGTCACAAATAACAGCATTAATCCCAACTATGCGTAAAATAATGCTCGATATTTTTCTAACGTTATTATAAATTGACAATAAGGTGATTGTTACCGCATATCGTATGGCAAATGGCAATCGCTTCCACGTCTGATCCGGTAAGGCGATATTTCTGTATTGTTTTCTTATCATTATAATATTGCGATTTTGTTTGAGAAATTTCTATTTTCTCTAAAAGGTTCGAGATAATGGAAATTAGCTGCTGAAATACTCGTATTGTACTTTTGAAGTTGGCCATTTTGCTTTTAAGCCTGACGAAAATGAGAGTCAATTCTGCTTAATAAAACCTGCATTACTACAATTACAATCAAGTCCCGATACGCTAAAACTGTCAAACGGTATTCTCGTAAACGTTATACCAACGTGAAACGTGCTCTGATTGGTCGAAACTTTATAAAATTAGTACGTACGTAGTACATAATATGGTAATATGTCGGTTCACTTACAATACAATCAAAGTAAAATGAAAGTCTACTTTAAATACGAGAATTGAGGTTATAATTTTGACGTGTCTATCTGTGTGTATATCTGTGGTATTGTAGCACCTAAACGGACGAACCGATTTGGGTCTAGTATGTTTTTTTAAGCTAACATGATTAAAAGTGTTCTACTGCCCTAGGGCAGGGTAGTATAATAAGTAAGTCATTGTATTTCTATTGCGGGACGAAGAAGTGACGTGAAGTGAATTTAAATTGGAGGCGGCATCCATCCTTTTAAGCTTTTGTAATAATAATATAATATCACTAGCCGATGCCCACGCCTCCGCCCGCGTAAGCACAGTAACCCAGGGGAATCGTACATTTCCCCGCAATATAAAGTAGTAGGTAAGCATCGTTGCCCGTGGTTTACTTTATATCTGTGCCAAATTTCATGATGATCGGTTTAGGAACTGTACATTTCCCTGCGATAAAAAGTAGCCTATGTCCTTTCTCAGGCTATAGACTATCTGAGTACCAAATTTAATTTCAATCGGTTCAGTAGTTTTGGCGTGAAAGACGGACAGACACACACTTTACCATTTGTAATATTAGTATAAATGGTGTGAGTGACTATCTATAGAAGCTTTTACGCCATGCCAATCAAGTCCCTATGCTAGGTTTCCAAAGAACTTGTATTACGGGTACAAGACAGCTGAAATAATATATTGAAGATTTTTTATACTTTGCAGTAAATAAAAATCTCACCAAAAACATTTTCATGTAAAGTGATGCCAAGACGATACCATATAACTCGCACTGTCAAAAAGACATTAGATCTCATGTGAAACCAATCTTCTGACTCTACCAAACTTGTAACTCTACACGCCATAATTCTACAATCCTAACTCCACAAACTCTACACCTTAGTCAAAATATGTGGCCTGGCCATTTCGATACATAAGGTGAAAAATTTACGGACGGTTTTTCTGTTATACTATTCTTGTACGAACGAAATGGCCAAGCCACATAATTTGACTAAAGTATAGAGTTTGTAGAGTTGGCTTGTAGAGTTAAGGCGTGTAGAGTTAGAAGTTTGGTAGAGTCAGAAGATTGGTTTCACATGAGATCTAATATCTTTTTGACAGTGCGAGTTATATGGTATCGTCTTGGCATCACTTTACATGAAAATGTTTTTGGTGAGATTTCACTTCTTTTTGAAAGACAATTTTCAGACCTCTAGAGTAAACATTTACATAGGCAAGTCTCTTACAAATTTTCATCCCCTAGTTTAAGGGGTTGGAGGATAAAAGTCCCAAGTTTGTCAATTTTTATGTTGGTTATGTGCTAAAACTAGCTTACATACCAAATTTCAGCTTTCTATGACATCCGGAAGTATCCTATAATTTTGTTGATCATCAGTGAGTCAGTGACGAAATCAGGGGGTTTTTGGATATCAATAAAACCTAAATTATTAGACCTTTATAATCAAAACTTTACATGTTTCATTAGTCCGCTACTGGGAACATATCCTGAAAATTTGTGTATCTGGTATAATCTAATCCCAAGTTATGAGGGTTCAAAATATCGACGAAACGCTTCGAGAAAAAGTAGTCTGGTAGTGCCCTTGCGCTTCGCTTATCTCGTCTTGGCGGGGCACTACCGTGCTCCCAGATAAATAAATATCTTGGTATATATTTTATTTTTTATACTTTGCAGTATGCACATATTATTTAGATTTTTGTTTGTGTTATATGTTATGTCATCGTAAAATTGTAAAACTGTTAGATTGTAATAAAACTAGTGAAAGTGTAAAATGTTGATAGACTTCCGATGCGAATATGCTACCTATAATTTCACACATTATTTTTCGTTAGATTATAAATATATACCTATAGTTTTTAATCTTTCGACATATTTTTACAATCTCGTTAGTTTTTTTTACAATCTAACGGTTTTTACAATTTTACAGTGACATACACATATTGAATACACAATACACATCCATGGTCTAGGAACACAGAAAACTTTTTGTTCCTTTGGCGGGATTCCTACTGAGGTCGTCATAATTTTAGGTCATAAATCATTATGGTATAGTTTCACGAAGAAAGGACATTATTAACTGAATACTAATAAAGTAATTAAGGTTGCACGCAAACGAGAAAAAACTGGCCAAGTGCGAGTCGGACTCACGCACAAAGAGTTCCGTACAAAATGGCAAAATAATCACGTTTGTTGTATGGGAGCCCTCGTTAAATATTTATTTTATTTTGAATTTTCAAACATCCTTTCTTAGCGGATGCTTACGTCATTACAACTATCTGTATGCTAAATTTCAGCAAAATCCGATCAGTAGTTTGGGCTGTGCATTGATAGATGAATCGGTCAGGTTTGCCTTTTATATATTTATAAGAAGATAATATCAGAAGGTCGATTCTGTTAATAAAATCCTGCAATAATACACTAATGATTCAGTCCCGATAAGTTAAAGCAGCAAAATGATATTCTCAAAACGTTGAAACCCGTTTAGATTGGTCCAAACCATAAAAATCAGATTATGATATCAAGACAATTCATTTGTAATTCACTAGAAATAAAATTAAAAAGTTAATTACGAGAATCAGGGTTCAGAACTTTTGAAGAAACCTGACAACGAAAAAAAAATTTTTTTAATGTAATGAACCAGGAAACGAGCAGACGGATCGCCTGTTGGCAAGCGATTACTGCCGCCCATGGACACTCGCAACACCAGAGGAGTTACACTTGTAACTCCTCTGGTGTCGCGACTTGCGTTTCTGGTCCTTAAAATCCCCAATCCTCACTCATTCGACGAAACACAACGCTAGCGTTATTTCACGCCGGTTTTCTGTGAGGTCGTGGTATTTACCCGGTCGAGCCGCGGGCTTATTACGTATCTTGCAAAAGCTAAGCAATAGCAAAAATTGCGCAATTTTTGCTCCAATTTTTGCTCCAACCTAGCGACAGTACTGCCTCTACCGAACAATCGCGGAACTATAAATTGCAATCAATCGTTGAATCTCTTCACTGATGTCTAATTTTTCGTATTACGTAAGAATTTTACAGCAAAGCGAAAGCAATCATCGAACGATTTGAACTGTCAGTTAGCAATATTAGGCGAAAATAAAGCAAAGTGCATTCAAACACAACAGCGAGCGATTAGCAATCGATCGCATAGGTAATACCATTTTATTTGACGTTCAGCAATCGATTTCGCGTCTATCGCGCGATGACTGCAAGATTTTTGCTAATCGCTATTTTTACGTAATACGGCGGCGGGTCCATTCGTGCCGAAGCGTAGCTCTCCCACAGTTAAATATTCAATTTCAATAAAATTTAGGAACTTTCTGCAGGACGAGTCTGGTCGACGCTTAAGTAGCTTCACGAGTATTACGTCACGTCAACACTTTCCAAAAGGGATACATCGAGTTATAAATAAGTTTAAACGTGTAAACTCAATTCTGGCTACTTCTTCAAGTCTATGTAAAGTTTTTAAACTAGACTAGCTGTTGCCCGCGGCTCCGCCCGCGTAAATATAGTATCACTCGGGAACACTGTACGTTTTCGGGATAAAAAGTAGCCTATGTTTTTAATCCAGAGCCTAAACTACTACTATACCAAATTTTATCAAAATCTGTTCAGTAGTTTTTGCGTGAAAGAAGAACAAACATTCATCCATCCATCCATACATCCTCACAAACTTTCACATTTATAATATTAGTAGGATGCTAAGTTCTAAGAGGGTTTCTTACGTACGCCATCACACGGAACCCTAAGAACGATAATTCTACAGTTAATTTTATACAAGAATAGGTCAAAATCCAATTGAACTGTGGCAATATTAAAATGTTGGTATCTTTTCCGAAATTAAATTCCCGGAAAGATACATTTTCTTTAATCTCAAACGATTTGACGGTAAAAGTTATAATCTGGATTAAAAACTATATCCCTAGTAAAACCAAATCGTATTTTTTAAGAAATCTGACGTAGGGAAAATCTCGGAAAATCACTAATATTTAATTTGTAAAGTCTAAATTTTGTTCTTCGACCTACACCTATACTTAAATATTGTACTAGTGCTTAGTAAAATTGATCTAGAATTATGTAGGTAATTATTAATGTAGTTATCAATAACTTATTGATTTATATATTTGGTTGGTATACGTATCTATATTTAATAAATTAATAAAAATAAATATCATTGAATTTGAATATTTACACCAATAAAAACAAACAATATAATATTGAGAAAACACAAATATTCAAAATGCACAGGTATTTTAAAGTGTTATTTCCCAGTTCATTCCGCCTCACAAAATACCTAGATTTTAACCTTTATTTATTTAAAATAATTCATTTATTTATTATTATAATAATTGATTATAATAATAATCCGTGTGGTACTTTGTACTCATTGTTACCATTTTATGCGAACGAGGAGTATGAAATTTGGCACAGTCAAAGTTTATATTGTGGAGGAAGGTGGAACCAATTTTTTTTTATAATAATGCTTCAAAATATATTAAATTAGTAAAAATAACGTTACACACACTACGTCAGATTATTAACTCACAACTGCTATGCGTTTGTCAGTCTGTCTTTCACATCCATTAAACAACTTTTTTTTTCATATCTAAGATGCAAAAGCCCTTATAAAGTTAAAACTTTAAATTAAATGAATTATGGGCGAATTTCGACTACTAGGCGACGACTAGGCGACCAATTATATTAAATACTAGCCGATGCCCGCAACTTCGTTTGCGCCTAACTGACGGAAGCGGAACCCTATTTTTTAAACGGAACCCTAAAATAAAAGTAGCCTATGTTAGACCTTATGACATCAGCTATCTGCCAGTGAAAGTCCCGCGAAAATCGGTCCAGCCGTTTCAGAGATTAGCCGGAACAAACAGACAGACAGACCGACAGACAGACAGACAGACGGACAGACATTTTAAAAAATTGGTATTTTATTGTAAGTACCGAATATACTTTCATTATGTGAAAAGCTGTTAATTTGAAGTTACAAACAGACACTTCATTTTTATTTATCTGTATAGATTTAGTTCAAAAATAAAAAGAAGCATAAAAAAATACAAAACAAACTTTCCTATAGATTTTTATTGTATTACTAGCTTTTGCCCGCGACTTCGTCCGCGTGAAACATTTACTTTGGGATATCGCTAAAATTTACCCGCGACTTCATTTACTTAGAAGGAGAAACGCTTCCACCTTACGACTGCCCGCCCGCGCCGTGCGCCGTACATAATTGCGCGCTGGACTATTTTATTACTGCGATATCTTCTAAAATACTCATTGAAATCAAATGATGTAAACTGCAAATTTCTTCTAGATTAAATGCTTGTAATGAATAACGTATTTACTTGGATAAGGATTAATATCATCTTTATGAAAACACCCTCACAAATAATGCTTAATTTTAGAACAAATTTGGTTAGCATAAAAAGGTTATTGTGAGCCAACCTTAAAAGATAGACATATACCGTCGCGGACTTTTTTTTAGAACTTTTAAAGGGGAACAATTCTGTCATACATCATTTAAGCGAAACTTTAACCGTTTCCGCAGCGTACGCAGCGAAAGCTCTCAAAAGGGGGAAAAAAACCCCGATTTTGAAACATTCTTGATTGGTGCTCCGCTCGTATTGAACTTATCATGATGCTATATAGCCTAAAGCCTTCCTCGATAAATGGACTATCTAACACAAAAAGAATTTTTTAATTCGAACCAGTAGTTCCTGAGATTAGCGCGTTCAAACAAACAAACAAACAAACAAACTCTTCAGCTTTATAATATTATTAGTATAGATAGCTGATGCCCGCGGCTCCGCCCGCGTAGGTCCAGTATAAACCCACGGGAACCTTATAGGTATGTCCCGCGATAAAAAGTAGCCTATGTCCTTCCCCGTGGTCTACTTTATATCTGTGCCAAATTTCATGATAATTGGTTTAGTAGTTTTACGTTAAACTGTAAATAAAGTATCCCACGGGAACCGTACATTCCCCGCGATAAAAAGTAGTCTATGTCCTTTCTCAGGCTCTAGACTATCTGTGTACCAAATTTCATTTAAATTGTTACAGTAGTTTTGGCGTGAAAGACGGACACACAGACACACACTTTTCCATTTATAATATTAGTATGGATTCTTATATGTTGCCTTTGCTGATTTAAAACAAATGCACGCAGCACATTCCCTATAGTCGTGTAATTAATAAGGGTCAATTAATAAATTACTTAATAATTAACACATATAGTTCACACTTTATCACTCGTCACACACTTTAATCTTCAATCTATCTATAATAATCTATTTATATCTAAATCTATCTATAATATAAAAGGCAATTAAAAGCTGATTTTGCCGATTGACAGATGTATCAACGCACAGGCCAGATTTGAAAATTTGCACACGTATTCCTCATATGACGTAGGTGTCCACTAAGAAAGAATTTTTGAAATGTTAACACCCAATGGGGGTAAAATAGGGGTTTAAAATTTTTAAAGCTAATTTCACGCGGGCGAAGCCGCGGACAATTAACGCTATTTACTATAATTACCAAATTATTCTCTTATAAACAATTACCATAAATTAAATATATTCTGGGTGTAACAAACAAAATAGTACATACCTCGTATCTGCTTCTCTTACATGCGCTTTCTTCCTTGGTCTTCATTTGACTGCGCTGAAAGGATCAACTCTCTCCCGTTTTATACAGTCTCCTGTCTACATTTGTATACACTATATGTATATAATATACTGTATACATT
Organism: Glaucopsyche alexis; assembly: GCA_905404095.1. Lineage (NCBI taxonomy): Eukaryota > Metazoa > Arthropoda > Insecta > Lepidoptera > Lycaenidae > Glaucopsyche > Glaucopsyche alexis. The sequence goes on along the minus strand of FR990064.1, from coordinate 5,778,905 downwards.
TAATTGTCCTATTGAAGCGAACTAATTATTATCACAATTACATACCAATCTTAAGTATAAAGGAATAGATCACAAGATGCTCGGATAATTAAATAATTATAGTATTGATGTCTGTAGAGGTGCTTTATATTAGAGCAAAATCCAAAAAGCAGAATTAAGCAAATTTATTTGGATTATTACCAAACGCCAGCAATTTATAATAATAATATCTCTGGATACTTTCACGCCACGTCAATGTGACCCTGTGGTAAGTTCTCGAAGAACTTTTGTTACGAATATCAGACAACAGAAATATATTCAATAGTTTTATACTATACATATATTTAAGATTTTAATATAAAATACACATCCCCGACCCAAGTAACACAGAGTTTTTTTGTTAACTTGCAGGATTGGAACCCGATTGGCTTGAGCGCCAACGCGCTAACCGCTGAGCCACAGAGGTCGTCAAGTTTTTTTATTTATCTACATTTTGTATACCTAATATAATCACCTCCCTACGTAGTACGTACAGAAGTTAAGTTTCTTTCGGCAACAAAAAAATAATAATTTCATTATCATTGACTTCAGACAGCTGATTTCAATTGATTAAATTGATATTCATAATAATAATAATATCTATGGACGCTTCACACCACGTCAATCTGGCCCCGTGCTAAGTGTCCGAAGAACCTGTGTTAAGCATACCAGACAAAGGGAAGTTTCTTTAATACTTTTATATTTTTTTATTATATTAAATTTAATAGCCATCACCCCCTATTTTACCCACCTAGGGGCTGAATTATAGAAAAGTGAAAACTCTGAAATACGTAACTCATTGTTTTTTAAAAGCTTTTATTTTACTTGCAATGTAGCTATGTTAGTTCGGGTATACTTCATTTTATACTATGGGTATCAAATGAAAGGGCTTTCGAGAATAATTAGAAAAATATTCTGACATCACTCTTAATCCAATATGGCGGACTTTTGAAGTTTTTTATGCTTTCCTATAGTATGGGTTAGGGCTTCCAATCCCGCGGCCTGAATTCAATCTCGGTATTTGCGGGACTACGAATTTTCAATCCCGCGGGATCTCGGTATTTGCGGGGTCCCGCATATTGAAAATATTCTCATTTAATATAATAAAATAATGAATTAATCAAGTCCACATTTATTTACGTACATATTACTATTAAAATGAGATCAATCAAATAAAATCAATAACCAAAAAAAAAACATTTTAAAGTGATAAATTATTTTGCCGTATTTTGCAATCATACGTGCAACTCTTTCTTCCATTGAATTTGCACTGTTTTGAATTGGAAAATGGTCCGTGATCTTCATTCGTTTTGACATTGGATTAAGCTATAATTCTGGAAATAACACACGGGAGGATGAACTGGTACTCGTACTTGACGACGCTGCATTTCCGGGTCCGTTTTTGCTTAAATCCTCTATATATGATGCTTAGATTTCAAATGCACTTTTAATCCTTTGGTTGATCTAACTGTGGTTTTAACGCATCATTAGATTTGAGAAAATGCACCCAAACATAAGAACTACCAGAAAAGACACTATATTGCACTGGACTTGACATTTTTATGTTTAATTATAGTATTATAGTATCACTGTATCAATAAACTTCACGAAAATACGAAACAGTTAATAACTTGAGTTATCAAGAATATTTCACGCAGATTATCCTATTTTGTTTACTTTGATTGAACCTAAAAAAAACGCTCCGTTCCTTCGCCAGTGCGCCGGCCGTCAGTCAACCCTTACATTTAATACCCATACTATGGGTATTAAATGTAAGGGTTCGCTGAAAATAAAAATGCAGGTTAAAATAACTAAAAAGTAAATTAGAAGCAAAAAAAAACCTTTTTTAAAACAAGTTTTTATTTAAAAGCTCTAAAAATAAGAAAATAAAAAATTCCTCTAAAATTTTAACTATCAACTTAATATAACGTCATTACACGATTTATATGATACTAGCTGATGCCCGCAACTTCGTTTGCGCAAAACTAACGGAAGCGGAACCCTATTTTTTAAACAGAACCCTAAAATAAAAGTAGCCTATGTTAGACCTTATAACATCAGCTATATGCTAGTTAAAGTCCCGTGAAAATCGGTCCAGCTGTTTCAGAGATTAGCCGGAACAAACAGACAGACAGACCGACAGACAGACAGACGGACAGACAAAAATTTTAAAAATTGGTATTTTATTGTAAGTACTGAATATACTTTCAGATGCATTATGTGAAAAGCTGTCAATTTGAAGTTACAAACAGACACTTCAATTTTATTTATCTGCATAGAGTATAGATGTAATTTTATTTATCTGCATAGAGTATAGATGTATAGATAAAAGCTTGTCGAGAATCAAACAAATCATACCTACTAGTAAATTAAGTAACTTAATCTGATATATTTATGAGACAATTTGTTTGATTCTCGACAAGCTTTTATATCATATAAATCGTGTAATGACGTTATTAATAGTTAAGTTTTAGAGGTAATTTTTATTTCCTTTTTTTTAGAGCATTTTAATAAAAGCTTTTTTTAAAAGGTTTTTCTCTTTTAAAATTGAACTCATACGATTAACATAAAGTCTGAAGAAAAAGTTGAACATACAAATTCCTTTTCTTAAAGCGGCAACATGACTTTTTAACAATAGTAGGTACCGCTTTGTAACTTTGTTCTACGTTCTAACCAATTAAATTATGTATCAAAACCATTTATACAGGGGGGAACGAAAATTCATTTCTTTCTTAACTTTTATAAAATTAAAGATAATAATAATAGTAATATCTATGGACGCTTTCACACCACGTCAATCTGGTCCCGTGGTAAGTTTAGGGAGTATTTCGTTAAATTGCACTCGATTTAACGTCACTTTACATGGAGTGTACCTACACTGTATTTACGATTTTTATTATATTATACACATCCATGGTATAGGAACACAGAAAACTTTAGTTCCTTAGGCGGTTTTCAAACCCGCGGGCCGCGACCTCCGGCTTGAGCGCCGCGCTAACCACTAAGCCACAGGGGTCGTCAAAAAAAGGTGAAGTTAGCCTGTATAAATAGTGAATTACAGTTGTTAACCGACTTCCAAAAAAGAAGGGGGTTAAATACGGTTAAGTTATTGTTTAAGTAAAACGACAGTCAAGGTCAGACTTCGATTTTCAGCTCTACCATATTCCGGGTCATAATTTAGTGACAGCCTGGCTGGGCTGGCAAAATGCCACGGGCCCCCGACCCAAGAGAGCCCCGGCCCAAGGGGACGCGAGCTCAGAATTAACCTAATGCTCTTGAAAATAAAAACTGTTTAATATTGTACTAAAATGCGCACAATATTTTCGGGTACACTTTGGGGTTTTTTAAAATTAAATTATAGCGTGACGATTTTTACGGTGGGAGGGGCATCCAAAGAAATTGCCACGGGCCTCAGATGGTATAGTTACGCCACTGGCCTTAAACAATGTGTTTTGCTATGTCACGTGTGAGGTTACCGGAGACGCAAGGGGAATTGGAATTTTAAAGACGAAAGCAATACCAGATAGAGTTACAAGTAGGTAGGTACAGCTCTTCTGGTGTTGCGAGTGTAGGCGGTAATCGCTTACATCAGGCGGATTCTGCTCGTTTTCTGGTCCATTTCACAAAAAAATATATAGAAAAGCCAAGAAATATACCAAATATCTCTTAATAGTTATAATAATAAAGACAAAATGGTATTATAAGATAAAAACTGTGAAATTAAAAGTGTTTTAAGGTTATGTAAATTTTGATTAAAGAACACCGGATTAATCATTCGACTTGTTATTGTTTTTCTTGCGAAGTTCCTTTGATGCAAAGGCTTTAATCTCATTCGGTTTCGGTAGACTGACAGAAAAGTGTTTTTAAAGAAAAAATTTAATTAATAATAATATTATCTATTTAGGTATTTTTAAATTTTAGTAAAACAGGTGGCAAGTCTATTCGAAATTCGAATAGGTGCGAATGTTCGTCTGTCTGTCAAATGAAGTACAAAAGGAGAAATAATTTTATGTCTGCTTTGCCACTAGGCGATCCGTATTCTCGTTTGTTAGTAGACTGTCAAATATAAATAAGTTCTACAATCTATATCTATACCATAACTATAGGTACTGATATAATAAAGAGGAAAGATTTGTTTGTTTGTTTGCATCGAATTGGCTCCGAAACTACTGGACCGATTATGATGAAATTTGGAACATACAATATAATATAGAAAAGACCACGGGGAAGGACATAGTCTACTTTTCATTGCAGCAAAATGTAGGTTCCCGCGAGATTTCCTTTAGCGTGCACGAAGTCGCGGGCAACGTCTAGTATTTAATTAAATGGCAGGTAGAAAGGGCTATTATTATGAATCTATTGACACCTCGTTAGTTTAAACCGGAGTGCCACGGTGGATAAACATACATACATAAAATATAATACCTAATAAACATATGTACCTATGTTTATTAAACATAGGTACATAGACTGCAAAAATCTTTACCTACTCTTCCTTTTGGCTTCGCCGTCGACCGTAGTCTGGTAAAATGTAATGGCTCCAAATGGTTCGTATAATATTACACACGGTGCTGCTCGCCAGTTCTGTTACTTGAACTTGGCTTGACACGCTACCGCGTGTCTAGATCCGACCAAAAACATTTTCATGTAATGTAATGCCAAGATCGCACTGTCAAAAGTTATCTGATCTCATTTAAAACCAAGCTTCTGACTCTACATACCTTAACTCTACAAGCCTAACTTCACAAATTCTTCACCTTTAGTCAATTTAAGTGGCCTGGCCATTTCGGTACATTCGCTTGTATTGGGTGTAAGGTGAAACATTTACTGACTGTTTTTCTGTTTTTCAGCTATTCTTGTCGGAACGAAAAGGCCAAGCCACAAGGTGTAGAGCTTGTGAAGTTAGGCTTGTAGAGTTAAGACGTGTATGTAGAGTCAGAAGCTTGGTTTTATATGAGATCTGATAGCTTTTTGACAGTGCGATCTTGGCATCACTTTACATGAAAATGTTTTTGGTGAGATTTCACTTCTTTTGTCTACACTAATATTATAAAGAGGAAAACTTTGTTTGTATGTTTGTTTGTTTGTTTGTTTGTTTGTTTGTTTGTTTGTTTGTTTGTTTGTAATGAATAGGCTCAAAAAGTACTGGACCGATTTCAAAAATTCTTTCACCATTCGAAAGCTACATTATCCACGAGTAACATAGGCTAAATTTTATTTTGGAAAAAAATAGGGTTCCGTAAGATATTTGGGTTTTTCGGACACAAGGTGTAAAAAATCAACCAGAAAAGTAACTTATTTTGCGTACGCTGCCTAAACTATAAAAGATAGAACCATAAAATGTTCTAATTAATTGTAGATCTTATAAATATCTACAAAAAAGTCCGCGACACACTATACCTATCTATGTCGAGTGAGGCACAACAACCATTTTTTTATTTAGAAATCTTGAATTTTTTTTGGACTACATTTAAACGCGTTTATTTTACTCATGTTATTAATCCTTATCAAAATAAATTATTTCATCACTAAGTACAATTTATGTAGATAATATTTGGTCTTTGAATGATTAAAATTGGACGTTTGGTTTTGAAGTTATGGCGAAATTAAAATATTACGATTTCTGTTGCACGGCCCGTTGCGAAGTGGGCGTCACCAAGGCGGGGTGCGCGTGCGGGTAAATGTTTAGTTTAGTTTAGTTTTGTTTAGTTAAATAGTTTAGTTATTTTATAAACATCAAATTGATAATATCTTAAAATGTAATATATTATAATATCTATACATCTATACAGTTAAATACAATTTAAGTGTCTGTTTGTAACTTCAAATTAACAGCTTTTTACATAATGAATCTGAAAGTATATTCGGTACTTACAATAAAATATTTTTTTTTTTAATTTTTGTCTGTCCGTCTATCTGTCTGTCAGTCGGTCTGTCTGTCTGTTTGTTCCGACTAATCTCTGAAACGGCTGGACCGATTTTCACGGGACTTTCACTAGCAGATAGCTGATGTTATAGGGTCTAACATAGGCTACTTTTATTTTAGGGTTCCGTTTAAAAAAATAGGATTCCGCTTTCGTTAGTCATAAATAAAGTCGCGGGTAAATTTCAGCGATATCCCAAAGTATTGTTCCACGCGGACGAAGTCGCGGGCAAAAGCTAGTAGTTAATAAAGTTGTTTTGACAATATTTATATTTTCTTTTTCTATTTTATTTAGGGTATATTTCTTGCACAACAGAAATTGTTTGTTACCTATAATATTATATTTAATTTTCCGTTGAAATTACTGCAGAATACTCGGGAAATAATTAATTACGTCAGTTTCCAATCCAAGCGAAGAACGACGACATAACTAACATGGTTCATAATATACGCGATAGATGGCGCTTTTAGACATAGACACAGGCGAGATAGAACTAAACTTTCATCCCCTATTTTAAGGGGTTGGAGGTTAAAAGTTCTAACTTTGACATTTAATAGGTTAGTTGTGTATTACTACAAATGGAGTAAATACGTAGGATAAAATTTGTAATCAATGCATTCAAAAAATAAATAATTAAAAAAATAAAAAAACCCGACTGCAAAAAAGACATATACCTAAGCAACGCACTAAAAAGACCGAAACAAGTTTGAGAAAACTGACTACACTATGAGCTGAAACCCTAAGTGAAATAATTGTCGTTATGTTTGGTTGCAGGCGGGACCCATTCGCAAATTATAAATCGTACAAAAATATATGGGCCCCGCCTGCTAACAAACATAACGTCAATTATTTCACTTAGGGTTTCAGCTCATAGTGTAGTCAGTTTTCTCAAACTTGTTTCGGTCTTTTTAGTGCGTTGCTTAGGTATATTATGTCTTTTTTGCAGTCGGGTTTTTTTATTTTTTTGATTATTTATTTTATTTCAGTCTTTTCAGTTGCTTTTGAATTGTAATTATCTATGCAGGCGGGTTTTTGTTTTTTATTATTATTATTTATCGTTATATTTAATATAAAACTGCAAGTCTTATTCATATTTAGAATCAGTGTTTAAAATCCTTCATTTTGATACCCCACTCGATATACTTGGTAGATATTTTTTTGTACCTCACAACATGGCGTCAAACATCCGCCATTTTGTTTTTTTTTAATGTCACCTATCTAAGAACACTTGGGCTTTAAGACGAATCTAACGATACCTCAAATGTGAAAATCCGTTTAGCGGTTCTGAAGATACAAGGTAATAAAGAATATTACATACATACATACATACAAGATACGCGCTAAACACATAACCCTCCCGGCAGGCGGGTAGAAAGATTCCAAGGAATTTGTAAGTAGTTGTATATAATACTTACAAATTCCTTGAAAGATTCAAATAGTCGTTTACTTTTTTAACTTGCATAAACTTGCTTCCTAACTTGCTTGTATTCAAGTATTGTAAAAAAAAACCTTGTCAAAGTCAAAACGTAGAGACGTGGGCGTGGTGGCAATCAAAGGTGGCAATACATTTGACCATGTCGATTGTACAACATCGATTTTATAACCAAACGATTAAAATTTTTAAATGTTTGTTATTGCTGCATGGCAAAAAAATAGTATGTCGCGGGGACAGCGGGAATTAAAAACTTTGTCGACTGTAATGATACAGTCGCTTGGGTGTGAGGTGAAATATTTACAGATGATACAATTGACTGATAAAAGATGACTTTTATCCTTCTTATACTGGAATGACATAATCTTTTTAAAATATAAAATGCAATGACTGGACCAATTTGGCTAATTTCGATCTTGAAATAATTGTGAAAATTCAGAAACCTTCTCTAAATTTTGGGAGGTGAGAAAAATTTAAAAAATTGTGGGAAAGTACTAAAAATGGTCTTTGAATTTTCCCATAGTTTACTTTTTAGGTACTGTGTTTATCACTTAACTATCACATATTTATAGATGCGATAAATTTATCTGTTTGGTTTATTTTAAAAAATCGGCCGGCCAATTTTTTTTTTGGTTGTAGTAATTGTAAAAGTAGGTGTAGTTATTTATGTTTATTCCAGTTCATAGTTAAGACAGATCACAGAACGACGTGTGTCGGGACAGCTAGTTTAAAGTAATATATACATCCTAATTTGTAAATTAAACGAAAGCTGATGATAATATTTCAGACTTAAGGATATTGTTCTGGAAATCTTTCTATATCCAATTGGGTAAAATAAAAAGAAAGGTTTTTAGTGCATTATAAACGAATAGAGAAATAAAAAGAAAAGTTTTTGTGCGTTTTTGTCGTTTTACTATAATTTTGTAATTTATAACTTGATACTAATAATAAGCAGTATTGCTAGACAGAATATTATGTTGGCAATAAATTATCTAAAACTTGTTTGTGATTCGTGACTTACACGAATTAATGCGTTTAAACAATGCTTACATTTTTTAACTTCTAGGTATAACACTAGATAGTTAATTACAGTGGGGTCCTCATATTGCTAATCTTGCAGATAGGCTCAGTTCTGCAGCATATGCAGTCAGCAGAATTAGAGAAATTTCTGACGAAGACACGGCGCGACTTTTTTACTTTAGTTACTTTCATAGTAGAATGTCTTACGGCATCCTTTTATGGGGAAGTGCCGCAGACATTAATACGATATTTGTGCTGCAGAAGCGAGCAATACGTTCAATTTACAAAATGTCTCCCTTTGAATATCTGAAAGAAAAGTTTAAAGAAATATGTATTCTGACCGTCGCTTCTCAATACATTTTAGATAATGTATTATATGTTAGAAAGAATATTAGTAATTTTAAAACTAAAATCGACAATCACTGTAGAAACACTAGAAATAAGCACAAGCTAGATATACCGGTGATCAGACTAAGTAAAGTAAGCAAATCATTTAAAGGTCAATGTATACGCCTATACAATAGAATCCCAGAAAACGTTCAAAATCTTTCCATTAATAAATTTAAAAAAGTATAGTCCGGTCAATTTAGACATTCGAAGTTACCTAAATTCCCACCAAGATTGTTTAAAATATCATTAAAAACAAAATTTGAAAGTTCCCCATCTTTCCCCTGTAAGGAAAAATTTTTATTCAAGGTCAAAGGTAAAAAAAAATAGTTTTTCGCGATTTTCAGCAAAACGGTAAGTTTTATCATAAAAATATTTGAAACAAAAATTATAGATCATAAAATTATCTACAAAAAATTAATTAGTACTTTTTTTTCTACGAGCCATCGTTTTTGAGATATAACGATTCAAAAAGTTGTAAAAGTTGTAATCGTCATAATATGCACACGTTTCCTCGCCACCTATGAGGTAGTGTACTTAGCGCTTTTTTTTTTGTGGTTTCCCCAGTAGGCCTATTCCACGGGTCAGTTTTGATTCTGTTTAATTTGAAACTAATGAAAAATAATGGATATTAGCAGAGATTGAAAAGATAAAAGTAATTTAAGTTTAAAAAAAGTAGTGAAATTTAACTGTCCGAGTCGTAACTTTCAAAATTTGTTTCTGTTCTTCTTGTTCTTGTTCTTCTTCATCTTCATCCTGAGTGCATGTAAACTGCGTTAATAGCGATGTATCGCATGTTGCCTCGTTGGAATCAAACGGATCCTCTACTGTTGGTGATTTAATATTAGAGCACAACCGGCCTTGACAATGTGTACATGCCGGAGAACAGAACAGTCCGACTTTTTTGCAACCACATTTAGCACTGCATCCCTTTTTGCAGTTGCAAAAAATCGAGTTCAGCAGTTTTTCAGGCGCAGGTGGAAGTAAAGTATGCACTGGTTCTAATAAATTGTTGACCAACTACCAACTCCAGTCTGTAGGGTCTAGCTGATAACCAAGCCACACTTGAACTTGGTAATATACCCTAAAAAGATGTTGATGAGCAGCAACTGAGGTTGGAGGAAGACAAGCTAATTGTACTTGTTTTTTACTTTTGGTGTTTTTAACGAAACATGCATATCTATACTTATCTAAGCAGGTAGTTTTTTTAGGAGCTCCGTACATAGAAAGAAGAAAGCGAATGCCGTTAGTAATAATTTCTTGTCGAGTAGAATTACTATTTTTAAAAATTTCAGCACATTCAATTAAATTTTGTTTCTCAAATAGTTTGAAGACTGTTATTTTACCCCTCCTGTAAAATGCAGATGTCGTATCACAGCCAGTTATTGCGTGTAAAAATAGTACATGATTTTGACACTTTGCAAAAGTAGATAAACTTTTTGATGAATACATTTCCGATTGATGTTGAGGTTTTCCTGGTCTTAAGAAGAAAATAGTTTTTTCAGTTGGAGTTCAAGCAGTCAGTAATACGAGTAAATCTATATCTTCACCAACAACAATAGTTGTATTTCTCAAATTGAATTGCTCAATTGCTGTTTCAATTATCAATACATCAGCATCATTATTAGCTTGTCTTACCAATATCGCGAAAAACTCATTTTTTTTACCTTTGACCTTGAATAAATTTTTTTCCTTACAGGGGAAAGATGGGGAACTTTCAAATTTTGTTTTGAATGATATTTCAAACAATCTTACCGATTTTCAGCTTGGTGGGAATTTAGGTAACTTTACTCTTATTTTTTGGTCTAATTTGACCGGACTAGTAGTTAAAGAACGTTTGTGTGCAAAAGCCTATTATAAGGTCAATGATTTTATTTACGATCGCACACCTTGGGAATAGGATGGGAATACTATATGTATCTGACTTTTGTCAATATTATAATTATAGACCTAAGTTTTCACATTGTAAACAACTTCATTTTTTTAAAAAGAACAATTTTCCATCTTTTTGCTAAAAGATGGCCCCGTGCGAGTTTCTTACGCCGGTTCTTCTCGCCGGGTTAGTTCCCGAACCGGTGGTAGGCATCAAGTAGGGACAATTCTTTAAGCGTTACTTTGTAACCCATAATATGGAAATAAAACTTTTTTGATTTGATTTGATAACGTTCTATAACTGTAAATTTAAGGATAAAATAAGTTTTTTTTATAAATTACAAGATGTGTACACACCTCCATAGATATTGTGAGATTTTTTTATTTATTATTTTTGACGTGATAACATCTTTTAAATTAATGAACGCCGGCTGCACGTACGAAAAATTGTCACGTTCCGCCTGAGCCGAGCGTGCAAGTGAGAGCGCGGAACAAGCAACAGAGAGACCAGAGGGACGATTGGCTTGTAATGAATGACGCTATGACGTAAAGTTATCGTCCGTAAGCCAACTTATCAAACAACCAATTTTTTATCTGTTTAATTAGTTCATACTAATAAGAATGAAATATTATGTTCATTATAATAGTATGATTTAACTTTAGGAACCTTTAATTTATTGTATTTTTTATGGATATGAATATTTTATTTCCAAAAAATATTGTAGGTACAATGTGTGAAAATTGTACAATGTTAAATAACACTCTTATATTCTTGAATTTATCTCGAAGTTTTGTATAATTTAAATTTAAATGTTATATTAAGTGATACCAACATACTTTACTAACGTAAAAATGTTTTAAACATTCGATTCTATCGATTCTTGAATGAGTGATAAACGAGCGAGTCGAGGGCGGAAGAGTCGAGGGAGTATGGACTATGGAAGGGACAACACTACGTCAAACAGTCAAAGTGGTCGCGAATGCAACATGTCTGCTTTTTGTGTTTTTTGACGTAAATAATAAATATTTGTGAAATCGTTGTTACAATTGCCTATTTAGTGGTGATTTTTGGTGCTAAACCCATTTTATAATGTGTGTGATGGTGTTGTGATTTGTTCATATGAGGCTGTTATACAAAAGTGGTCCAATGGAGTCTCTCAGAAAATGGTTCTACAAACCAAAGGTATGTCAAAACAAAATATCTTCTGTAATATCCTCTGACCCGTTTACTGTGACCTTCGTGCATTTCATTATTTATAGAATTCGAATTAGGCACATTAATAATGACCAATAATAATTATTATCGTGTAGGCCTCTTTGTTTTGTATGATTCACACGGTCGTATTTTTTCATCTACCATCTGCCGTTTCGAAAATGGAACGTAGTTCGAGAAGTAGTTTTTGAAAATTACTTTTACACGTGCTCCTTTAAACAAGTTAACTATTTTTATCGTTTTATATAGTTTTGTACACATAATGACTTCATAGTTTTTATTACTATGATTCTAGATAAAAACATGACTTATCTACCAAATGTTGTTCTCAAACGCATTAAGTTTTCATGAAGATAATTCTTTTGGTATAAGTGATGGTCCTTCTGTTACTTATAAAAAAATAAGTTTTATTAAAAAATAACTACTTAAGTACTTAACCAATATACTTAATATGTATATTCAAAATTTATTATTCCTAAATTTATTCTAAATATCATGAAAGGCTAAATCCATAATCTTTAAATATACGTACTATGTACTCGTATTGGCTTTATCTGAACACCTGGCAACCCTATGTGCCGACACGTCCCCGTTGCTGGGTAGTCTGTCTCTTAGTGTATGGCCATGTACACCAGTATGTGTGAAAGCTATCGTACATGGCCATATACTTTGCGACCAATTACCCGGCAACCGGAACGTGTGCATCGGCACTACTAGTGCACATAAATTTGAGACCTGTTACCTGAGTGGTTAGTAAGAACTATTGACAGCAAACTTATTCATATTATCAAATTTTTGTATGAAAATCATGGTAGCACATTAGGTACATTCAATAATGGTACGAAATACAAATACATTGTTGTCAATTGTTTCTGGTAATCCTCCTGTGATGAATGTCAAACATTGCTTGTTCTCTTATTATGGTTTTCTCGATGACCCAATAAAAAATCTACAAAACTTTTGCAGAATACAAATAAAATATCATTAGTATTTTATATCACATGTATCAATCGACACCTCATCATTTGCTATTAGACAAGTTATGACAAGACATCATAACTCTGTCTCCCGATAATTAAAAAGATGCATCGTATAAAAAGTTAAAACCGAGGAAAATGCATTTAAATGAACGGAACAGGAAATCAGATGTATACAAAAGCGACCTATTTTGTTGAGCTAAAATTGCAATGACAAAAGATAGAAAAAAAAGTAAAGATACAGAAAGATGCGTCTTCTCTTTGTGATTATGGCAATATTTTTGAAATTGAGTTGATTATATATTGCCTTTTTGACTATCAGGGGCAGAACTAATTTCTACGGAAATAACTAGGTACTTAAATATCCATTTTTTTGCAATAAAAATATCACAGAGGAGTATGAAAGTATAATTTATAATCTATGGGGACCTCTATGAAAAAAAAGGCTGGAAAACCATACTGTAAATAAATAATAAATAATAATAGGTACAAGCCTTTATTCACTGACCACATATTTAAACATAATATTGCTTCTATAACAAACAATATTATTTTACCTTAAACTACTAAAACTTAATAAATACATAATTAAATCAGCAACCATTTTATTGGTCAGATTGTCTGATCACATAGGCCTCTAGATTGTTCCACTCCCAACCCATTAGGTAAATCATCCTCCCATTGTTTAGTCTGGTGTCATTTCTTTCTTTTTCCATTTCTGGGATACCATTCTATGATGTCTCTTGTCCGTTTCAGTTTCTGGTTCCTCATAATATTCTCGGAAAACAATACTGTCCTTTCTTTCTTTTTCCATTTCTGGGATACCATTCTATGACGTCTCTTGTCCGTTTCAGTTTCTGGTTCCTCATAATATTCTCGGAAAACAATACTGTAGGATATGTTAAAAAATATATAATACAGATGAACATACACATAATAACATAGCTTTTCTTCAGTAGGGTAATATTAATTAAAACTTAGGCCTTTTCATCCGTTAATGGATGATTTATACAGTATTCTCTGAGCGAAGTAACCACTCTTGAAATACTTTAGTGCCTGGGACAGATGGTTTTTAAATGTCGTATGGTTGCCCAAGCATGTACAGCATTATCACAACATAGTCAGCCTAGTCCAGAGGAATGACTGGTCAATATGTCTGGGGCCAACCATGTGCGGGTTTCCTCATGATGTTTTCCTTCACCGTTAGAGCATCCATATAATGTACTTGAGATCTGAAAAAGTCTCATTGGTACACGTCACAACCTGCGATTCGAACCTGCACTTTCGGGTGCGAACCAAACGGTCTACCCACTAGGCCACGGAGCTTAATAGTGTAATAAAAATAACCACTTTTTATCTGATAAATATTTATGTGTATCCTGTGTTTGTATCTCATTTCACTGTTTACCTTTTTTAATGTTGTTTTTTTAACATGATATGATTATTTGATATTTTACTTTTGAGTCGTAAGTAAATAATGAACTTAAAATATTCAAATTTTTGTGTTCCATATGAGACTGATTAAATATGTAAACCTAGGTTTTCTCATGATTTTACATTTTGAATTGTTAATATGCCATCATTGTTTAGTTGTAGGCAAAGTCTATAATTAGGAGGTTGTATTTACCTAATAACTTTTAATTTAAATCTATATCATCAACCTAAATAATTCTCCTGAGAGTAAACCTTACAAAGTGCTAGGCTTGGAGTTGTGTCAAGTGTAAAACTTTTGACATCTTCTTGACTCTGTCATACTGATCAGTACCCCAAGCAGGAACATTTTGCGGTATCGTTACGTGTACGTAAGCGAGAAATATTGTATGAAAACCATGAAAGCGCCTCTAGCGGACGTAAAAGTAACTAAAATTTGCATACAAAGTTTCTCATATTTCACGTTTACGTACACGTAACGATACCGCAAAATGTTCCTGCTTGGGGTACAGGACTGATTGTACAAGAAAGAGTTAAGCAGTGCACGCACTGGTAACAAAATTGTCACCTTCCTACAGAAATTACATTCCGATTATCACTTTAGCGTACACGAAATTGAGTCACTTTTCACTAAAACATGACTGTAAAGGAAAACAATCATGTTTTGCGAAAAAGTTAACTCTAGGTATTTAGCATGTGCTAAAGTTCATAATCAGAATGCAAATGGTGGGCGACAGAGACAATTTTATTACCAATGCGCACATGCACTTAGATGAGCACTAAGCTAGAAACGAGCAGACAGATTTCTGATTTCCTGATCATAAGCGATTACCATTGCCCATGGAAGCTTGCAACTCCACTTGCATTCCTGCTCCTAAAAATACCCAACCTCCAGTTAACTCACTTATTTAAACACAAATGCAAGCATTATTTTTTAAGCGGTTTTCTGTGGGGCTGTGATACTTAAGTATCTGGTTGAGCAAACTCAAACTCAAAATTGTTTATTTCCATAATTTGCACATTACAAAATTTGGACACGTCAATTTAAATTATATAATAATCATATACTTAAAATTATATAAATATTACAATAATATAATTACTTAGTATTCATTACATTGAAAATAATGTTTGTTATTATAAGTACATTGTACAATTTTAAGGCTAATTTATATTCCAAGAATTTTTATCTTCTAAATACTCAGATATTTTATAGTATCCTTTTTGTTGAAGTTGTTTTTTAATAATCTTTTTAAACTTATTAACAGATAATTTTTGTAAGTGTTTTGGAATTTTGTTGTAAAAACGTATACATTGCCCTTTAAAAGAACCATTGACCTTATGGAGTATAAAATTGGGCAAAACCAGTTTATCTTTATTTCTAGTATTTATGTTATGAGTATTGCTTTTCTTAGGAAACAAATTGATATTCCTATGGGTATACAAAAGAGTTTCATAAATATATTGACATGGCACTGTCAATATATTTATGTTTTTAAATTTTTCGCGCAAAGTTTCTCTGGGACCCATTCTATAGATAGCACGGATCACCCTCTTTTGCAGCACAAATATAGAATCTAGACGGCCATCTCCAGCACCTCCCCATAGCAGTATGCCATATGCTATGAAAGTAGCCAAAGTATACCAGTCTAGATGTGGCTATGTCCGTAAGGTAACGAATCCTTTTAACAGCAAATGCCGCAGAACTGAGTTTTTTCGAAAGTCCATCTATATGTGGGTCCTATTGAAGCCTACTATCCAAGGTGATGCCTAGAAATACTGTCGAGTCAACGAGCTCTAATTGTTGTCCCTTAATTCTAATATCTGTTGCTACTTTTTTGACATTTGGTAGGGAAAATCTAATACAAATTGCACTTGTTAAATGTTAAGTAAAAGATTATTCGCGTTAAACCAATGGACGACACTTGAGATTGCACAATTTATATAAATAAGAGCGAAGTGTCATCAGCAAATAATACAATATCATGATTATCTTTTATAAGATAAGGCAGATCATTACTTAATATATATTAAAAAAAGATACAGCAGACCTATAAGTGCCAAAACATGTGTGTTCCTTTGTTGAAATAAATGACAGACATACAAAAACTAATAATATATTACTTACACACAAAATAAATGTCCTTATCAGTAATGGACCGATATTCGGTAGCAGTTTTCCTTACTGTCAGACCGGGTGGACTTGACAAAATCATTATTATTATTCACTACTGTAATTTGAGTTTTCATTTCTATAAATTATATTTAAACTAGCTGGTGCAGGCAACTTTGTTTGCATAGAACTAAGGAAAACGGAACCAATTTTTAAAATGGGACCCTAAGATAAAACAAGCTTTATTTACTCCTTATAACTTCAGCTATCTGCCAGTGATGAAAATAAGTCCAGCCATTTTTGAGATTAGCCAGAACAAACAGACAGATGGACAGACAAAAATTTTAAAAAAATATTATTAATAATTGTAAACTCCATATACTTATAGGTAAGTAAGTAGACCGTACATATTATATTATATTATTTAGTTTTAGGTATAACATTGTTATATACCTTTTTTATATTAAAAGAAACATATAAGTACCTTTTTTATTTTAAAAGAACAATTTTCCATCTTTTTGGTAAAAGATGGCCCCGTGCGAGTTTCTTACGCCGGTTCTTCTCTCCGGGCTAGTTTCCGAACCGGTGGTAGGCATCATGTAGGACAATTCTATAAGTGTTATAATATAACCTACCTAGGTATATGGAAATAAAAATTTTGAGTTTGAGTTTATATTATGCATAAATTAGTGAAACTTCAAATTACATTTAACTAGCTTGCCTAAATACAGTATACCATGGAAACAATGTACTTTTCGGGATAAAAATATGCAGAGTATGTAAACATTCATCCATCTTTCCATCCATCCATCTCTCCATCCTCACAAACTTTCACATTATAACAGTAACTGTGGGATGTCATTAAATATCATAATATTATTATTATCATTGTAGCCTAACCATCTACACTAACATTTCCACATAAAAGAGACTTCAAGTCAGCGGGAATGCAAGTGGTTAGTGATGATGATGAAGTCTGATCATCATCATCTTCATCATCATCAAAATATTGTATTTTGTAACTAAAAGATGTAGATTTTATCATACATCATTTGCGAATAAGCAGGATGCAAAGGACCTCGACACCACAATTGGGATTGATTGTAATTTGTACCGGACACACATGATCAGCTGTCAAGTATGTAAAGGTGTTTGTTATATTGACACAAAAAAATTTTTATTTAGGTTTTTTGACAATAGATTATACAGACATTGTACCATTGCAATAGAATTATAACTATAAGTAAACATACATTTTAGGTAGGTATTTAATTTTCGTTTTATTGTAATGTACTTAATGTTGTAATTATCTTGTTAATTTTATTTTTATACTCTGTCTATAATATTAAGTTTTATAACATTGATCCTACAGACAAACTGAAGAACAGTTTTGTAGGTCTTTATTTTATATTTTGTTTTCATTTGTATGAATAAATAAATAAATAAATAATAATAATAATACTTAGGTAAGTAATTGATAATTTAAATTTTATAAATTATTTGATGTACATTTGGTACTTAATAGGGAATATGCATAAAATATAAAAATAGCTTAAAATATAATAATATGATACTAGACAGAAAAATAACGAGAATGGCGAGAAAATTTTCAATATCTGTTGATAAATGAGCAAGATATGAGCGGTCAAAGTTTGTAATCTATCTCTTTCTAGCAAAATGAAATTTAGTATGAACTTTCTATGAAAGTCGTGTTATGTGACGTCACGATACACGTCGGATCTCTCTGTCTAATAGACCACTTTAAACGTTCATATCTTCGTTATTTTTAATGATATCAAAAAACTGATTTTACCATACGGTTTACCAAACAAGATAGATCTATATAAATAAATAAAAAAAATACGTGCATATTCCCTATTCCCTACTGTCACGGTAATCTCTACAAAAAACTTTAGCAATTTACTTAACATGATATTAACTATGAGAATCATTATTAAAAAAAACACTGTCTATTAATATAGTTACCGATAGGTATATAAGTAGACTGTAAAGTAATAAAAGGTTAAATTTCTGCACTAGATTAAGTAAATGCTTTAAACCAGTGTTTTTCAACCTGTGGGTCGCGACCCCCTGGGGGGTCGCGAAGCTTCTGTAGGGGGGTCGCCAGAGGTCGAGAGAACTTTAGTAAAAAAACAATAAAGATTAAAAATATTGATTTATTAAGTAAGATAATTTTAACAAAAGTATATAGGTACTCATAATTCTGCAGTACTGGCCATTTCAAATCAAAATAATTTTCGTTTGGCTAAGAATTCAAATTTTAAATTAATTTTATTTTAAAAACATGGAAGTCTTTTTCCAAATGTAGTCGTTTGTTTATTGATTAGTGTTACATTTTCATCACATTTCAATCTTTTTTGTCATCATGGATACGTTAAAAATTCGAGTAAATAATATGGAATATGAGTACCTTCGTGGCAGCAACGCGGCACAAGCGGCACGCAACATCAACGACGTTTACGGAGCTAACACTACAAACAGGGTTGCCAATGCTAATTTATATATTTCCCCAAAAATCGGTGTCGAATTCCCCAATTTGGGGACAAAAATCCGCTGATTCCCCACAAATTCCCCACATAGGTTTTTTAAAAAATGAAACAATATTCTACTAGCTGAGTATAATTCGCATTAGTATAAGTAATTAATAAAAATAAAGACTCAAACAAACAGTTATTACAGTTATTTTGCGAAAAAGTTAACTCTAGGTATTTAGCATGTGCTAAAGTTCATAATCAGAATGCAAATGGTGGGCGACAGAGACAATTTTATTACCAATGCGCACATGCACTTAGATGAGCACTAAGCTAGAAACGAGCAGACAGATTTCTGATTTCCTGATCATAAGCGATTACCATTGCCCATGGAAGCTTGCAACTCCACTTGCATTCCTGCTCCTAAAAATACCCAACCTCCAGTTAACTCACTTATTTAAACACAAATGCAAGCATTATTTTTTAAGCGGTTTTCTGTGGGGCTGTGATACTTAAGTATCTGGTTGAGCAAACTCAAACTCAAAATTGTTTATTTCCATAATTTGCACATTACAAAATTTGGACACGTCAATTTAAATTATATAATAATCATATACTTAAAATTATATAAATATTACAATAATATAATTACTTAGTATTCATTACATTGAAAATAATGTTTGTTATTATAAGTACATTGTACAATTTTAAGGCTAATTTATATTCCAAGAATTTTTATCTTCTAAATACTCAGATATTTTATAGTATCCTTTTTGTTGAAGTTGTTTTTTAATAATCTTTTTAAACTTATTAACAGATAATTTTTGTAAGTGTTTTGGAATTTTGTTGTAAAAACGTATACATTGCCCTTTAAAAGAACCATTGACCTTATGGAGTATAAAATTGGGCAAAACCAGTTTATCTTTATTTCTAGTATTTATGTTATGAGTATTGCTTTTCTTAGGAAACAAATTGATATTCCTATGGGTATACAAAAGAGTTTCATAAATATATTGACATGGCACTGTCAATATATTTATGTTTTTAAATTTTTCGCGCAAAGTTTCTCTGGGACCCATTCTATAGATAGCACGGATCACCCTCTTTTGCAGCACAAATATAGAATCTAGACGGCCATCTCCAGCACCTCCCCATAGCAGTATGCCATATGCTATGAAAGTAGCCAAAGTATACCAGTCTAGATGTGGCTATGTCCGTAAGGTAACGAATCCTTTTAACAGCAAATGCCGCAGAACTGAGTTTTTTCGAAAGTCCATCTATATGTGGGTCCTATTGAAGCCTACTATCCAAGGTGATGCCTAGAAATACTGTCGAGTCAACGAGCTCTAATTGTTGTCCCTTAATTCTAATATCTGTTGCTACTTTTTTGACATTTGGTAGGGAAAATCTAATACAAATTGCACTTGTTAAATGTTAAGTAAAAGATTATTCGCGTTAAACCAATGGACGACACTTGAGATTGCACAATTTATATAAATAAGAGCGAAGTGTCATCAGCAAATAATACAATATCATGATTATCTTTTACTAGCTTTTCCCCGCGACTTCGTCCGCGTGTAATAGTTACTTTGGGATATCGCTAAAATTTACCCGCGACTTCATTTACGTAGAAGAAGCGCTTCCACCTCACGACTGCCCGCCCGCTCCGCGCGCCTTACTATAGCGCGCATGATTATTTTATTACTGCGATATCTTCTAAAATACTCATTGAAATCAAATGATGTAAACGGCAAATTTCTTCTAGATTAAATGCTTGTAATGAATAACGTATTTACTTGGATAAGGATTAATATAATCTTTATGAAAACACCTTCACAAATAATGCTTACTTTTAGAACAAATTTGGTAAGTATAAAAAGGTTATAGTGAGCCAACCTTAAAAGATAGACATATACTGTCGCGGACTTTTTTTTAGAACTTTTAAAGGGGAACAATTCTGCCATACATCATTTTAGCGAAACTTTAACCGTTTCCGCAGCGTACGTAGCGAAAGCTCTCAAAAGGAAAAAAAGACCCCCGATTTTGTAACATTCTTGATTGGTACTCCGCTCGTACTGAGTTTAGCATGATGCTATATAGCCTAAAGCCTTCCTCGATAAGTGGACTATCCAACACAAAAAGAATTTTTCAATTCGTACCAGTAGTTCCTGAGATTAGCGCGTTCAAACAAACAAACAAACAAACAAACAAACAAACTCTTCAGCTTTATAATATTAGTATAGATAAGATAAGGCAGATCATTACTTAATATATATTAAAAAAAGATACAGCAGACCTATAAGTGCCAAAACATGTGTGTTCCTTTGTTGAAATAAATGACAGACATACAAAAACTAATAATATATTACTTACACACAAAATAAATGTCCTTATCAGTAATGGACCGATATTCGGTAGCAGTTTTCCTTACTGTCAGACCGGGTGGACTTGACAAAATCATTATTATTATTCACTACTGTAATTTGAGTTTTCATTTCTATAAATTATATTTAAACTAGCTGGTGCAGGCAACTTTGTTTGCATAGAACTAAGGAAAACGGAACCAATTTTTAAAATGGGACCCTAAGATAAAACAAGCTTTATTTACTCCTTATAACTTCAGCTATCTGCCAGTGATGAAAATAAGTCCAGCCATTTTTGAGATTAGCCAGAACAAACAGACAGATGGACAGACAAAAATTTTAAAAAAATATTATTAATAATTGTAAACTCCATATACTTATAGGTAAGTAAGTAGACCGTACATATTATATTATATTATTTAGTTTTAGGTATAACATTGTTATATACCTTTTTTATTTTAAAAGAAACATATAAGTACCTTTTTTATTTTAAAAGAACAATTTTCCATCTTTTTGGTAAAAGATGGCCCCGTGCGAGTTTCTTACGCCGGTTCTTCTCGCCGGGCTAGTTTCCGAACCGGTGGTAGGCATCATGTAGGACAATTCTATAAGTGTTATAATATAACCTACCTAGGTATATGGAAATAAAAATTTTGAGTTTGAGTTTATATTATGCATAAATTAGTGAAACTTAAATTACATTTAACTAGCTTGCCTAAATACAGTATACCATGGAAACAATGTACTTTTCGGGATAAAAATATGCAGAGTATGTAAACATTCATCCATCTTTCCATCCATCCATCTCTCCATCCTCACAAACTTTCACATTATAACAGTAACTGTGGGATGTCATTAAATATCATAATATTATTATTATCATTGTAGCCTAACCATCTACACTAACATTTCCACATAAAAGAGACTTCAAGTCAGCGGGAATGCAAGTGGTTAGTGATGATGATGAAGTCTGATCATCATCATCTTCATCATCATCAAAATATTGTATTTTGTAACTAAAAGATGTAGATTTTATCATACATCATTTGCGAATAAGCAGGATGCAAAGGACCTCGACACCACAATTGGGATTGATTGTAATTTGTACCGGACACACATGATCAGCTGTCAAGTATGTAAAGGTGTTTGTTATATTGACACAAAAAAATTTTTATTTAGGTTTTTTGACAATAGATTATACAGACATTGTACCATTGCAATAGAATTATAACTATAAGTAAACATACATTTTAGGTAGGTATTTAATTTTCGTTTTATTGTAATGTACTTAATGTTGTAATTATCTTGTTAATTTTATTTTTATACTCTGTCTATAATATTAAGTTTTATAACATTGATCCTACAGACAAACTGAAGAACAGTTTTGTAGGTCTTTATTTTATATTTTGTTTTCATTTGTATGAATAAATAAATAAATAAATAATAATAATAATACTTAGGTAAGTAATTGATAATTTAAATTTTATAAATTATTTGATGTACATTTGGTAATAGGGAATATGCATAAAATATAAAAATAGCTTAAAATATAATAATATGATACTAGACAGAAAAATAACGAGAATGGCGAGAAAATTTTCAATATCTGTTGATAAATGAGCAAGATATGAGCGGTCAAAGTTTGTAATCTATCTCTTTCTAGCAAAACGAAATTTAGTATGAACTTTCTATGAAAGTCGTGTTATGTGACGTCACGATACACGTCGGATCTCTCTGTCTAATAGACCACTTTAAACGTTCATATCTTCGTTATTTTTAATGATATCAAAAAACTGATTTTACCATACGGTTTACCAAACAAGATAGATCTATATAAATAAATAAAAAAAATACGTGCATATTCCCTATTCCCTACTGTCACGGTAATCTCTACAAAAAACTTTAGCAATTTACTTAACATGATATTAACTATGAGAATCATTATTAAAAAAAACACTGTCTATTAATATAGTTACCGATAGGTATATAAGTAGACTGTAAAGTAATAAAAGGTTAAATTTCTGCACTAGATTAAGTAAATGCTTTAAACCAGTGTTTTTCAACCTGTGGGTCGCGACCCCCTGGGGGGTCGCGAAGCTTCTGTAGGGGGGTCGCCAGAGGTCGAGAGAACTTTAGTAAAAAAACAATAAAGATTAAAAATATTGATTTATTAAGTAAGATAATTTTAACAAAAGTATATAGGTACTCATAATTCTGCAGTACTGGCCATTTCAAATCAAAATAATTTTCGTTTGGCTAAGAATTCAAATTTTAAATTAATTTTATTTTAAAAACATGGAAGTCTTTTTCCAAATGTAGTCGTTTGTTTATTGATTAGTGTTACATTTTCATCACATTTCAATCTTTTTCGTCATCATGGATACGTTAAAAATTCGAGTAAATAATATGGAATATGAGTACCTTCGTGGCAGCAACGCGGCACAAGCGGCACGCAACATCAACGACGTTTACGGAGCTAACACTACAATACAAACCAATGCAGCACCTGTTATTGGTTTGCTCGCTTCCGTTCTGGAAATTTCGACCTGAAAAATGAACCTCGCGGTCGTCCGAAGGCTTTGGTTGACAATGACGAATTAAAGGCGATTGTGGAAGCTGATGATACACAATCTACGGCTGAATTAGCAGCAGCTTTCGACGTTCGCGTCAAAACAATATAGGTACATTTGCGTCAAATTGGCAAGGTAAAAAGCTTGTTAAATGGGTGCCCCACGAACTCAATGATCGCCAGCGCGAAGTACGCGTCGAGACGTGCCTTGCACTGCTCAATAGACACTCAAATTAAGGAATTTTGAACCGCATTGTTACCTGCGATTAAAAATGGATTCTGTTTGATAACCGCAAGCGCTCAGCAAGTCAGTTGGATCCTGGTTCAGCACCTAGATGCCCTTAACGAAAACTTACCCTTAGAAAAATGATGGTCACTGTTTGGTGGTCTAGCGTCGGTGTGATTCATCACAGCTTCATACCAAACGTGGTGAGCATTACTGCAGATGTGTACTGTGAAGAACTGAACGCAATGATGGAGAAGCTGGCACATCTCCAACCAGTATTGGTCAATCGCTCGTCTTCGCTGCTCCTGCACGACAACGCGCTACCTCATACTGTACAGTGTACAGCAGACGGTCTCCAAGTTGCAAGAACTGGGGTTGGAAGCTCTCCGTCATCCGCCCTACTCACCAGACCTTGCGCCTACAGACTACTACTTTTTCCAGAATTTGGATAACTTCTTGGTGGGGAAAAAATTCAATACCCGAGAGGCAGTACAAAATGCCTTTGAAGAATTTGTTGCCTCCCGTCCAGCTGATTTCTTTAAGAAGGGCATCAATAAGCTGCCACTGCGTTGGCAAAGATGCATTGATTGAATGGGTGATTACTTCGATTAATACAAATAAAAAATAGACGAAAAAAATTCGTATGAATTTTTTCACACAAAACGGCAATTTCATAGGTAAAGACCTAATATATTATGTAACTTATATCCGAATCCTAATTATGGAGACGCATAAAAACGTCGTATGGAATGAATATTTGTAACACTGTAACATACACCATACATGATAAAAAAGCGAAGGGTCGAATACTAATAATATTTAGCGAAATATTTTTTCATACAAAGGGGGTCGCGTCATGAAAAAGGTTGAAAAACACTGCTTTAAACAATTTGCATAACTAGTCCTATAATGACTGTGTGTGCAGAAATAACTTTATATTAAAAGCTAAGAATTAATTCAAACATCTAAGCCTAATCAGTGCCCTAAGGGGCCGTCCATTAATCACGTGATGTTTTTAACAACTTTTTAGACCCCTCCCCTCCCCCTGGTGATACGTGGTGAGGTTTTTTTATACTACCCCTCTCCCCCACCTAAGATCACGTGTATTTTTTTTACATAGTAAGCAGGTCAAGTTTGAAACTTTAACAATAATTTAAGCAATTAAAAACTATACGAGTCATTTGTCTTGTAAGTATTTAAACAACACTACGATTCGAAAATTAATACACGTGATGTCTCCTTATACCCCCTCCTCCCCTTGGTGATACTTGGTGATTTTTTTTCGTCCATTAATCACGTGATGCCTAAAGGGGGGTAGGCATCACGTGATTAATGGACGACCCCTAATCAGCTTCTGTCAAGTGACATTTCATAAGTAGGAAATACCTCTTGTGTCGTGAATTGTGTTTCATAAAGTGACACACCGATACACGACGCGGAACGCAATTTTAAGGATAGCTTCTTATGCTTGCAATGAAACGTGTATCTTTTGGTGTAGTAAATAAAGTTTAATATTGAATCGCTATCTTTAAAAGTGCGCGCTGCGTCGCGTCTCGGTCTGTGCTGACATATTATATTATGGTCGCCACTTGCCGACAAGCCTGTGTAACCTACCACTACTTGTCGACCTTATTATAATAACTCCCCACCGATCTCGGTGACGTTGGCCGGTTACATTGAAACCAGGCCAGTTACGCAGGAGTAAGTTTATAGTCCCCAAGTGTGTGCGCAGTACATAAGAGCACTCTCTCTTCCTTTATTCTCGTAATCCAGTGGGTGGGACGGATAACCGACAGGACTGACGAGAGATGAGGCGCAGGTCCAACTTTTTACATGCCCATCCGACGAATGGATCATCTCTCTTGTCAGACAATCAGGTGATCAGCATGCATTGTCCTAACCAAACTTGGAAACAACATTTTTGTTGTTGTTCCAACGCGGGAATCGAACCCACGACCTCCTAGTCGAGCGCCAACCACTAGACCACGGAGGCTGCCGACCTTATTAGTCCTTATAAGGGCATTTGGTGGAGCATACTATTTTTTTTATGAAATGAAATATGAACCAGGAAACGAGCAGACAGGTCGCCTGGTGGTAAGTGAATTCCGATTAAAAGTTGAAATTATATGGAATATATTTCAGGTTTAGATTTCACTCGATAGGGTGCAGGTTCGAATTCAGTGGGGTAAGCATGATCGTGCAGCCAACTGCGCTAATACAATAGATAGCGTGTTCCATTCGGCACTAATTTTGCCCAGAACGCTACGATAATTTTTACCACAAAATGGTGTTTCTTTAGCGAAATAACGTTATTATTGAAAATTTCGAAAATTTCGTTTTTAGCAATTTTTGTGACTAGTGGAACAACTGACAGCTGTTGACAACTGATGTTGAAAACGTCAAAAAGTGCTAATTTTAACCCAAGTAGGGAGCTGGGTAAAAATTAGCGAAATGTTGTGATCATTCTTAGCGTTTTTAACAGTTTTTGACAGATGACAGTTGCGTGTGGAACAGGGGTGAAAACAGTTACGAACGATCATAGTGGCGCTAAAGAAACAGAATGTGAATGAAAATAACGAAATTTTTGTTCTGACCGTGCTAGTGGAACGCAGTAAGAGTTGAAAATCAAACACGAGTGTCAAGTCAAATGTCAATGTCATATATATGTCAGCTCGACACTCGAAACTTCCATTTTCAACTCTATTGTATTAGGACAGAGTTTTATTTTCAAACTTCAGTGCTCTGAATTTTCACCGGCGTTCCGGATTCCGGAGCATATTATAGTCCCAGCCATACGTGTATCACGTGTAGGACGAATAAACTTCGAAAGACGCGAAGTCTGCTATACCTAGGGTTACCATATCTCAAATCCTGAGATAACAGGATTTTTCGACTCTTCTCAGGATTCCGGCCGGATTTAGCAAATCTAGTGATAGCTCAGGATTTTCAATAAAACACAGGTTACATTTTAAAGATCTCTCTTATTAAACTACTAAAAATAATTTTCTTTTAGTAACAATTGCAGTTAAAATCAATACTTATTTATCAAAGTGAAACAAACTAAAAATAAGATTATTTTTATTAAAGAAGATTCTTTTGGTAACAATTGCAGTTAAAATCAAAAAAGTCGCGTAAAACGCGTGCGCAAGATAATAATACGTTTTTGAGAGAAAATTCTCAAGCTGTAGAAAATCTCAGGACTTTTCCATAGAAATCAGGCCTTTTCTCCGGACTTTTGATTTTTTCATCTGGTAACCCTAGCTATACCGCTGAGTAGACTAGTGGTCTATACTCTAGAGTAGGTATAGACCAGATGTTCCCAAACTTATTCCGTGTAACGCCCACTTCGTAAATCAGTTTTATAGCGCCCCTATTTTTTTTCACTTTTAAAACCTCAATAACATATTAGTCTCGCCTGAAGAGTAACTTTTATCTATTCAAAATTAACCAATAATAATAATCAACATTGAGCAATAATAATACTACTCACATCAGCGGCTCCCATTTTTTTTTGGCGCCTTACCTCCCCTTACCTCTAGGCCTCCAGCGCCCACAAGGGGGCGTTATCGCCCACTTTGGGAAAGACTGATAATAGACTATAACGTAATATCTAGGGGGCAATTCTGCTAAATAAAACCTGCATTAATACAATTACAATCAAGTCCCGACATGCTTACACTCTCAAAAGGTGTTTTTATGAACGTTAAACCAACGTGAAACGCGCTCTGATTGGTCGAAGCGGCATAAAATCCGTTCACGGTAACATGACGCTACACTTTCAATCTAAACAAAGTGAAGTTGACTGTTTAAATTGTTTACTTTAAATACGAGAATTGAGGTTCTGATAACAGTAGTGGCGAAGGCTGGTTCTCCTTCATAAGGAAACCCTAGCCTGTATAATAGGTAGGGCGTCGTATCGTAGGATAAGCGTCTTCAAGAGGTACCTAAGTGGTAAGTGAAGCCGATAGGAATGAAGTTATAGGAACCCCATGCGGCACGCCGCTGAAGAACAGTAAGTAGGTGTGTTGCAAGTGTAAATGGGTTTGTTTACAGTTAGCTGTGTAACTACCGGCTATTGTAACAATTCTCAGGGTGACTCACTGTGACACCAAATTCAGTGATACGTACGTATTATAATTTATAATTAATAATATATACTAAATAAATGAACCTTGAATCGATTAAGTCGATTTTTATCATACCTATAATTTTGGAACTATCGCTACTCGCTTCTAACCCCGTGGACCGCTTTTGAACCTTATTTCAAAGTAATAATCTTATTCCAAAATACATACATACATACATACATATAATCACGCCTTTTTCCCGTAGGGGTAGGCAGGACCGCCTTTTTCCCGTAGGGGTAGGCAGAGACCACTTCTTTCCACTTGCTACGATCCTTACATACTTCTTTCGCTTCGTCCACTTTCATTCTTACCATCCATTCCTCCTCTTACATTCAACGTAGCCAAGCGTCTCTCCATGGTCCGCTTTTCGCCTCCGCGAGGAACGAGACGTGATGGGTGGCGAACCACATCGCCGCCAATTTGGATAATTACTTAAATTATTTTTGATTATCCATTGCGTTTCCACGGATTGGTGGAGAGAGTAGGAATAGGGAAAGGGAATAGGTGGTGTGAAAAGGAAGATTAGTAAGTTAGAGTGGGAAATAGGGAATGTAGGATATTACCGCCCAGGAGGGCAAGGGATAGGACAGTAATAGCTAGGGAAGCCGGGGTCGCATACCCGTATACTATACCACAACTACCGGACAGGTAAGTTGGGAAGAGTATCCCATGACATAACATGACATAAGAGTATTCCAAAATAATCTGTCAAAATCACAATGACAGCGCCCATACAAAGTTACAAACATTCGATACCAATTCGATACCGTCAAATTTGCCGTCAAATGTTTCTGCTAGGCATATATTTGATAATACACTGTTATATCGTTACGATAAAACTTAAGGCTAGGACTATATTATAATCCGGAATCAGGAAGGCCGTAGAGAATTCAAAGCATTGAAAATAGAACTCTGAACTAATGCAATACAGCTGAAAATCGAACACACAAGTGTCGAGTCAAATGTCAATGTCATATATGACAGCTCTAGACTCAACACTTCGATTGTCATCTCTATTGTATTAGGGAAGAGTTTTCAGTGTTCTGAATTTTCCCGGGACCGCCGGATTCCGGATTATATAGTCCCAGCCTTAGGTGTGTAGCGGACAAGATGGTACCACAAACCATGAATTTACCAATAGGGAATATGCATAAAACATAAAAATAACTAAAAACATAATACCTAATATGATACTAGATTGGAAAATAAAGGCAATGTCGAGAAAATTTTCAATATCTGTTGATAAATGAGCAAGATATGAGCGGTCAAAGTTTTTAATGTACCTATCTCTTTCTAGCAAAACGGAATTAGGTAGGTACGTATGAATTCTCTATGAAAGTCGTGTTATGTGACGTCACGCTACAAATTCGATCTCTCTGTCTAATAGACTACTTTAAACGTTCATATCTTTGTTACTTTTAAATTTTAATGATATCCAAGAACTGATTTTACCATACGGTTTACCAAACAAGATAGATCAATATAAAAAAATAAAAAATAAACGTGCATATTCCCTATTATTTATCACTTTAACTAACATGATATTCCACATTGCCAAATAAGCCCCAGCCCTTCAAGAGTCCTTATAAGATACGTTCCCTAATGAGTTCGTTCACATTACGTCGAATACCTGTCAACCTTGTTTTTGTAACGAAAATATATTCGGCAATGGCCGTGTTCCGCGGAAAATAGCGCTACCAAAAAAAACGTAAGCAAAATGGCGACCGCTTGCGTTAAATAAGCAAAATGGCACCTCATGTTAGCAGTATTGAAGTTAGCAAACGTGTCCTGGCCATTATTCTGGTTTTTTTTCTTTAGCGCTAACAAGCGCTAACAAGTGTTTTTTCCGCGGATCACAGCCATTGTCTTGTACTATTATTTATTCTGTGGCAATGTCATTATTTTGCACTCATATAATATTATCTACGTTACATTTATCATTTCGATTGCTGCACTTACTTACTTAATTGTTTTTAAAGAAACTTTGAACCTGTTGATAATATAGGTACTTACCTAATACCTAATTATTTGTTTTAATTCGTGTTACATGGGATTCTCATAGTAACTTATTTACTTAAAAATACATTATATATACTATATTACTTATATCAGCAGTCCAATTTCCTAACTACCTATATTAGAAAAGAGATGTTTTAGAAATGTATGAGGCTTGGGCCAGCACTATGTACATTGTACACTATATGTTAAATGTAGCTACATAATATGGTAACCGTTTCTTATTCTATACTTAATTTAATTTAATTTCACTTCTTTTCAATGTACATTTAAATTTACTTCGCCAAGGAGAGCAACACAACGTAAAATAAAACATGGCGGATCAGATCAGAATTATCCAAAGAATGTAATTTTTTATTTTTTTGACAATGACATGATTCTTGGCAAAAAAAGACGTATGACATTCGGGATCCTCTTCTTTCGCATAATTTTATTTGTCATAATTTCATTTGGCATACCTCACTTGGCATAATTTTACTACGCATAATAATACTTTGGCATAATGGTTTCTTGGCATACTACATCATTAGGCATAAATATCATTTAGACTTATATTGTTTGTCCTAATTTAATGAGGCATAACTCGTAAGGCATAATTTTTCTTGTCATAATAATATTTTGGCATAATTGTTTTTCGGCATAAACTCGTTAGGTATATTTTTTGTCATAATAAATTCAAGGCATTCTGTCACATAGCACAAATATGCATAAAATGGAACGACATAATGAAAACACGGTTAAGGTAATTAAACGCATATTTATAAAACATTAAAAGCAGGTATTACACTCATATACCTAGTGTAACATGTGTAACAGTAGGTTAAGTTGCGGCGGGGTGGCCCTTGGGCCACCCGTAAGCCGCTAACATGTTTAAAATAATTAGCTCGGCATGTTCTTAGATAGCAGTTCGTGTTTTTTGTCCTAGTTTAATTTCGTAATCAGTCGAAAATTACAATTATAATTGTTCGTAACTTTAACTAACTTAAGTCTTAACTCGCACACCCAGTAGAATTTATCACTCATTAGTTCGTGAAAAAAAATGCTACAAAGATGTATGCGTAAATATATTTAGTATGCTTAAATATCATTATGCGTAAATATATTTATGCTTTTTAATATTATGCATAAAAATATTATTCTTAATGAATATTATGCGTAAAAAAATATATACCTTACAATAAGTATGCCTAACAATTATTATGCTTTTAGTAATTATGCGAAAAAAATGTATGCTAAGAAAGTTATGTCAAATGAATATTATGCGAAACTACTATTAGGTCAAATGAAATTATGCCAAGTAAAATTATGACATGATTTTATGCGAAAAAATAGGGAACCATGACATTCAAGAAGACTGTCAAAACAACTGCCATGGCCGACCTAAAATTTACTTACGTGGTGTACATAGAGTTGGCCCAAAATCAAATATCTCTTTTATATAATCTCTGTTAGGTCAACGCTCTGACTAACGAGGATTGGCCCACCTTTTTTTTTGGCTCCTCGCACGTGCGCGTGCGCACACTAGTGCTGGCCCGGTCTGTCCGGGCCTCGTCTCCTGTACGGGGTAGTGAGGTGTTTAACTACCCCGTGCATCGCCTCAGAGGCGCCCGCGTGCGCCTCCGCCTCGGGTCCATCGAATAAGAGGCGGGGACTTCCCCAAGTCCCTCGCCCCTGGACCCATTCATGGGGGCCGGAAAAGGGCGTTGTCCGCCCTTCTCCTGCACCCGGTGCGTCTTCTGCGGCCGGGGAAGGGAGTCGAGATCTCCCTCTCCCGTCCTGCAGTTTCCTCGCAAAAGGACACCATCGCGTCCCACGACTCTGCGCTACCGACCATCCTCCGCACTATGGCTGGCAGCGACAGATCGCCTCCTACTTCATTTGTGAGAACACGGCGCTGCTCCTCCCAAGCTATACACTCGGCGAGCGTGTGTTGCGCCGTGTCCTCCCCGCAATGGACGCAGTGGTGGCAACGAGCGTCCGGCTCCCTGTCTATGCGGCACAGGTACTTGCCGAAGCAGCCGTGCCCCGACAGCACCTGCGTCACCCTAAACGATAGGGAGCCGTGCCTTCTCTCGAGCCAGTCGTCGAGTATTGGCCGGATCGCCTCGACGGTAGCGAGGCCGGCGGTAGGGCGCAGGAGTCTTTGCCGCCATTCCGCCACCAAGACCTGACGGAGCTCCTCTCGGCGCAGCGCGATCTGCCGCTGCTCCGGCCTCGAGCCCCGTGCCCGCTCTTCCTCGCGCCAACGATATAATGACGCGAGTACCTACTTTCGCCTCTAGGTCCCAGGGCGGGGATCCGGCCAGGACGCAAGCCGCCTCGTAAGAAATCGTGCGATACCCGCGGACGACTCTGACGGCCATCGCCCTCTGCGGTTTGCGCAGAATGGGGCGAGAGTGCTGGCCGTCATGTCCATCGCCCACACAGGGGCACCATAAACCGTACGATTTCCACGTACAACCGCCTACAGGCGGCGCTCGGGCCCCCCAAGTCGGGAAGCAACGTTGAAAGCGCGCCCGCTGCACCCATCAGCTTGGGCGCCAGCCGACGGAAGTGGGGCCCGAATTCACATCGGCTGTCGAGCACCAATCCCAGATACTTCATGGTGGACTCGACAGCTATCCGGGCCCCGCTGATGTGTGATCCCGGCGCCGGCGCACGTCGGGGGCCATGAAACACCATGGCCTCCGATTTGTTCAGGGCCACCTCCAGGCCCAGGCGCCGGATGCGGTTCACCATCAGTGACACCGCAGCCGTGGCTATCAACGCTGCTTCCCTGTGCGAGCTCCCCCGGGCAGTGACAAGCGTGTCGTCCGCATAACACGTCAAGTCGGCTAACATAACATAAACAAAGTCAACTGTTACTTTATATTCGATCGCTCTCCTAGCGGGCACTGAAGTCGTATGCAAGGAGACATCTAAATGTCATAACAGTAAAAACAAAGTCACCTCAATCATGAAAACAGCGGAAAGTTCCACAAAATAATTAAAACGGTATAATTTTTTAAACAATAAGCTCCAATACAACATCTGTTAGGTTACATGTGTAATTATCGAATTTGGCTAAACCGGTTGTAAGATTGTGTCATGTTAATTTTTTTTACCTAAAATGTTCACATCGAGGACATGTAACCCCAATGGACTGTGGAAATTGGAGTGGAAATAGCGTTTATTTTTAAAGACATTGGGACAAATGGCTATATTTTTTATTAAAAAATATAAGTTATAAACCAAGTCCCCACTATTTACATACTAGCTTTTGTCTGCGGCTCCGCTCGCGTAAATAGAGTAGGTACTTATCAAACGGGAACACTGTACTTTTTCGGGATAAATTGTAGCATATGTTTTAAAACAGAGTCTTAACTACTACCATACCATCAAATATTTTCCGCAGTCTAGGGTTTCTAAAATTGTGTTTTTACTGGTCGGGTTAAGTAACTTAATGAATTGCGGCAATTTTCTAAGATATTGTACCTACACTGTAGGTACCTAAATCACACATTCGTCATAAATATTATGCAGAATTTTTTTCGAAGAAATATTTAGTACTTAATTTGTTAACAAGTAATTTGCTAATGACGCATTGTGTGGTACACATACCAATCAATGCGTGTACATTTCTAAGAAAAATTACGGCTTATCTATGTTGGTGCTCGTCACTATACATTCCAAAAGCAAAAGTTATACATAACTTTTGCTTTTGAAATGCACTAACTTTTACATGTACCATCGACAAAGTTCCTGCTCGACCAGTTCATAACTTTGTCTTTACACTGGGACACCCAGCGGCGTGCACACGGTTATGACACTGGGTATGCGGCGGAGTAGTCGGTCACAAAAACTTTTTCTTTTATAGATTTTTAGCAATTAGCCATAGATAATACAGATATATATTAGTATAGATGCGCAACTCTAAAATTGAAACTGAGTCTTACAAAAGTTTCGGAATGTCGTTTTTAGATGGCGTTGTACCGTTTTAGTTACTATCAAACCCGCTAGATGGAAGTAGTACCGCCTGATAATTTTTATTGAACTGAAATAATTCAGGACAGAAATTAAGTTTTATCGAATGTCGTAGACACAACAACGACCAAGTTCCTCTTTAATAGTGGGATATGGTTGCTGCATAGTAAAATGTTCGCGAGCCCTTATACTGTATACGCCTTGTGTTACCGATAGCGCGATGTAGAAGTCGCTTAGTGGCATCTGTTGTGACTATCCGAAAACTTTCAAACTGTTAGTACCGGATATTCATTTTTAGATGTCTCTGTTCTCTGTTAATTTGTGCATGTATGAGAGTTTCACCCCCCTGCAATTAGCATAGCCACAGCCAAGCGACGGATTTCTAAATCGGAAACCATGCCAACAGAACTAACAGAACTTCATAACTTTTAACATGAAACTTTTGAGTTACATTCCCTTTTTGCTGATTTAATTATTGTAACTCGGATACACACCTACCTTTAGTAGACACAATTTGAATCTTTTTACTGAATGACAATTGTGAGAACTTATTATCACTCAAATCAATTAAAAAGCAAATCACTACCTACAATTTTTATAGAACTTCAGTAATAAACTGTTAAATGTACACACTTTCAAATGTTAAAATGAAAAATCTTTTAAGAAAACTATAAATATTAAATATAATGGCAACCGAAAAATAACAATGCGTTTTCACATGAAAAAATGGCTTCCTTGAATCTGATATTTAAACAAATAAAACCTTACTAAAACAAAAACGCATCATGTGCGTAGTGAGTAATTAGATTTTACGTCAATTATAATTACTCGCATTATAGGCCACCGTGCCACGAATATACCCGATTACTTCCGTGTCCCGACAACTGCCGAACTTCGCCGAAGTCTATAAGCATGCCGTAGGAGTTGGACGACTCGCGCCTTGGGATATTCATAGGTGTGTGCGTTTGCGAACTGTGTACGGACACTAAAATTACTACACACATGCGAACAAATCTACTGCTACACGACAAGGCAGGAGTCGCATCACCAACATGTCGCTAAACGCCTGCCAAACATAAT
Source organism: Glaucopsyche alexis (assembly GCA_905404095.1). Taxonomy (NCBI): domain Eukaryota; kingdom Metazoa; phylum Arthropoda; class Insecta; order Lepidoptera; family Lycaenidae; genus Glaucopsyche; species Glaucopsyche alexis. Next base: position 5,743,682 of record FR990064.1, on the reverse strand, counting down.
GTACTTGTAAATAGGTGCTATTATAAAATATTAGGCGTTTTTAAGTTATTAAATTTTGTTTATTCATTTATTTACTATTAATTAAAGTCATATAAAACGTCCGAACGTTTTATTAAAATATCTGTGAATGGTAAGTAAGTAAAGCACTGCATTTCTGCCTTTATGGAGCGCACGCCACTGGGGACACCTCAAAAGAATTTACCGCACGGAACGAAGTGACCGCACCGACTGCAGACGTGGTAGTTCTATAGGCTGTGGTAGAACTATATGTTTACACGTAGGTATGTTTGCGTGCGCACGATTCAACGATGTTAGCGATTAACATCGTTTGCCTGTTCGAGCGTAGGGTTGCCATCCGTCCGGGTTTCCCCGGATTTGTCCTAGTTTAAAGGGCGTCTGGGGAGCGTCCGGGCCGGATTTTATTTGCTATCCGGGTTTTTGTAGGCAAAATTAGGAAGGCCTAAGTTTTTTTTTGATTTGCAGCAATAATAAATCTTCCTTTCTTTTTGACATTGCCGTAGTCGGGTAAAAACTGTTCTATGACCGGGTTTCGTACTCCAAAATCCGGGGTTTTCATGCGTCTTGTCCGGGGAGTCATATGTAAGAGATGGCAACCCTAGTCGAGCGGCAACTTTGTTGATAGTACCTACCTAATATTACATACTTGTTTAAAAAAAAAACAAAATTTAAAATTTTAAGTAAGTAACCCCTGAATTGCCAAGCAGTGAGCGAGCTGATGATGATTAATTATAGCTAAGACTTCAACCTCGATCATGTCGGCTCTCAAATAGAAAAACAACGGGTTGCACTCCGGGAGGGCCGGCAGAAGTGAAAACTTTATTTATTTATTTATTTTATTGACTCACTAACAGAACAACATTTGGTACAGTTTTACAAACAGTTAAAATTTTAAATAATATATGGATGAAATGTGCACATAATGATAGGTGAAATACGACATGCATAGGCGACAATGAAAATGAAATAAGTGATGGTACAAATCACAATAAAGAAACCAATAAAAAACTTGAACATTAAATTGGAAAAACCGCCAACTAGGTTAAAAGATCTAAAATAGTTTTATGCTCGCGTAAGACAGCAAACAGTTGCAAGTTGCATTTTACGAAATTTCGATCAGGTCACGTGTCCTGATGCGAGTTTAAAATTTTTTTACTCATCCCAAGAAAAGTGCACAACGCCGCTAAAGCAGTTTTCACTTAAATTAAAATCAGTTTATCCATTTGGGAGCTACGATGCCACGGACAGACACAGACATACACGTAAAATTTACTAACACCCCTCTTGTTTTCGTCGGGGGTTAAATATAGGACGGGTAACTTCGATACGGTTAACCACAACTTTGATAAACTTATACCGCCACCTACCTAGATACATTACCATTGCAATAAATGTCCTAGTGACTATCAGTGGACTGTGGAACCACAACTTTATCTACAAAATCATGGAGCTATGTTTAATGTTTATTTTATTTTGTTTCGGCAGAACCTTAAAACCGACGCGGACGGACCCGCCGTGTGCGAGTCGGACTCGCACACGGCGGGTCCCGTACCAAACAGGTCAAAAAAATCGTTTGTTTGTATGGGAGCCCCAATTACCTGAATATTCATTTGATTCTGTTTTTAGTATTTGTTGTTATAGCGTTGTTACCCGTTGCGTGCGGAACCCTAAACATTAAGATCATAATATTAGCTGATCTGATACATTATTTTCGTCGTTACAAATAAAGGACATATTAAGTATAATTTATGAAGTCTAAAGTTCTAGACTAGTATTTTATGCAAATATATTGTAATTTGATGATGTCATCAATGAATCATGTTTTAACCAACTGTCCTTTGTCTTACATTTTATATACAACCAATTATAATTATTTTGGCTACTTATTTAAATGTGTCATGGGATACTCTTCCCAACTTACCTTCTGGTAGTTGTGGTATGCCCTCCTAAACTCCCTATTTCCCACTCTAACTTACCAATCTTCCTTTCCACACCACCTTCTTCTAATATGTGTCCGATAGCTTATTCGAAGGTTTTGCCGCTGCTTACTGTAAATCGAGCGACAGAGACAAAACATGAGAGTAAGGTAAACAGTAAACTTCTAATTAGTATCTGTCGGATAGCTTTTTCGAAGGTTTTGCCGCTGCTTACTGTAAATCGAGCGACAGAGACAAAACGTGAGAATAAGGTAAACAGTAAACTTCTAATATGTGTCGGATAGCTTATTCGAAGGTTTTGCCGCTGCTTACTGTAAATCGAGCGACAGAGACAAAACATGAGAATAAGGTGAACAGTAAACTTCTATTATGTGTCGGATAGCTTATTCGAAGGTTCTGCCATTTATCAGTAGATTGTGCTATTGCACATAGATAGGCCCCATAGGCCTATATGAAGTAAGCTAACTTCAGCCCGTGACGACGTCCATTACGGACATTATCAGAGCAGAACGCGACCTCCAAGCCCAGCACCGGTCGAAGGAAGTGCGTTGTCCTTCATGGTACTACACTTTGGGGTCGATGACCTCGATTGCCAGTTTTGCCAATCGAACATAGCCAGATGGTAGATACTATGAGCAAAATTTCGAATCGAATTAGGTACGATCAGCAACAAATCCATGACATTTATTTATTTACTACATACTAGTTTTTCCCGCGGCTCCGCCGAAATAAAATTAATAAATAAATAATAATAATAATCATTTTTATAAATAAATTAATACTTAAATGTGTAAAAATATTTCGTTATCAAAGACTATAAAGTATAAAATAAATTAATAGTTTAAATAACCTAACCAAGAGCATGTCAGGACATGTCTAAGGAGGGTTCCGTAACTATAAACGCGTAATATGCTTTTTTTAAAATTACTCCAAAAGTTACTGTCCGATTTGGTTCAAAATAGTTTTCCTAAAGAGTTTTTAGCATGATCTATCAGCATGGAAATTTGCAAGTTTCTATCTCCTATAGTTTAAAAATGCTATGGGGGGACCAACTTACCAACTACTTTAGAGGTCGATTACTCGAAAATGGTCAACTTTATAAAAAAGTAACGTATGAAACCTTGCCTTTATTTTAAAAGACCTATTCTACGATACTCCACACGATGGGGTAGAGTGAAAAAATATTATTCATCCCCACTTCACATGTATGAAGAGCCACCCCTAAAATATAAAATTATTATTTTTTTATAATCCCGAAACCGTGATCTATTATATACACAATCTATATTCATAATTACAGGAGCTAGAGGCGCGGACAGACAGACAGACAGACAGACAGACATACAGATAGACAGACAGACAGACGGACAGAGCGAAACTATAAGGGTTCCTTAAGTATTACGGAACCCTAAAAACACTAGAAAACCACACTTTTAAGGATAAATGCACGTAAAAATCAAAAATAAATCATTATGGATCGTTCAAGTTGTCTCTATTTCTGGGCTGAAGTGTAAAGTGTAAAGCTTTTAATTATTATAATATTTGATTGTAAAAGCGTGGGGCGCTAGAATAGGAAAGACTTTTTGTATCTTGTTGAGAAATCAAGTTAAGCGTACGGGAAGCAGGTTACAGAGATAGGTGCTCTAACTGGAGTTGCAGCACGACTAGTAGGCTCTACATTAAACAGTCTGTTCAAAGTACCGGAGACACGATATTCACCGACATTTTGATCGCCTCTTCTTTCCGGCAATTAAGTACATAAGGGTAATGCGTGAACAGTGGCAAAATGTAGAGTTCTTGTTCGTAGACGAGATATCTTTGGTTTCCTTTGGTAACCCTTTGGCGGCATAAACGTTATGCTCTTGTGCGACCTCATGCAGCTTCCGCCAGGAAGTTAGTACATATTAGTATTTGTTTACAAGAAAGTCTTTCCTGTTCCAGCACCCCACACTTTTACAATCAAATATTATAACTAAAAGCACATAGTTTACACTTCAGCCCAGAAATAGAGACAACTTGAACGATCCATAATTTATTTTTGGTTTTTATATGCATTTATAAAAGCGTGGTTTTGTAGTGTTTTTATAAACTATTAATTTATAATGATACTAGCGACCCGCCCCGGCTTCGCACGGGTACAATACTGATACTGATACTACAGAATATCGCCCACTTCGCAACAGGCCGTGCAGCAGAAATCGTAATATTTTAATTTCGCCATAACTTCAAAACCAAACGTCCAATTTTAATCATTCAAAGACCAAATATTATCTACATAAACTGTACTTAGTGATGAAATAATTTATTTTGATAAGGATTAATAGCATGAGTAAAATAAACGTGTTTAAATGTAGTCCAAAAAAAAATTCAAGATTTCTAAATAAAAAAATGGTTGTTGTGCCTCACTCGACATAGATAGGTATAGTGTGTCGCGGACTTTTTTGTAGATATTTATAAGATCTACAATTAATTAGAACATTATATGGCTCTATCTTTTATAGTTTAGGCAGCGTACGCAAAATAAGTAACTTTTCTGGTTGTTTTTTTACACCTTTAGTCCGAAAAACCCAAATATCTTACGGAACCCTATTTTTTTCCAAAATAAAATTTAGCCTATGTTACTCGTGGATAATGTAGCTTTCGAATGGTGAAAGAATTTTTGAAATCGGTCCAGTACTTTTTGAGCCTATTCATTACAAACAAACAAACATACAAACAAAGTTTTTCTCTTTATAATATTAGTGTAGATTAGTGTAGATTAGGATGAATAACCAACAAAAGTAGTTTTTGAGTTTCTAAAATAATATCAATTATCAATTTACCAATTTTAGTGGGACATTTTATTTTTAAAAATCTCAAACTCGATTTTCTGGTGATTATACTATTATTATATACTAGGGTATGTTACCTGTTGTGTTTAGAAGATAACTGGTACTTAATCGAACACTCAGAGGAAAATCCAAGTATTTCCCCCTAGGATGACTTTGTAGTTATTATAGTTTCATCATTTTCCCTGTAGATTATGTAGTTTCCTGTGACAATTGACCTTATCTTACACTACCAATTTAGAATGCCTAAAATATCCGTAATTAATTTTGAAGAACCTTATATTTTAGTTCTTTCTAGTTACTATCGCGATCGGCCGAATACTCTCTGCTAGACAATAAATATGACAAGGACATCATCATATCATACGATCATGGAGAATAGAGGTAAGGAGAACCATCTTGTATGGATCCCCCATATAACAATTCAATTTCAAGTTATATGGGGGATCTTGTCTGGATCCCCCATATAACTTGAAAAAGTGTCCACCCGTAAAGACCAAATTATAGTTCGAAAACTCACCGAAATAGCGCTAGTGTAGGAAGTGGAATGATAATATTATGAAGATAGCAATAAAAAATGGAGTGAAGTTATTTGAAAGTTAGTTATTAATTAGTTATTTTGTGGCGCTCTTTTTGAAATTCTTTCCCTCGCTACTATCTTGCTCCCTTTCAACTGACACTTTTTAATACACGAGATGGTTCTCCTTACCTCTATTCTCCATGCATACGATGAATAATAATGAATAAAAAAACTTGAAACATTCTAATTTTAGGGCGTTTGAGTCTTGCTACCAGTCTTGGAAGTTACTTGGTAGGTAAAATTTTCCAAGGCTGGTTCATTTGAAAGTAAATAAAAAATGAATTATAAAATTCTAAAACCAAGCAAACATTAGATGCTATCAATGGCTCTTATCGATAAAAATTGTAAAATCTTGAAACAGCGGATGATTTCAAGGAAAATATTATATCTCTCCTATACAAACAAACGTTCAATGTTAAGTGATAACTTACGATATTACTGTGTTCAGTCAGTCATAATGTAGGTAGTATACCTGACTAAAGGATCTGTGGGAATAGTGGTGGCAAGCCCCAAAGGGAGATCTCCGACCGAGCGAGGTGGTATGCCCGGTCTGGCCGAAGCCCACTTGTACCTATGCAATTCAGCTGTCGTATACCTATATACTGCCGATTCAGGACTGTGCGCTGATTGGTCCGCCACATCACTCCTCCCCGAAGACCGGAGGTCGAACCATTCTGATGAGTCTTGTGCTTAAGTCGCCAGTGCTAGTGGAGAAAGTCCCAGTGAGTCGGAACTGCGTTGCTGCTGCACGGGCTCCAGTGAATCGGAGTGCTGCCGTGCGAGCCGATGCTACGTGCTGACCAGGCGGACCAGAATTATTAACGGATAATACGTCTGGGGCTAACCATGTGCGAGTTTCCTCACGATGTTTTCCTTCACCGTTAGAGCGTCCGTATAATGTACTTGATATCTGAAAAAGTCTAGTACACGCCGCATCCTGGGATTCGAACCTGCACTCTCTCGTGTGCGAGTCAAACTAGGCCACGGAGCTTTCTTAGCGTTACCTATTATATTCTTTATTATCAAGACAGTTGTCTGTGCGGCCGTGACCTCTCGTGCCCATACATTCGTGCCGAAGCATGTATCTGCATCTAATCAACGGTTTATCGATCAAAATCTCAAATTCACGAACCAGCCCACTTTCTCCGAATATGGCGCTACAGAGCTTTCGATTTTATTCCGAGTTTCTCTTTTTTAATCAAAACCGGTTTTAGTTGGTATGGTCCTGTCGAATTTAGGTTTTGATTTTTGCGATAAATATAACCGGTATTGTTAATCCGATCACTTTAGTAAACATTAAACATACACACCCTTATTATTAAAAATATTTACACCATGGCTAAGCAAATCCATATCGCTCTCTTTGTCTATCAAGTGACTGTTCCAAAGTATCTGACAGAGACAGCCATGTTGGATTAGCTAATCCGTGGTGTAAATAATTTTATTAATAAGACTGTATGAGTCTTTCATCATTATCAGCTTGTCGTCGTCCACTGCTGAAGGCCTCGTCCAATGAGCGCCAAAACACCACTACCAAAACACTGAACGGATTTCGATGAAATTTGGTATGGTACCTAGTAGTTTAGGCTCTGGATTAAACATAGGCTGCTTTTTATCCCGAAAAAGTACAGTGTTCCCGTGGGACACTGAATTTACGCGAGCGGAGCCGCGGGCAAAAGCTACGACTTGTTATTATATTTCCTACCAACACCCTAAAAGGTTTAATATGGTGTCAATACTTAATACTATAATGCGTTTAAAATGTGAATAGGAACGTCAATGACCTTTTACTGTCAAATATCACTCGAAAAGTGCGATTTGCAGAAAAACTTACGTGCATATAAATATAGTCTTGCATCGAATTTAAATAAGAACGTTAAGAGCATTGATCGGCGCGAGACTCAGATTTCACGAAAAACGCTACTTTTCAAATGCGTCTATATCTAACAAAAATTGGTTATTCTGATTTTTAAATGTAAAAAAACACTAGAAAATATTGTATTCTAATTTTTCACTTATGATTTATTTTAAAATAATTTCAAACTTTTGAATAAAACTGACAAAACTAACCAGTTTTACAACTTTAGGTTCAGGGGCAATTTCAAAACATATAATAGCTAAAACCGCTTACATTTTTTAAAAACAAAAAATCTTTACAAACTTGTTGGATCCTCTTCTAGATTATCTATTTGTCAGATTATTTTTATATACGTTTCTATCTCATAAAAATAAAATTTAAAGAATGCGAAATTATCAGGAATTATAGTTATTTAAAATGATGATATTTATGTATTTTACTTGCTCCTTTTGTTTCTTACTTACATAATCTATGAGAAGAACCTTTTATCTTTAATATGCTATTTAAATTTTTAACTAAATTAGTTTGACGAATTTTATATGAATTTTTAAAACTACTTTTTACAGCGTTTACAAATACTGTTGTAAACGCTCGTGCGCCTCGATTTATATAGTAATAAATTATCTAAACATCTACACCCTTATTAATAAAAATATTTACACCATGGATAAGCAAATCCAAATCGCTCTCTTTGTCTATCAAGTGACTGTTCCAAAGTATGTGACAGAGACAGCCATGTTGGATTAGCTAATCCGTGGTGTAAATAATTTTATTAATAAGACTGAAATTGACTAACATAACAGTCTAAAATCGAAATAATACGGCGCCCGACTCGATTCTATTCTCATTTGAATCGCACCATATCTTTTCTCCCCACACTCATGGGGTGTAGCTCGCGTGTCGCTTATTATATTCAAATTACCAAGTCGGCGTTTTAGTTCATTTACATACTAACCACGTACGCGACGTGCTAATACGCCTTAAATGTTTAACTCAAATTGTTCGAATATACTTCTAGTTGTTGCCTGCGATTTTGTAATTTTTTTTTAACTACCTACCTACAATTTTTATAAAAAAAATATAATCCGACTACATAAATTATATAGCCTATGTTACCCGGGATTTTATTACGAGTCTATTGACATTTCATTTATTAAAATCGGGACAATAGTTTAAGCGCTACGGTGGAACAATTAACAAACATACATATACCTACTTGTATTTTTCTAGTCATTTCAAAATGAAGTGTTTCTATACTTCCTTGTGCTATCATAGACTGTTATTATCCTTACTAACCAAGGTTCATACGAGACATTGAAAGGACAGCCTTCAAGTGCTATGAGGATATGGTGGACTTTAAGGTCACGAACAGTGGGGTTAGCAGGAACAATTGATAACTACGTATTAATCTGCTACACGGTGCGGCAAACTTGTAGAAATTTCTAAATTTTGTTGCGTACCAAATAACATTGCTATAGGTGTACCAGAATCTCATGGCAAATAGGCAAATAAAATTTTGTAGTGTGCAATACTGGGGAAATTGAATTAAACGATCTTGATACTGGTTAATTTTTAATTATGTCTTTAGTATTATTGAACATGTGTCTTATGACTGTGTGAAGAATGTTCGGTATATAATATAGAAAACTAGCTTTTGCCCGCGGCTTCGCCCGCGTGGAATAGTGTTCTTGGAGAAAAAACTACTTCGGCGAATAACTCTCTACCTACTTACAGCAATATACTTCTGATACAATATTGAACATGTTTTTAGGTTTGCCCAATGCAAATTGTTAAAAATGGGACCCTATCACCTCGACACGACATGCGCGACCACTTGATAATATACTTACATAATATTATATTTATCGCACTTGAATATAAGTTTTACCATAATCTTATATCTTAAAGACTAAATACTTAAAGACTATTATTTTAAAAACTCGCATCAAAATCCGTTGCGTAGATTTAAAGATCTAAGCATACAATATACTATACCTACATAGGGACAGACAGATAAAGCGACTTGTTTTATACTATGTACTATGTAGTAAGTAAAGTTATTTGACATTCCAAAAAACTGACAAACCACCTCTGGATATTCCATAACAATTAAGAACTGCAGTTACTATTATGTATTCTGTGCTGCAGTTCAAAATATTGGTGAACCTCTTTATACTGTATACGTCCCGCGTTTTCGATAGCGCGATGTAGAGACGCGAGAGCCCGCGCCGCGCAGCAACACTATATCCCTGCATTTTAAATCTGTAATATCTTCGAAAATATTCATTTAAATTACATGCCGTAAAGGGCAGTATTGATCTATCTTAAATGCACAATGTATTTAAGGTACTTAATTGGATAAGGATTAATACTGTATTGCTTAAAATCGCTTTGTAAATAAGCTATTAAATTTAAATCAAAGTAAAGGATAAAAAATGGTTATTGTGGGTTATCCCTAAGAGATAGACATATGCCATCGCGGACATTTTTGTAGGCTTTTTAAAGATGAATACAACTGTAGTACATAATTTTGATCTATCTCGTAGTGTTCAGCCAGCATTTTCAATGTAAGCGCAAAATATGTGATTTTTTAGGACTTTAGAAACCTCTAAAATTATTTGTGTACCTCTACTATGTTACGCATGTTATATACCTAAAAACCTTCCCATTAAATCACTCTATCTGTTAAAAAAAAGGCATCAAAATCCGTTGCGTAGTTTTAAAGATTTAAGCATACATAGGGGACAGACAAAAAAGGGAATTTGTTTTATACTAAGTATGTACTTAATAATAAGTATACTTATTTATTACGAATAACATACAATTAAATTGGCAACAGTTTATTTAATGTTGGAATTTCCTTCCGAACTGTATAGAACTCATTTACTTTATTCCTAATCAACTATAAATCGAAACTGTCTTAACTATGTTGATTTTCTTTTTTCCTCCTCTCCTCCTTTTACCAGGCATGGAAAACAAACCATCATTCGATGTGCCATCAGCTACGATTCACCTTATACTGTACTGGTACTGGTACTGGAAACACATTTAAAGAAGTCACAATAATTACCTAAGAAAATATAAAAAAACTAAAAGTATCAAAACAACTCACTCTAACTTACCGGTCAACTCTACCACAAGCTTTAAATTATAAGATTGAGTTCGATTTACACCTTCTTTCTGTATTTTACTATAGACATAGAAAACAATATTTCTCGCTTGAGATCGAATTGCCTTTTTGGATATTTTCACAAAAACAACAAATTCCAAGAACATAATCACAAAATTTTAACAGCGGTTGACATATCACGTACTTTGATTTGACGGGTTAAACTTGACATTGCCATATGAAAATCACATTTTTTATATTTTTTAAAATGCCATCAGATTCTGGTAGACCTATAGTAATTAGTATAGTCGACGACTGAAAAAAAATATTAAAAAAAAATTAGACTGGGAAAATATAGTATATTATAATATACATTAAAATATAGTACCTGTTTACTATCACAGTAAACAGCTATTATATTGTCCGGAATCCGGAGTGTCGGGGAAAACTCTGAGCATTAAAAATAGAACTCTGCGCTAATGCAATAAGTACAGCAGCTGAAAATCGAATACACGAGCGTAGAGTTTTTCAATTGCCGTCTTTTGTTTCTGTGTGTTTGATTTTCAGCTCTAATGTTATTAGCCCAGGGTCCTTTTTAGCGCTGTTTTTTCAGTCCAGAGAGATTCCGGATGATGTGCAGTTTACTCCGAGCCTCGAATGACCTTTAGTAAATGTTTAGGTTTTGCTAACACAATGCTTGCAAACTGGCAGGTCAAAAGTCACAAAACATTCGCTAAGCGTTCACGGTGCGGGGTATTTAACGGTTAACCGTTGAATTTTTTAGGTTAAATTACACGCAAAACATTAAAGCTAAAAATAGCCATTTCGTTTTGTTATTTGATGTTTTTTTGTAAGAAACAATTGCGCATAACAAGGTCAGTGAATGGTGTAAGGTTTAGTCAACTGTATTTGCGTATACATTGTAAGGGCGTTTGTCCACCGCCACCGTCACCGGGACGTCACCGGGACGAGATGACGGCGCCGAACTAGCGATACGTCATATGTCACAGTAAAATTGTAAAAACCGTTAGATTGAAATAAAACTAGTGAAATTGTAAAATGTCGATAGACTTCCCTCGCGAATATGCTGCCTATAATTTAACACATTATTTTTCGTTGTTTATAAATATATATAGTTTTTAATCTTTCGACATTTTTTTACAATCTCGTTAGTTTTTTACTATCTACTTAACGGTTTTTACAATTTTACGGTGACATATAAATTTACTACTAGCTGTTGCCCGCGTCTTCGCCCGCGTAAATATAGTATCCCCCGGGAACAGCGTTCTTTTTTGTTCTAATAACAAAAGTAGCCGATGTTTAGTCCAGAGCCTGAACTGCTACCATAACAAACTTCGTCGAAATCAGTTCAGTAGAATTTGCGTGAAAGAGTAACAAACGACCATACAGCCATCCATCCATCCATCCATCCTCACAAATTTTCACATCTATACTTCTATACTAGGTAATACCTATAATAAAGAGGAAAAGTTTGTTTGTTTGCATCGAATATGTTAAATTTGGCACAGATGTAGAATAGACCACGGGAAAGGAAATACGCTACTTTTTATTGCGGTAAAATATACGGTTCCAGCGAAATTTCTTTTAGCGTGCACGAAGTCGCGGGTTGTAACATTTAGTTTATAATATTAGTAGGATAGCCGTGTGTCCACCGCACGCACGTCAACCTAATCTCGGCCAGAAATAATCTCGTTCTCGATGAATGACGTCACAGTGACTGTGGCAGTGGATACACGGCCTAAGATGTAGAGGTCTGGTGTTGCGTGTTGATTGACTGTTGACAGTTGACACGTAACGTGGATAGAGGACACTGATTCTAAAAGGCAAATATATGGCCAATCTGCCTACCATCCAATCTGCATCACGCTGAAGACTTCACAGATACAGGATCTGTAATCTCCATATATATGTATATGTCACCGTAAAATTATAAAAACCGTTAGATTGTAAAATAACTAACGAGATTGTCAAAATATGTCAAAAGATTAAAAACTATATATTTATAAGTAATCTAACGAAAAATAATGTGTTAAATTATAGGCAGCATATTCGCGTCGGAAATCTATTTACATTTTACAATTTCACTAGTTTTATTACAATCCAACGGTTTTTACAATTTTACGGTGACATATACATACACCACTAGGTATTTAAATACACTTAAGTAGTAGGAACCTTTAATATTATGTGTCTTCCTTTGGGCCTCGTCTTCGTCAATAATTATGCTAGAAAAGGCTGCAGATATTGGGAGGTTAAAAGAAAAATTGGACATGTTGTCTTACTAGTAGAAGTAGTTCATGTTTAGAATTTTACCGTGCTAGCACTACTAGCTACTTGGAGAGCGATTAATAATTATAATTAGCGTTACACTACGGCCGCTGTATCTTGACGCGTCTGAACATAGGCTCTGCGAACTTTAGCGCATGTACAACTCGTGAAGGAAACTGTTATTGTATTATTTTTATATACCTATGTACTAATAAAATTTCCCTAATACAGTTCACCAATTAATACAAATAAAATAAATACGAAAACACTTAGAAACAGCTGATGCGCAACCTTCTGCGCGAAGTTCAGACTCGCCAAGATACATTGGCCGTATTGTAGAACTGAATTATCCCTAAGCTACGTTGCATTTGTAAGGAAAAATAAACTATTGATACATTCTAGAAGTACTAGTAAATGATCGGAGAATGTTAGGTAGGTACGTTTTTTGTTTGCGTTTGCAGTCTATATTCTGCACAATGTTTTAGGGTTATTTTCGGGTCGCGTCGCGTTTCGGTGTGATTTTTTTTATTAAAAATTAAGTATGATAATTATTATCTAAATTCGAGCTGCACCACGCTGCGTAGCGCGGCGTCGCTCTTGCAATGAAACGTGTATCTTGTTGTGTAGTAAATAAAGTTCAATTTTGAATAGCTGCCTTAAAAATGCCGAGCAGCGTCGCGTCGCTGTGAAGTTGTAAACTGACGCTTAGGATTTCGAACATAAGCTACATTATAGATGTTTAATTCCCACGTGCTAAGTCTCTTCTTTTATATTATCTATCATATTTATATCTCCTTCTCTCTCTCCATCCAGAGGGACGACCGCTCGCTGCTGGCGCAGTTCTTCTTCGCGGATGACGCGCTCAACATGATAGCGGCCGAGTTGGACTCCTTCGACGGGAGGAAGGATCCTGAGCGATGCTCCACCCTGGTCAACCAGCTGCGACATGCCCAGGTAAGATATGTCAGGTACTTCTCACTTCTCAGTGGCGTGGGGTTCCAATAACTCCATTCCTATTGGCTTTACGTGCCACTTACCCCTTAAATACCCTCATACAAATCCCTACCTATTACCTATACCTAGGCTAGGGCTTCCCTATGAAGGAGAACCAGACATCACCACTGGTACTTACTTACACACTTGCTTGCTTAAGACCAGTCGCTAAAGACTAGTGGACACTACTTATTCATTTTTATCGCAAGCAAGTAAGATTTTTCTTACTGCTGTACTTATTATACTGCTATTATAAGAGCTCCGTGGCCTAGTGGGTAGACCGTTTGGTTCGCACTCGAGAGAGTGCAGGTTCGAATCCCAGGTTGAAGCGTGTACCAATGAGACTTTTTCAGATCTCAAATACATTATACAGACGCTCTAACGGTGAAGGAAAACATTGCATCGTGAGGAAACCCGCACATGGTTGGCCTCAGACGTATTGACCAGTCATTCCTCTGGACTAGGCTGACTATGTTGTGAGAATGTCGTTTGTGCTTGGGCAACCATACGACATTTAAAAACTAACTGTCCCAGGCAGTAGGCACTACCTACAGACTACAGTATTTCAAGAGTGGTCACTTCGCTCGGGGAATACTGTATAAATCATCCATTATCGGATGAAAAGGCCTAAGTTTTTTTTAAATTTATTATACAAAATGTGAAAGTTTGGGAGGATAGATAGATGTTTGTGAATTCTTTCACGCAAAAACTACTGAACGGATTTTGATGAAATTTGGTATGCTAGAAGTTTAGGCTCTGGATTAACACATAGGTTACTTTTTATCTCTAAAATGTACAGTGTTCACGTAGGATACTGTATTTAGCTTCTAATTAAATACAGTAAACGAAAAAAAAACGGTACTATACTAATACTAAGGCTGCTGCCAGTCTCGTTTTCGAAACACAAGAGATGGCTACCTGTTTCACGTTTCATAATGATTAGGGATCGTCCATTAATCACGTGATGCCTAAAGGGGGAGGGGGGGTCCGAAAAAAAATCACCAAGTATCACCAAGGGGAGGAGGGGGTATAAGGAGACATCACGTGTATTAATTTTCGAATCTAGTCTATGCATACCAAAATTATTATCGGTTGTAGATTCCTAGTGTTGTTTAAATACTTACAAGACAAATGACTCGTATAGTTTTAAATTGCTTAAATTATTCGATTACATTGTTTTTTAAGTTAAAATTTTCCTTAAACATCACCTGCTTACTACGTAAAAAAAAATACACGTGATCTTAGGTGGGGGAGGGGGGGTATTATAAAACCTCACCAAGTATCACCAGGGGGAGGGGAGGGGTCTAAAAAGTTGTTAAAAACATCACGTGATTAATGGACGGTCCCTTATACACTAGACCAGTGGTCCCCAACCATTTTTTTTACGTGGGCCACAAACCCGTTGTACTCCTGGTGTCGCGGGCCGCAACCAAAATTTTTTAGGGGCAAAAAAATATGTTGTTTAAAAGAGATGTTTGATTTTGGGCCAGCTCTATGTACACCACATAGGTAAAACTAGCGACCCGCCCCAGCTTCGCAAGGGTACAATACTGATACTAAAAAACTCAATGAAATAAGTAGGTGGGTATACTTTTATCGTATGAAATACCATAGATCTAAACTCCCCCCGCACGCGCCTTGGTGACGCCCACTTCGCAACGGGCCGTGCAGCAGAAATCGTAATATTTTATTTCGCCATAACTTCAAACCCACACGTCCAATTTCAATCATTCAAAGACCAAATATTATCTACATAAACTGTACTTAGTGATGAAATAATTTATTTTGATAAGGATTAATAGCATGAGTAAAATAAACGCGTTTAAATGTAGTCCAAAAAAAATGCAAGATTTTTAAATAAAAAAATGGTTGTTGTGCCTCACTCGACATAGATAGGTATAGTGTGTCGCGGACTTTTTTGTAGATATTTATAAGATCTACAATTAATTAGAACATTTTATGGTTCTATCTTTTATAGTTTAGGCAGCGTACGCAAAATAAGTAACTTTGCTGGTTGATTTTTTATACCTTGTGTCCGAAAAACCCAAATATTTTACGGAACCCTATTTTTTTCCAAAATAAAATATAGCCTATGTTACTCGTGGATAATGTAGCTTTCGAATGGTGAAAGAATTTTTGAAATCGGTCCAGTACTTTTTGAGCCTATTCATTACAAACAAACAAACAAACAAACAAACAAACATACAAACAAAGTTTTCCTCTTTATAATATTAGTGTAGATATAGGAAAAATATAAGGGAATTTCATAAAAATACAAAAAAAGTAATTTGAAGAAGGGTACGTGCGTACAATAATGATTATTTGAAGAGTTTTTTAATGCGAGAACCCTATTTTAGGGCGGCATTGACAGTTGTTTTGACTTGACTTTTGACGTAGTTGATAGTTTTAGGAAGAGACATCTTCTTGAGTGTCATACGTCTTTCTTTGTGAAAAGTCATGTCATTGTCAAAATGATATTCTTTGGTTAATTCTGATCTAATCCGCCATGTTTTATTTTACGTTGTGTTGCTCTCCTTGACGAATTTACTTCAATACTCAAATACTCAAATCAGGAGTCAGGACACGTTTGCTTACATTATTTTAAATGTGCATTGAAACGAAGTGAAATAAAATAAAATAAAGGATAGGAAACAGTTACCTACTATATTATGTAGCTATATTTACATATAGTGTACATAGGGCTGGCCCACGCCTCATACATTTCTAGAACATCTCTTTTAACGATTTAATAATAGAATAACACAAAGTAATTAAAAGAGTGAAACTAAACATTTAAGATGAGCTAACCACACAAACTAAAATGAAATAACAAATATGTAGGTATAATAATTATGTTCACTCAGTAAGATTTTTGGAATTGTGAACGCTTTTTCACAACTTTATCTAACGGTTACAGATTTCACGCGGGCCGCAGATAAAGGCCCGGCGCACAGTGGGTCGAAAATGGGCTTTCATAGACATAGAAATGAAATCTCGAGAGTGATAGATTTTTTTATGGATATTGCTTCAGTTTAGTATTACTATGTAGAAAATGAAGTTTGAGATAATTTGGCCCAAAAATGAGGGAGTAATAATTTTTTTACGAAAAACTTGTATGGAGCCTACATGAAAATTCAATTATTTCAAAAACGGCAAGTTTAACCGTAATATCCTGACAGATGGTTAGAGTACTAATTATTCATGATTTTTTGGCATACATCATATAACGGTTTTAGCTGCTCTTTTTTTAAAAAAATTCGTCGAAATTTTTGAAAAAACGTCAGCCTGTATTATTGTACGATTTGATAGAGTTACTATTAAGGAACAATTTCTGGAAAGTAATGGTATACGGCAAACTTGAGGAAAGTGTTGAATTTTAATAAACTACTTCATATTTTGAACAAATGTATGAACAATTATATAAAATGCTAAAATTAAGCACTTTTTTACTCTTCACATATAGTTACTTCCCAGCAATTGTTATTTACTAGCAAGACTATCGAATGCTGCAATAATACAGGTGACTTTTTCCAAAATTAACGGATTCGAATCCCAACTAGGGGATCGAAGACCGGCCATATTTTAAAAAACCGGGTTTTCGGTCCCAGCCATCTTCAAAACTGGGTACCCGGGTTATTTCGGGTTTTTTGTTGATTTTGTAGAATTTTGTTAGGAATGTCCTAAAATTAACTTTTATCAGCTGTATTCTGTTGTAACAACGTAATACTGGTAAAATGTGATCCCACCATAAATATTTTCATGTAAAGTAATTAATAATTTCACAAACTTTACACCTTAGTCAAAATACGTTGCCTGACGAAATGGCCAAGCCACATAATTTGAGTAAAGTGTAGAGTTTGTAAAGTTAGGCTTGTAGAGTTAAGGCGTGTAGAAACAGAAGTGCCATGCCGGCCTTTTAGGAGGGAATATGCTGCCTTCTTGAAGGTGTGCAGGTCGTAATGGTCCGGAAATACTGTTGGCGACAGTTGGTGATGAGGATGATAAATATTTGGTCCCTTCGAACGATAGCGAAAAGTTGCAGCAGGTATAAGTCCGAACAATTCCTCGGAGCACTCCCCGTAATATAACCAATATATGATGCAGAGCGATGCTCATCTATACGTAGCTCTAAGGAGTAAAGCCTGTTTGAAATACTATGGCAGTCGACAATTCGAGCGGCCCTTCGTTGGATACGATCCAGAGGGAGAAGCTGGTACTTTGGCGCTCCTGCTCAGAGATGAGAACAATATTCTATGTGAGGCCGAACCTGCGCCTTATAGAGTTGAAGGCGTTGAACCGGACTGAAATACTGCTTTGACCTGTTCAGAACACCAAGCTTCTTGGAGGCTAACTTGGCCTTGCCCTCCAGATGATATCGGAACTAGACCTCGCTCGATATGCTAACACCAAGTTTTCCGATGTTGGAGGAGACAGTTATGGGTATGCTTTCAAAACGAGGACATACGACCATCGGTAACTTATTAGCGATGAAAGCGCAAACTTGTGTCTTAGAGGTGTTGAATTGGACTAAGTTAAGTCTACCCCATTCAGAGATCTTCTCCAATGAATTCTTAATTTGAGAGACAAGTTCGTTTCGACTCTCAATGACGTTTTGCCGAGAGATGTTCGGGCGACCTGTGTATGGCATCACCCGTACTGTCGTCATCACATATTATCATTGATATGCAGTATGAACAGGGCAGGCGATAGCACACCAAAGCTGTCTACCAAAATGCCAGGACTGTGCCATAAGAGCAGGTGAGCCGAAAAAGATGCGTTAAGACCGGTGCCAACTCTGGAGCAGACATTTTTAACACAATGGGACGGATTCCGTTAGGCCCACTCGATTTTTGGGTATCATGGGAACGGAGAGCAATTCGCACTGAGCGCTGATGGAACCGAATAATAAATTATACCAAGTTATGAAGGTCCAAAAAATCGACGAATCGCTTCGAGAAAAGGTATTCTGGTCCCTTGCGCTTCGCTCACTCGTCCTGGCGGGGCGGGGGCACTACCGTGCCCCTAAATGTACTACATACAACATGAAAACATTATAACTATTGTTCTAAAATTCTACATTGACAATCACAAGCCACTATAACGTTCGGTTTGTGATTGTAACTGTTATAAACTGTTGTAGAATTTCATAATGAAAAAAAGCTCGAAAAAACCGAAAACCGGTTGTCAATATTTTGAAAACCGGATTTTGTTGTAGGCCCGAAAACCCGGGAAAACCCGGGTTTTCGGTTTCGGGTAAAATCGGTCTCGATGCCCTAATCCCAACCAAGGATGTTGACTTGGCGATAATCTGATAATGCAGTTATGTTCGTCGTACACTGCGAAGTGAAGGAAAATGATGTCAAAGTAATTTGTTCCCAAAAATACTGGATTTATAACTTTTTTATAGAAAATTTCTATAGAGCCAATGAGAAAAATCCAATTATCTTCAAAACGGCAAGATAAGTCCTAATATCCTTACACGTTATTATAGTACTATTTATTTGTGATTTTTGACATAGTTCATGAAACGGTTCTATTTGACATTTTTTTGAATCATCGAAATATTAATTTTGAAAAAAAAAGTCACCCTGTATTATTGCACCATTCGATAGTCTTGCTAGTAAAGAACAATTGTTGGGAAGTAATAACATATGAGAAAGTTGACGAAAGAACTAAATTTTAACATTTTATATTATTTTTCATACATTTGTTCAAAATATGAAGAAGTTTATTGAAATTTAACACTTTCCTCATGTTTGCCGTATACCATTATTTTCCAGAAATTGTTCTTTACTAGCAAGACTATCGAATGGTGCAATAATACAGGGGGACTTTTTTTCAAAATTAATATTTCGATGATTTAAAAAAAATGGCAAATAGAACCGTTTCATGAACTATGTAAAAAAAATACGAATAAATAGTACTATAACAACATGAAAGGATATTAGGATTTATTTTGCCGTTTTGAAGATAATTAGATTTTTCTCATTGGCTTGATAGAAATTTTCTATTAAAAAGTTATAAATCCAGTATTTTTGGGAAGAAATTGCTGTAACATAATTTTCCTTCATTTCACAGTGTATGACGAATATAACTGCATTATCAGATTAAAGACAAGCCAACATCCTTTGTTAGGATTCGAATCCGTTAATTTTGAAAAAAAGTCACCTTGTATTATTGCAGCATTCGATAATCGATAGTCTTGCTAGTAAATAACAATTGCTGGGAAGTAACTAGGTATATGTGAGAAAGTTAAGGAAAGTACTTAATTTTAGCATTTTATATAATTGTTCATACATTTGTTCAAAATATGAAGTAGTTTATTAAAATTCAACACTTTCCTCAAGTTTGCCGTATACCATTACTTTCCAGAATTTGTTCCTTAATAGTAACACTATCGAATCGTGCAATAATACAGGGTGACTTTTTTTCAAAAATTTCGACGATTTAAAAAAAAAAAGAGCAGCTAAAACCGGTATATGGTGTATTCCAAAAAATCATGAATAATTGGTACTATAACCACCTGTCAGGATATTACAGTTAAACTTGCCGTTTTTGAAATAATTGAATTTTTCATGTTGGCTCCATACAAGTTTTTCGTAAAAAAATTATTACTCCCTCATTTTTGGGCCAAATTATCTCAAACTTCATTTTCTATATAGGAATACTAAACTGAAGCAATAACAATCAAAAAATTGTCACTTTTGAGATTTCATTTCTATGTCTATGAAAGCCGATTTTCGACCCACCGTGCGGCGGGCCGCGGGTTGGGGATAGCGGCACTAGACCATATTCTTTTCTCAACCTTTTTTATGTCGCGATCCACGAAAAAGCCAAAAAGGGGTCGCAAACCCCGTCACGATTTTTTCGACGTTAGATACAAAAGATTCGTTCGTTGTATTTTTTATTTTTCAACAGACTGCGAACCCCTTTAAAAACAAACTCTAGCCTCCCAAGGGTCGCGAACCACCGGTTGAGAAACGATGCACTAGACAGTATGATATCGAAATTGAGCACGTCAGCACGATACTCGACTCGAATACGATTGTTCCTCCGACGCGAGTCGCGACGCCTAGATCAAAAGCTTAATTAATTGTGATAGCTCATTAGCCATTATCACACACAGATAAAGCACGCCAGTGATAACACCAGCAAATAATACGTGATAGATTGTCACCTGCTATCTACGGGTGGTAACAACCCGCAATTATAGTAAACATTCGCAGCTTGCAAAACTATTAAAAGTGGTAGTATCAGGGGTATATCATCTAAATATATAAAAGGCAAACCGGACTGACTCATCTATCAACGCACAGCCGAAACTAATGAACAGATTTCGCTGAAATTTGGCATACATATAGTTGTAATGACGTAGGCATCCGCTAAGAAAGGATTTTTGAAATTTCGCCCCCTTAGGGGGTAAAATAAGGGATGAAAGTTTAAAACCTACTTTAACGCGGTCGAAGTAGCGGTCAATTAAGGTGGTTCGTTTCCTATACAAAAAAACAATGGACATTATTTAGGTAATTTCATACTATTACTACATACATTTATATGCACATCTATTTATTCTGCAATACAATTGTCGCAAAATATATTTAAAATACTTTATTTCACACAGAAGTCACATTTTTATTGAATTTTCGACAAAAAGTGACATTTGTAACTTATGTCACTTTTTGTCGAAAATTCAATAAAAATGTGACTTCTGTGTGAAATAAAGTATTTTAAATACATTTTGCGACAATTGTATTGCAGAATAAATAGATGTGCATATAAATTTATGTAGTAATAGTATGAAATTACCTAAATAATGTCCATTGTTTTTTTGTATAGGAAACGAACCACCTTAATGCTAGTCATATCACATAGTTGAGCAAGATGTTAACCTAACATTTGGAAGTGATAGTTGTCAGAAAGTCGGTATAAATGTAATTGTCACAGTAGCAACTGAACGGATAATCAAGAGGACGGATTCGGAAGAAGACACAATTTGACAATTTCACCAACGAATGTTAAATTTAATTGTTGATAAAATATAACATCTTATCTCTCTCGTTCTTCGTATACCTACTCTATTCACGTTAAGAAGACAGCGAAATGTCTATTTTTTTTTCAAATTTGACCAAAGACGCACAAGTGTTCACATTTAACCAACCATAGTAAACCATTTTGACATAATATGTTCGCGTGATTTATTAAAAGTTACAGAGAAGAATATATATTATATAATACTCATTACTTAGTACGTACCTACATAATATAGGAAACAGCTTTCATAGAACGATCCAAATCCATCAAAATTTAAATATTTTGACGCCCCTTCAACTAGGGAATGGAAGAACCGGTCTGATTTTGAGAACCGGGAATTTCGGGACTGGGCAATTTCGGAACCGGGATTTCCCGGGAAATTCGGGAATTTCGGGACTGGTGCTAAGGCATGAAATACAAGTGTTATTACTGTCTAAAAAGTAATTCAAAATATAAGAATAACATTTTATAGTACAATTACAAATTATAAGGTTTAATGGCAACTCGACACATCAGTCAACATGTCATCGCCATAATATTAATGACAATATTACTGGCGATAGTAAAGAGCCGTAGGTCATTTTAGTTTATTAGCATTTATTGGTGGTTTTTAAGTATGTTACTTCGAGTTATTTGATTTTTGCAAAACATCAAATAGTTGGGGTGCCCAGAATGCTATTAGTGTACATGCTCGAACGTCTAGGTAACCTATTAGAAGTGGCAGATTAGATAATTAAGACTAAATAACAAAACACACACTGACAAAAGCTGACACACTATAGGAATAGTGTGTCAGCTTTTAGCAGTCGTCGTCCTGCGTGGTTAAAAAGTTGTAAAAAAGACCATGACATAGATATGCTGAACGCATCAGATTATAATTAGTGTTGTTTATGCGCAAATATGTCTCTGATATGAAGTATACATTAATCTGACGATTTGCGTGAAAGGTAAAAGGGGTACAATTTTAAAATTTGAAATTAATATAATGCGTAACTATTTTTATAAGGACAATACAGAGTATTTAAAGGACAATAGGTAATATCCATCTAAACTGCTCACCAACCCCAAAAGCAACCAATATGCATATTGTAGGTATACAAATATATAGGTATATATTTGTAGGTATACAAATATATACGTATATATTTATCAAAAAATTAAACAGACGCCACACAGACCTTGTAGGCCAAGTCCCAAGATGTTCTATTCAATCGTCAATACCATTGGCTCCAGTATTCACTACTATGTCGGTCGATGTGTCGTGGTATCATACAACATATTACTATTAAATACGGCATAATAATATGGTTATTATTTCCTCGCACCGCTCACAGTTAACTTTTATGTACAGAATCTATTATCTAATATGAACTACTCATTCTTTTTTTTTTTTTTTTTTTTTTTTTTATGAAATAAGGGGGCAAACGAGCAAACGGGTCACCTGATGGAAAGCAACTTCCGTCGCCCATGGACACTCGCAGCATCAGAAGAGCTGCAAGTGCGTTGCCGGCCTTTTAAGAGGGAATAGGGTAATAGGGGAGGGTAGGGAAGGGAATAGGGTAGGGGATTGGGCCTCCGGTAAACTCACTCACTCGGCGAAACACAGCGCAAACGCTGTTTCACGCCGGTTTTCTGTGAGCCCGTGGTATTTCTCCGGTCGAGCCGGCCTATTCGTGCCGAAGCATGGCTCTACCACGTAAAAATCCTTTTATTGTATAATATTTTTCATTCCTATCTTGATATCTATTCGCGTTCGGAAATGATTAAATATTATTTTTTAGCTAATATTTACAATTACCGATGATAGCTTACTTAAATACTTGTAAATTTTAATACAATTTGTTCGGTACCGAAAGTACCGAAATTCCCGGTTCTCAATTTTTGATTCCCGGTTCTCAGAGCAATTCAAAATTTCGGGAATTCCTGGGAATTTCGGGACCGGGATTTCCCGGTTCCATACCCTACCTTCAACGGTCCACAATTTTTTCTTACAGTCGTGGACACGCCGTATACTTGTAGTGTAGCTGTTTATCTATTCCTCTTTCTTTCATCTGTGCATAGTCCCGCTGTTGCCAAGGAGACTGTTTTCCTTGTGATTTGTCGCGCTCTACACACAATGCAATAAGAATTCTCTGATCTGTTTCGCTGGTTTTTTGTATTCCGAGCCTATTGTCACATTTGTATGTCTCGTATTCGAAGGTTATGCGCACCTACTGTGTAACTTTTTTTTCGGTTGAAAATTGAAAGTGTCCACGA
The DNA here is from genome assembly GCA_905404095.1 of Glaucopsyche alexis. Taxonomy (NCBI): domain Eukaryota; kingdom Metazoa; phylum Arthropoda; class Insecta; order Lepidoptera; family Lycaenidae; genus Glaucopsyche; species Glaucopsyche alexis. The sequence continues at coordinate 5,719,783 of FR990064.1, read as the reverse complement.
ATGGCATAGAAAAATATTTATAAGTGATACTGATACATACCAAGGAAGGTAGATATTTAGTGTTTCGATCATATTCTTACAATAATATAAATTACATCTCTAAAATAAAATATAACATAGGTATTGTGGCTTTTTATAAACATAATTTCTTTTAATGTCCCTACAAAATTTAGCCGTTCTACTAATAGATGGCCTATGACTCCTATGAGAACTTATCGATCCTATGAGCTTTACTTGGGTAGCCAATAGCCATATATATTGTCATACCTATTCTCCAATAGACAGTATAATAATTAATAACTCCCCACCGATTTCGGTGACGGTGGCCGGTTTCATTGAAACCAGGCCAGTTACGCAGGAGTAATTTTATAGTGCCCAAGTGTGCGCAGTACATAAGAACACTCTCTTCCTTTACTCTCGTAATCCAGTGGGACGGATAACCGACACGACTGACGAGAGATCAGGCGCAGGTCCGACTTTTTACATGCCCATTCGACGCATGGATCATCTCTCTTGTCAGACAATCAGGTGATCAGCCTGCATTGTCCTAACCAAACTTGGAAACAACATTTTTTTGTAGTTCCAATGCGGGAATCGAACCCACGACCTCCGATTCGAGAGCCAATGCTCTAACCACTAGACCACGGAGGCTGTTGATAGACAGTACGACTAGGTACTGTTAAAGTAAAATGCACATGTGCTGGTGCATTTGTGATAAACAACGGCATTTAGTTCATCGATATGCATGACGCATCTTGCAGCTCGCTCCTGTTCACAAATCCACAACGCATCTGCATTGTACGAACTCGCATGCAGATCATGAGACCCATTGACGACTGCTATAGTCAAATTAACCAGACAAGATAAAAAATGTAAACAAACATTTAGGGGTTTGCATCCTTTGGGTCAAATTGAATTGCTTCCGCTGGCGTTAAAAAAGCAAAATAGCGGATTATGTTGGCGGTATTGAAGTTAGCAAACGTGTCCTGGCCGATAATAATCTGTTTTCTTTCTTTAGCGCTAGCAAGCGCTAACAAGCACTATTCTCTTTTTAGACTTAATTCATGTTTTATTATATAGCCAATCTGTCCTAAGGCGAATCTGTCCCAAGCGGAACAACTCATTAAGGTAAAAGCACTAATGCTAGACACATTAAGGACGAATCAAACTTCATTGCCAAATATAAAATGTATTTATCAAATAAGTACAGTTGCAATTACTTTTACTGTTTGAGCAACATTTAGAAATTAACTTTTTCATATCAAATATTTTAAGACTGTTGTATTTTAACAAATAATTACAATTTTCTAAGGTTTGTTGTAGACACTAAAAGATGACAGCGTCGAAAATCAAATCCACCAAAAATAGACATCAATTGGCACTAATAGTAGACAAACACCACATCAAGTTACCCATTTAAATTTAATGGAAAATTAAATGTATGTTTCAGCCTATCACCTGCAACAATATTTTTTTATGTAATTTGAGAACTTCTACCTATTTGAGATTCACTTTAACTATTCTAATCTTTTTCATTTTCATTGAATACAGTTTTGGTTTTATCGCAGCATACTATTGCCATAACCTTAATCTCTTTGCCTGATATTTTTGGACAACGCAAAGAATCTAGTGAAACTTCTTTTTTCCAGGAAAGTTAATAATTAGGCAGATTATTTTCCTTATTTTCTTCATTTGTTTCTACATTCTATCCATTTCTCTTCACAGCCTTTTGACTTTTCTTAGCTAATTTCTGACAGTCTTAAACTTTCTTTCTTCTTCATTCTTCTGTTTATTCTCCTTTCTTTTTTCAAATCTCCTTTTTAGGGTTCCGTAATACATAAAGAACCCTTATAGTTTCGCTCTGTCAGTCTGTCTGTCTGTGTTTGTAGCTTGTATTATCGATATAAATGCATGAAATTGGGTATAGTTATAGATGGTGAAATTGAAATGAAATTGGGTATAGTTATAGATATAAAATAATAATAATTTTATATTTTAGGGGTGGATCTTCATACATAGGAAGTGGGGATGAAAAATATTTTTCATTCTACCCCATCGTGTGGGGTTTCGTTGAATTGGTCTTTTAAAATAAATGTAAGGTTTCATATATGACTTTTTTACAAAGTTGACCATTTTCGAGTAATCGGCCTCCAAAGTGGTTTGTAAGTTGGTCCCCCCCTGGCATTTCTAAACTATGAGAGATAGAAACTTGTAAGTTTCCATGCTGATAGATCATGCTAAAAACTCTTTAGGGAAAAATTTTGAGCGAAATCGGACAATAGCTTTTGAAGTAATTCGCAGAAAAGCTATTGCACGTTGATAGTTACGGAACCCTCCCTAAACAAGTCCTGACATGCTCTTGGTTATTTTCTTTTCATCCATTTCATTCTTTTTTCTCTCCTTTTTATACTATTGTTTCTATTGTGTGTTAGACACAACAGAGGGTATTTTTTTCTGTCTTCCTTTTAACTTCATATGAAATTAATGAATACTAATAGTATAACCTAATAGTTGACATCGAGTTTACCCTAATAGTTGACACTGTCTTCTTTTAGTTAGAATAGTGTAAAAGACACGAAACTCAGACAGGAACTTATTTTCTACAGCGTAAGGCTAAATTTGCATTAAAATAAGCTAACAAATCCAGTTCGATGTAACCCTAGTAGAAGACACACATGTCATCTTTTAGGTTTTGATTCATTTCTGGTACTAATAGTAAACACCACTAAAAATTTATACAAAAACAAGCCAAAATAACAAGGAAATGGTCCTAATTAATCAAGAATTTTATACATTTTTAATATCGAAACTAACAGTAGCCAATAATCATATATATAAGAAAAAATTATACCTGAAAAAAGTCAGTTGCCTTAGGAAAAACGCTAAGAATTAAGCGCAACACGCCAAGCTGCTTACATTGTTTATTGTCAACTGATGCCATTTTCAAATTTGCTTCTGAATGTACACAAACTTTTGAGCATTTATCATAGATGAGACTAGGTGTCTTTAACATCAGTAGTAATGTTATTTAAATAATTAGTTTTCTTATTAGAAAACATTTTTCTTGAAAATGTCGTCTTTTAGTTCAATGTCGAGCATTAGTGCTTTTACCTTAATACTACTGAATACTTAACCGGGTTTGTTTTGTTTATGTTTATCCTTCGTATGGCATACTTTAGTATTGATCTACGTACGTACTTGTGTATCTCATTGTGATAAGCGCTCGGAAATGTACGCATGAGTCACGACTCACGACTTACGCGCTAAGATATAGTAGTCTAGTTCAGTGTTTTTCAACCTGTGGGTCGCGACCCCCTGGGGGATCGCGAAACTTCTGTAGGGGGGTCGCCGGAGGTCGAGAGAACTTTAGTAAAAAAACAATAAAGATTAAAAAGATTGATTTATTAAGTAAGATAATTTTAACAAAAGGATATATCGATCATCGATATCATCGATGTATGTAATTGTAAAATAATGTCTTTGACGTACTTTAATATGTACTTATATCCGAATCCTAATTATGGAGACGTATAAAAACGTCGTATGGAATGAATATTTGTTACACTGTAACATATTACACATACATACATGATAAAAAAGCGAAGGGTCGGGGGGTCGCGAAATATTTTTTCATACAAGGGGGGTCGCATCATGAAAAATGTTGAAAAACACTGGTCTAGTTCATTGTTTTTCAACCGTTTTCATGATGCGACCCCCCTTGTATGAAAAAAATATTTCGCGACCCCCCGACCCTCAGCTTTTCTATCATGCATGTATGTGTATGTTACAGTGTTACAAATATTCCAAACGACGTTTTTATGCATCTCCATAACTATTATTCGGATATAAACTGTACATAATATAGTATGTCAAACACATTATTTTACAATTACATACATCGACGATATCGATGATCGATTTATGAGTATATCCTTTTGTTAAAATTCTTTTACTTAATAAATCAATAAATAATAATTAAAGGTGAATAAAAAAAATCTTCATTGTTTTTTTACTAAAGTTCTCTCGATCTCCGGCGACCCCCCTACAGAAGCTTTTTTAACCTGTGGGTCGCGACCACAGGTTAAAAACACTGGTCTAGTTCATTGTTTCTCAACCATTTTCATGTCGCGACCCACGAAAAAAGCCAAAAGTTAAGTAAAAAGTTTTGCGACCCCGTCACTATAAAACTATAATAATATGTACCTACATAGCGCACTATTTTTATCAGCTACTTCGTACTGCCTTAGAATTAAATTTGTTGACGAGCTGACAGCAGCGTCATCTTCCGGGTCCAATTGCAAATCTTAAACATTCAGAAACCTTCTTTGGCTCATGCACAACAACTTTGCTAAAGATCATCACATGATTAAATACATAGTTTACGATTCTATAAAGGACATACAGACAAATATTCATTTTTATTATGAGCTCTAGGTACGTTATATTAGCCTTCATTGGTTCGAACGTTTGAATGATTTTTTCGACGTACTATACAAAAGATTCGTTCGGAAAACGAATCTTTTGTACCTATATAGGTATGTAGTTTGTATTATTATTTTCAACAAACTGCGACCCCCTTTAAAAACAAACTCGACCCCCCAAGGGCCGCTAGTCGCGACCCACCGGTTGACAAACGATGGTCTACTAGATAACGTTACGACGGAAGCCGTGGTATTGAGACTGGATTTGAGGTTACGTAGACTGGATTAGACCAGAGTCTAGACTGACAGACGAGACAATTGACGCCTGTAGGTCGTTTCTGCTAATTAAATCTTACAATATTGTTTAGAATTTAGACGCATCTCGATCACAGACATCTATTGATTAGACCACGCAAGTCTCTATTTAGTGACGAATATAAACGATTCAAAGGCCGTTGCCGCGCGCCGCCCCGTCGTTTTAGTATTTTAGTTTTCATTTGACGTTTGGCACCGAGAATATTCGAGAGGAAATGGCGCTGAAGGAAGTAAATTTCACTCCTCCTTACACGGGAAGTTACACGCGAAGTACATACACTTGCGTGGTCTAGTCAATAGTTGTCTGATCTCGATTATATTGTTTCGAGATGTTGCCCGCGACTTCGTGCGCGCAAATGTAAATCTCGCGAAAACCCGTAATAATAATTAAAAAAATTTAAACACCCGACTGCGTAAAAAGTGTACCAAACTAAGTACATAATTAAAACTGAAAAGAAAAAAACAAGCACTTAGATATCCGGTGGTCTAGGATTCTATAATATATTATTGAATTAATACTATTGGAACATAACAACTAAACAGTCAGGATCCATTGAAAAATTAGATTGGCTGTCGAATACGCAGTCGGGTGTTTAAATTTTTTTAATTATTATTTTTTATTTTATACTTTTTAGTTGAGTACCTAGCTAGCTATTTACCAGGCTGGATTTCCTATCAGCATCAGTACTACATCACAATTGCACTGGAATGTGAGAATGGTTGTTACGCAACTTTAAATCGATATAGATCCTAAACGGTCAGTCAAATCGAAAAATGTTGAGAGAAAACTAACAATGATTTTTAAATACCTATTCAACGATACCCCACTTGATATAGTTTGTTGACTTTGATTTTTAGGGTTCCGTAATACTTAAGGAACCCTTATAGTTTCGCTCTGTCCGTCTGTCTGTCTGTCTCTGTCTGTCTGTCTGTCTGTCTGTCTGTCCGCGCCTCTAGCTCCTGTAATTATGAATATAAATTGATGAAATTTGGTACAGTTATAGATTGTGTATAGATCACAGTTTCGGGATTATAAAAAAATAATAATTTTATATTTTAGGGGTGGCTCTCCATACATGTGAAGTGGGGATGAAAAATATTTTTTCACTCTACCCCATCGTGTGGGGTATCGTAGAATAGGTCTTTTAAAATAAAGGCAAGGTTTCATACGTTACTTTTTTATAAAGTTGACCATTTTCGAGTAATCGGCCTCCAAACTAGTTTGTAAGTTGGTCCCCCCCCTAGCATTTTTAAACTATAGGAGATAGAAACTTGCAAATTTCCATGCTGATAGATCATGCAAAAAACTCTTTAGGAAAACTATTGTGAACCAAATCTATATACGTGGTAGAGCCATGCTTCGGCACGAATGGGCCGGCTCGACCGGAGAAATACCACGGGCTCACAGAAAACCGGCGTGAAACAGCGTTTGCGCTGTGTTTCGCCGAGTGAGTGAGTTTACCGGAGGCCCAATCCCCTACTCTATTCCCTTCCCTACCCTCCCCTATTACCCTATTCCCTCTTAAAAGGCCGGCAACGCACTTGCAGCTCTTCTGATGCTGCGAGTGTCCATGGGCGACGGAAGTTGCTTTCCATCAGGTGACCCGTTTGCTCGTTTGCCCCCTTATTTCATAAAAAAAAAAAAAAAAAAATCGGACAGTTACTTTTGGAGTAATTAAAAAAAAGCATATTACGCGTTTATAGTTACGGAACCCTCCTTAGACATGTCCTGACATGCTCTTGGTTAGGTTATTTTAATTTCCACAATATGGCGTCCAGTAGTCGCCATATTGAATTTTCACTAACGTCATGTCTTTAGTGACACTCGCCGGACTAAGAGGAATCGATTGACGTGTGAATCATAAAAATCGGCCCAGGCGTTTGGTCTGTATAGTGCTTCAAAGGAACATACATACATACATACATACATACATACATACATACATACATACATACATACATAGGCTGATAAACACATTACCACTCCTTTGCGTCGCGCAGTCGGGTAAAAAGGTAGCCCTTCTCCATATGTCTTTCCCCGTAGTATACTCTATATTTGTGCCAAATTTTATGAAAATCGGTTCAGTAGTTTAGAGGAACACCAAAAAAAAAAGTATTTGTAAAATCTAAAGCTTCCGCGATCAATGTGTGCGAGTCTGCGAGTGCGATAGAGACAACTGCAACTTGAACTGAAAATGCCAACTAAAAAAAATTAACGATTCGTGGTCCTCTCATTCCTTCTCCAAAACTTAACCGATTTGAGTACTTTTTCATTAAAAATTAAAAAAAGTCTTGAACTGTCTTCCTATGTTTTTATTTTTTTTTATATTTAACTACTGACGACCTCTGTGGCTCAGTTGGTTGAGCGTGTTGGTGCTCAAGCCGGAGGTCGCGGGTTCAAATCCCGCCGAAGGAACAAAAAGTTTTTCTGTGTTCCTGGGTCATGGATGTGTATTAAATAATATGTGTATAATATAATAAAAATCTTAAATATGTGTATAGTATAAAAGTATTAAAATATTTCCGTTGTCTGGTACCCGTAACACAAGTTCTTCGAGAACTTACCACGGGATCAGATTGTCGTGGTGTGAAGCGTCCATAGATATTATTATTATTATTTATTTATTTATTTACAACTTCTATCATCTACATAACTTAGTCAAATTTGTTTTCTGGATGTTTGAACACAGGGGAAAATCTGGCTATTTTTTAATTAATTGAAATTCCATATGTATCTCCTTTAATAATTAATTTATGAAAAAAAAAGGAAATCATAGGAACATGTTAATAGTATCCATAGATATTCATAAAAAAAATTGGTACTCTACCGGCATTATCCAAAGAGGAAACAGGGGACTACGTTTGTATGTTTTTCCATACATTTCGTGGCACTGGTGTTTCCTCATAAGGAGCCTATTTAATGCAATAAATGTTTCCTCTTTGTAATATTAGTATAGATTATAATTATATTATATTCCATATTATAAAGTTATCAGCGGTTTTCAATATTATGTGTCAATACACCATACTCAGTTTTGTGGTGTATTAGTTATTGTTTTCAACCGCAAGTATTATATATCCAGTGTGAATTATTTTCCCAACCACCGATTGCTCTCACTCGTCCCCTTCTGTTTGTCCCTTTTTTGGTCAGAGACTTGGGAGCAATGATTTAAAAAGTAAGGATAAGGAAGAAACATTTTGCAAAAGCCTTCTACTAAAACGTTTTTGTCTTGTTAACGCAGCGTGCCCTGTTTCTCGAGTCTCTAAGATATTAAATGAGTCTCGAGTGCTGTTTTGGGACACCCATGTTGAAGATATTTTACGGGCACACAGGGCCTGTCCTTACGGCTTTTTTACCCCTTTAAGACGCACGCCGTACGGCCGTAGTATTGTATTAAAACTTTGAGAAGCCCTCAAATTTAAAAGCCACCTTAGCTTAGCTGTATGACCAGTGCCGAGTAGCCACCATTCAACAGTTCAGTTTTGAACCAAGTACACCTTTATTAAGTCGGTGGCATTAATTTCCTGCCCGTCGCTGTTGGTCCAATGTTGGGCCCATAAGGACATACTATTTTTATCGTAATCTCGTGATGTAATGTACTATCGAACAAGTTGCCGTCCGACCAGGCTAATAAATAATAATGAAAATCGGTTAACAGGATCGATGAATCATGCGCACGCAGTACGCATATACTCAATACGGATAATCTCAATAATAGTAAATACGGAGTTCAACCACGTCTACAGTCGTTGCGGTCACTTATTTTGTGTTTAAGGCCGGGTAGACCAAGCGAAATAGGCATTTAACGCTTCCAAGAGTTGCCCGCAATTGCCGCAAAGCGAGCCGCGCGCCTACGTCGCCGGCGTGAACTTACATGAACCCAAAGTGTTACAGTGTAGTCGTGTCGGCAGTAGGTCATCTTATTTTATTATCTGTATTGAAAAAGATAATAAAATCCATAGGTAACTGTTTTAATGCAACACATAGCACACATAATTTGAATAGATATTATAGGTAGGTACCTAAGTAAAAAATGCTTAAATTTTATTCAATTACTAGCTGATGCCCGCGGCTCCGCCCGCGTATGTACAGTAACCCATGGGAATCGTATATGTCCCGCGATAAAAAGTAGCCTATGCCCTTCCCTATGGTCTACTTTATGTCTGTGCCAAATTTCATGATGATCGGTTTAGTAGTTTTTTCGTGAAACAGTAAATAAAGTATCCCACGGGAACCGCACATTTCCCCGCGATAAAAAGTAGCCTTTGTCTTTCCCCGTAGACTACTTTTCAACTGTGCCAAATTTCATAATAATCGGTTTAGTGGTTTTTACGTGAAACTGTAAATAAAGTATCCCATGGGAACCGTACATTTCCCCGCGATAAAAAGGTAGCTTATGTCTTTTCTCAGGCTCTAGAATATCTGTGTACCAAATTTCATTTAGATCGGTTCAGTAGTTTTGGCGTGAGAGACGGACAAACACACACTTTCCCATTTATAATATTAGTATGGACTAGCTGTTGCCCGCGACTTCGTCCGCGTCAACTGATGGCGCAATAATGCATTAATTTCGACCAAATTTACATACATATACATAGATTTTTTTACATCATTTAAAGAGGAATAATTATTTTATACATATTTTTTGGGTAACTTAGCCGTTTACGTAGCGCACGCAACACGCTGTGTTCGATGTGTGCATGGAGACGAGTACCTATCGTTAGCTCGTGTGGTCACTAAAGTACGTGTCGTTTCGTGAGATAAAAATACTGTATCAGGTAGGTGCTGACGATTTGATGGTAACTACTTAGGCAGACACTTGCAAAAAATGTATTCCTACTGCCGAGTCCGCACGTTTGCCACTTGCCGCAAAATCCAAACCTCCACAAACGTTTGACTTTTTGAAAATCCGGATTTCCGAATTATTCTCCCAAAAATCCGGATTATCCGGATAATTCAGATTTTTTCATTTTTTTTAAATTTGTTGCATATTTTATAAAACTTTAATGTTAATTTTACTACTATGTTGTAGCAAAACTTACACGCGTTAGTAAAAAAAAAGAGTTACTTTTTTATAATTTAATTTAAATAAATTCTTATTTTAAGTTTTAAGTATTAGAATTACAATCTGAATAAATAAAAACATAATGAGATTATATCAAAATTATATATTTAATTATATTTATTTTTTCATTTTTAGAAATATTTTTGATTACGTTTCAAATCCTACAATGTTCAGTTTTATAGTTAGTATATTATTTTAAATAAGGTATGTATATATTGTTATTTACTAAAGGTTCCAGCAGAAAGAATTATAAAAAAGTGGAATAGCCTGTGATCTTTTTAACGCTTTTTTTACATATCTACGGCACAGTTCACCACTACCGTTTTCGTAAAGTTCCATTTCTATGTGAAAGTACTAACGTAGGAAAATTAATACAGTTTAATAAAACGTAGGAAACTGAAAATCCTTTAAATCGAGATCCGGGGAGTGAAGACAAATCATTTGAAGCATGGGGCTGAACACATAATTTTGTATGGACGAAATTGGACCACTTTTGAGTTAATAATAATAATAATAATATCTATGGACGCTTCACACCACGTCAGTCTGGCCCCGTGGTAAGTATCCGAAGAACTTGTGTTACGGGTACCAGACAACGGAAATATATTTAATACTTTTATACTATACACATATTTAAGATTTTTATTATATTATACATATATTTAATACACATCCATGACCCAGGAACACAGAAAACTTTTTGTTCCCTGGCGGGATTCGAACCCGCGACCTCCGGCTTAAGCGCCACTGCACTCTCCACTGAGCCACGGAGGTCGTCAAAGAGTTATTGAAATTAAAAACCATCCACCTGTTTGGGTAATAATTAAACACGTAAATGGTGCTTTTAATTCCCTCGGTAACTAACAGAAGTATAATAAGCAATTCTAAGCACAATTTAAAATCTATAACTGTTGTAAGATCTTTATTTTAACATTTTACTTACAAATAAACAGTAACATCTTACTCTTCATTGCACTTTGAAGTTTCCGCTATAAGATGAAAACTACATTACTTAAAAAAAAAACAGTGGTTTACACAAATCGTTGGTGCTATTTTTGACACCTATATCTTATCTTTAAAATATTATCTAAAAATAATTATTTCTACGCAAAAACAGGAGCGTTGATTTTCATTTAGTTTTGCTACTGACTCGTAAGTTTAGGTTAGTTTAGTTCAATCAAATTAATTTTAATAATAAAAAAAAATATTACCTTCATTCATTCGGCAAAACTCTCTCTAATCTTAAACCAACCAGTCAGGTATTATCGACTCCAAAACTTTTGAAATTCCAATATGGCGGACATACTTAATTTTATAAAAATAATATGGTTGTCCCTTTGTTGGTTTCTGGGGGTGCTGATTACAAAAAAGTCATCCATTTTAAATTTCTTTAGTAACCCCGCAACCTCAAATTTTCTTCATGATGAAAGAAAAAGAAATTTGAAAATCCTGAATTTTCCAAAATTTCCATAGCTTTATACATCGCTCATAATATCTCAAAGTAGAGAATTGCCATATTTTTTTTCTATAATCACTTCTATCTCAGAAACAGTGCATCTTACTTGAAAAATAATGAAAATTACCTCACCCTTAAAAACCCCGCAACCATATATTTTCTTCATGATGGGAGAAAAAGAAATTCGAAAATCCTGAATATTCCAACATTTCTGTAGCTTTATGCATCCCCGGCATCTCAATGTAGAGCATTTATATTTTTTTTATAAAATTGATTCTATCTCGGAAACGGTGCATCCTATTGAAAAAATAATGAAAATTTCCTCCCCTTAAGAACCCCGCAACACCATATTTTCTTCACGATGGAAGAAAAATAAATTTGAAAATCCTGAATTTTCCAAAATTTCTATAGCTTTATACACTGTTCGTGTCAAAGTAGAACATTGCCATATTTTTTTTCTATAATCGCTTCTATTTTAAAAACGGAAAAATAATACTATTACTGGAAAAATAATAAAAATTTCCTCCCCCTTAACCCGGAAATCGCATATTTTTTTCATGAATGCCAAAAAAAGAAATTTGAAAATCCTGAATTTCGAAAAGTTTCTATACCTTACATAGCTGGCACCTCTACAAACTACATGTTAATTTTACGAAGATTGGATAGTCTCCATTTTGGAAAATCCAATTTCATTGGAAGACAATTTTATAATCAGCATATGAAACATGGAAAAAGACATCCATTTTTAATATAAAAAAAATATACGCCATTTTGGAATTTTAAAACGGATTTTATTTTCATATTATTCTGCACCCCCAAAAACCTTGAAAACGATACCCATACCAAAGAAAAAAAAAACCTCCAATAGTATCCAAAACTGGGATTTTCCGTAGCTTGCAAATTGAATTTTTAGCAGCTATTAATTTATCAATCAAATCTTTATTAGCTACTTACATGGTATAATGGTCACCAACTCATCGGTGCTAATTGGATTAAATTTCCCTACTTTTTATCTGCCGATTTTTGTATTTTTTGTCACTTGAGTGATTTCACCAGTTTGGTAATTTAGTCGCCAACATATTAATTCGCTGCCAAATTCAGCAATACAGTATGCTCACGTGCAGTCACCAACTTATTTTTTGTTCACTCGATTAATTATATCCCTTATTCAAATATTGTACGTCTAGAGTACATACTAATTACAATTAAAATATGTAATTTTCATAGTAGTAACCAAGATTCGAAAAAATCGAAAAATCCGGATTTTTAAATGAAAATCCGGATTTTTCGAATTTTTCGAATTTCGAAGTATCCGGATTGCAACCCCTACTTGCGAGTGACTTGGTGTGTTCTGCAAAGGCAAGCATGACGGATGTTGAGTACGTATCCTTATATTTTATTGTAAATAGAACAGCCTCCGTGGTCTAGTGGTTAGAGCTTGGCTCTCGACTTGGAGGTCGTAGGTTCTAATTTCGATTCCCGCACTGGAACAACAAAAAATGTTGTTTCCAAGTTTGGTTAGGACAATGCAGGCTGATCACCTGATTGTCTGACAAGAAAGATGATCCATGCGTCGGATGGGCAGGTAAAAAGTCGGACCTGCGCCTCATCTCTCGTCAGTCGTGTCGGTTATCCGTCCCACTGGATTACGAGAGTAAAAAAAAGAGTGCCTTTGTGTACTGCGCACACACTTGGGCACTATAAAAATACTACTGTGTAACTGGCTAGGCTACAATAAAACCAGCCACCGTCACCGAAGTCAGCGTGGGGAGTTATTTATTATTATTATTGTAAAAACAGAAATCGAAATAAAAAGAAACGAAAAGTACGGCAAAGAAGATGGTAGATGTTACAAATTCATAAAAACTGTTTACTGGCTTATTCAATAATGTACTAAGGCTACTCCACGCATCAGCTACTTTTTTCTCATAATACACAACACAATAATATATCTATGGACGCTTCACACCAAGTCAATCTGGTCCCGTGGTAAGTTCTCGAAGAACTTGTGTTACGGGTACTAGACAACAGAAATATATTTAATAATTTTTATATCATACACATATTTAAGATTTTTATTGTATTATACACATATTTAATACACATTCATGACCCAGGAACACAGATTTTTCTGATGCCCGCAACTTCGTTTGCGCCTAACTGACGGAAGCGGAACCCTATTTTTTAAACGGAACCCTAAAATAAAACTAGCCTATATTAGATCTTATGACATCAGCTATCTGCCAGTGAAAGTCCCGCGAAAATCGGTCCAGCCGTTTCAGAGATTAGCCGGAACAAACAGACAGACAGACCGACACACAGACAGACAGACGGCTGTCCGTCTTTTAAAAATTGGTATTTTATTGTAAGTACCGAATATACTTTCAGATACATTATGTGAAAAGCTGTTAATTTTATGTTACAAACAGACACTTCATTTTTATTTATCTGTATATAGATTTAGTTCAAAAATAAAAAGAAGCATAAAAAAATACAAAACAAACTTTCCTATAGATTTTTATTGTATTATATGTCCATGACCCGGGAACACAAGAAACTTTTTGTTCCTTCGGCGGGATTCAAACCCGCGACCCCCGGCTTGAGCACTAACACGCTCAATCACTGAGCCACAGAGATCGTCTCATCTGGCAAAAGAAACGACGCGGCGACGATAAAATGTAACATGTTATTGTGTATGGTTATATGTATAACAAGCTGATGCCCGCAACTTCGTTTGCGCAGATCTAACGAAAGCGGAACCCTATTTTTTTAAACGGAACCCTAAAATAAAAGTAGCCTATGTTATACCTTATAATATCAGCTATCTGCTAGTGAAAGTCCCGTGAAAGTCGGTCCAGCCATCTCAGAGATTAGCCGGAACAAACAGACAGACAGACGGATAGACAAAAATTTTAAAAATTGGTATTTTATTATAAGTACCGAATATACTTTTAGATTCCTTATATGAAAAGCTGTTAATTTGAAGTTACAAACAGACACTTCAATTTTATTTATCTGTATAGAATTAGTTCAAAAATAAAAAGAAACATAAAAAAATACAAAACAAACTGACTTTCCTTTAGATTTTTATTGTATTATACATATCCATGACCCGGGAACACAGGAAACTTTTTGTTCCTTCGGCGGGATTCAAACCCGCGACCCCCGGCTTGAGCACCAACACGCTCAATCACTGAGCCACAGAGGTCGTCTCATCTGGCAAAAGCAATGACGCGGCGACGATAAAATATAACATGTTATTGTGTATGATATGTATAATTTAGTTCAAAAATAAAAAAAAACAACAAAACAAACTGACTTTCCTACACTGCGTTAGAAACGAAAGAATTGTTCGATAAATACGCGGGTAAGCCGTGCGCTAGCAAAACTGACATAGGTCTGTCCTCCTCAACGCCTAGCGGGCGACTGTGGGGCGACTCAAGCGGCTTACGCACGCTGCATTTCAATAATTATTTAATGTCAAAATAATTAAACCAACATGCAAAATGTAACCACAAATTATTCTTCTTTAAGTTATTAGCTTTTCGTAGATATGATTTTTGAAAGTAAAACTATCATGAACTTCATGAACAAAAAGAAAAATATTCAAATTTAGCCTCCTCTTCGGAATTATTTTTGATCGAGTGAAGTTTTCAATAATATGTTTCGAACCACAAATTGTAAAAGAACATTAAGTAAACAACAATGTGTATTTTTTTTGGCTTTTTAAAGTTACTATTTGTTTGTTTATTATCGATTCAAAGTCATGTAAAATTGGGTCTACGCGGCCTTAAATATTTTAAGACGTCCTAGTGCAAAGTAAAAGGAAAATGTTTAAAATCTGGTCAAGCAGGAACTTTGTTGATATTGTACCTACTGTAATTGCTATTATGTAATGCCAATGACCTTAAGGAATGATCATCATCTTTGCTTAAGGTAATTGACAGATGTAGATTAGACCACGGGCTATCATAGGCTACTTTTTAGTTTTTATCGCGGCAAAATGTACGGTTTCACGGGAATTTCTTTTGCACGCACGAAGTAGCTGATGTCATTTAATCTACACTAATATTATAAAGAGGAAAACTTTGTTTGTATGTTTGTTTGTTTGTTTGTTTGTTTGTTTGTTTGTAATGAATAGGCTCAAAAAGTACTGGACCGATTTCAAAAATTCTTTCACCGTTCGAAAGCTACATTATCCACGAGTAACATAGGCTAAATTTTATTTTGGAAAAAAATAGGGTTCCGTAAGATATTTGGGTTTTTCGGATACAAGGTGTAAAAAATCAATCAGAAAAGTTACTTATTTTGCGTACGCTGCCTAAACTATAAAAGATAGAACCATATAATGTTCTAATTAATTGTAGATATTATAAATATCTACAAAAAAGTCCGCGACACACTATACCTATCTATGTCGAGTGAGGCACAACAACCATTTTTTTATTTAGAAATCTTGAATTTTTTTTGGACTACATTTAAACGCGTTTATTTTACTCATGCTATTAATCCTTATCAAAATAAATTATTTCATCACTAAGAACAGTTTATGTAGATAATATTTGGTCTTTGAATGATTAAAATTGGACGTTTGGTTTCGAAGTTATGGCGAAATTAAAATATTACGATTTCTGCTGCACGGCCCGTTGCGTGGGTGTGTGTGTGGGCGACATTCTGTAGTATTAGTATTAGTATCAGTATTGTACCCGTGCGAAGCCGGGGCGGGTCGTTTTAAATATAATGCTATATCTAAATTTAAAAAAAACAAATATTTTGTAGCTTAATATCGAGTGTAAAAATCAAATGTAAGATCGACAATTTACCTTTATGCGCCCTCTTAATATAATAATATGTATATCAAGTGGTCTCGCACGTCGCGTGACGCGTCTTTATGATAGGGTCCTGTTTTTACCCATTCGGTACGAAACCCTAAAAACATTTTCAATATTGTATACAGAAGTATACAGCAGTGAGTAGTTATTTGCTGAAGAAGTTTTTCTCCAAGAACACTATTCCACGCGGGCGAAGCCGCGGGCAAAAGCTAGTCAAAAATAAAGTGGGCAGCATCTTTTTTGTTTAGTGATAAGTACACTGGTACTTTTTAATGTTTAAAAATTAATTTCGGTGTCATCAGAACTCAGAAGCAAATTCACACAATAACGCATTTCCGAATACGATTATCCCACCAAAAACATTTTCATGTAAAGTGATGCTAAGACGCGTAATGTGATAAATTTACGGACTGTTTTTCTGTTGTACTATTCTTGTAGGAACGAAACGGCCAAGCCACATAACGTGGCTAAGTTCTAGAGTTTGTGAAGCTAGGCTTGTAGAGTTAAGGAGTGTAGAGTCAGAAGTTTGGTACAGTCAGAATTTTGGTACAGTCAGAAGTTTGGTAGAGTCAGGAACTTGGTCTTACATAATTAAGATCTGATAGCTTTTTGACAGTGCGAGTCATATGGTATCGTCTTGGCATCACTTTATATGAAAATATTTTTGGTGGGTTCTCACTTCTTTTGTAAAGTTGTTATGACAGTATTTTTTTTCTTTTTTATTCTATTGTTACTATTTATAACACTCTATTATTACTATTTATAACACGGATCTCTACAACAATTTTCAGACATCTAGATTTAAAATTTGCTTGGGTAAGTCTCTTACAAATTTTCATCCCCTACTTTAAGGTGTTGGAGGTTAAAGTTCCAAGTTTAATAATTTTCATGTTGCTTATGTGCTAAAACTAGCTCCCCTACCAAATTTCAGCTTTGTAGGACATTTGGAAGTGCCCTATAATTTTATTGATAATAATCAGTGAGTCACTGACGAAATCAGGTGTTTTTAGATATTATCAATAAAATCAGTATAATACCTATGCAATCATAACTTTCGGTTTAAAGATCTTTATTCCCAAAAAGACAATGTCACTTATATGAGAACATAATAGTAAAAAGTTAAAACAATTAATGTTGACCCGATTATGTGGGTAGACTGAAAAAAAATAGTACATCAAGACGTGTCCAAGTTGCGAGTTCGCTGCATTATATTTATTATCAATCTAAGCCAGTGGTCCAAGTAACAAGCGTTTTTAATTGGAATAAATATGATTTGCGAGTTTTTTCTTAAAAATGTTGAGCGAGGTCGCCTCTTTGACAACTTTACATATTTAATTAGTCTGCTACTGGGAACATATCTTGAAAATTTCGTTTATCTGGTATAATCCAAACCCAAGTTATGAGGGTTTAAAAAATCGATGAAAGTCGAAACGCTTCGAGAAAAGATGGTCTGGTAGGGCCCTTGCGCTTCGCTTAGCTCGTCTTGGCGGAGGCAAGCTACCTGCCCCCAGATATGGTTATTGGTAATATATAGCGTATTAATATATTTTAAATTACGAAATGCTTTTTACATTATTTACGTGGTAGAGCCATGCTTCGGCACGAATGGGCCGGCTCGACCGGAGAAATACCACGGGCTCACAGAAAACCGGCGTGAAACAGCGTTTGCGCTGTGTTTCGCCGAGTGAGTGAGTTTACCGGAGGCCCAATCCCCTACCCTATTCCCTTCCCTACCCTCCCCTATTACCCTATTCCCTCTTAAAAGGCCGGCAACGCACTTGCAGCTCTTCTGATGCTGCGAGTGTCCATGGGCGACGGAAGTTGCTTTCCATCAGGTGACCCGTTTGCTCGTTTGCCCCCTTATTTCATTAAAAAAAAAAAACATACTTATTTACATTATCACAATATATTAAGTCGCATATAAATTATCATATTATTTTAATTGGTGTAGACTTTTGTGTTTTAAGACTTTTTCTGGAATAATATTTTTGGGTTGAAATTTGAAAAGGTCAAAAAACTTGGCAAAATACATACGTTGGAAAAGCAAAAGTTGACAGACAAAGATCCATGTTGCTCACATGGATAAGCATTTACCCCCTTACTAATAAACGCTGTCATAAGCTTGGAATCGTTATACAGTGTTTTGTCTTCTTCAATCGAATTAAAAATGTCACTTGTGTGACGGGAACAAAACATAGTATAACTATTCAAAGCTTATGACAGCGTTTATTAGTAAGGGGGCTAGCGTATAATTGTGGTGTAAATATTTTTAGGGTTCCGTAAAAGGGTAAAACAGGCCCCTATTACTAAGACTCCGCTCTACGTCAGACACCAGGATGAATCTCATGAACCGTGATAGAGGGTTGAAATTTTCACACATTATGATGTATTTCTGTTGCCGCTAAAACAAGTACACTACGGCCGCTGTATCTTGGCGGGTCTGAACATAGGCTCTGCGAACTTTAGCGCATGTACAACTCGTGAAGAAAACTGTTATTGTATTATTTTTATATACCTATGTACTAATACAATTTCCCTAATACAGTTGACCAATTAGTACAAATAAAATAAATACGAAAACACTTAGAAACAGTTATTGCGCGACCTTCTGCGCGAAGTTCACACTCGCCAAGATACATCGGCCGTATTGTAATAACTACATCGTTTGAATAAAATAAAATAAAAAAACAAAAAAACCGTGTGGTGTCGTGGGACACCTGCAGATAGGAATGAAGTTCCTTATTATAAAATATTCATTTCAAGTCACTGATGATCAACAAAATTATATGGTCTGTGAATGTCCTAGAAAGCTGAAATTTGGTATGTAAGCTAGTTTTGGCACAAATACAACATCAAAATTGCCAAACTTGGAAAGTTAACCTCCAACCCCTTAAACCAGGGGATGAAATTATGTAAGAGACTTACCTACGAAATTTTTTACTTTCGACGTCTGAAAATTATTTATCAAAACTACCTACTTGATGCAGTTTTGGAGTCTACTCATTGCAAACAAAAAACAAACAATCTATGTAATCGGTCCTTGTTTTAAAAATAAATACACGTGTTTATTTACATCATTGATGCCACTAGCTACTTTGTAGCTATCTTCACGTCATAAACATAATAATTAGTGTAACATAATAATAATATTATGTAGAAATTATGTTGGCAAATAACTAGTATCGTTTCCTTTATTGCTTGTTTTTTTCTTACGCAATAATTTTATTTAAGTAGTCTGTTATTCAATTTTACTATTTTCTAAACGCTAGATCAGAGGTTCCCAAACTTATTTCGTCTAACGTCCATTTTGAAAGTCAGTTATTTTGCACCCCCCTCCCCCATTTTTTTCACCATAAAAACCACAATAACATATTAGTCTCGCCTGGAGAGTATCTTTTGTCTATTCATAAATTAACCAATATACAACATTGAACAATAATAATACTACTCACATCAGCGCCCCCCATTTTTTTTACCTCCACCCCGCCACAAGGGGGCGTTATCGCCCACTTTGGGAAAGACTGCGCTAGATAAACTAGTCGCGGAGTGAACTCACCCTTAAGCGGTTAAGGCAGAAGAGTTATTTTTTGTGGTCGCGACAGAAAACAGCACTGTAAAAATATGTAATAGCTGGTAGAGCTGAAAATCCAGTACCAAATGTCAGATTTGGCAACTCCATGATTTTCAGCTCTGTTGTGTTAGCGCACAGTTCTATGTAACCTACAGCGATGTTTTTACTCGTTACGAACACATGAAAAAAAAAAACGCTTGTGGGAACGAGGCCTTAAGCCCCAAGTCATGCGGGTTTGATTCCCGCAAAGTCTAGTAACTATAGACTCTAGTTTTTCGAATTGGCCTCGAATTACTGGCGATTTCACCTCTTTGCAGACCATCGGTTTAGTTTGATGAATATAAAATTAGTACCTTTCTACTCCTACTAACCTAACCTATCAGGTTATCTGGCCACGCTCACTGGTCGCGCGACGCGGGTCGCGGGGATTGTTTAGTCATTAGTGCTCCAATATATAAATTCATACTAAGCAGTGGCTCCCCGACCCTATTTCGGTCAATCAATTACTATTTGTAGAGTAGAAGCGTCCATAGATATTATTACTCCTCCAACATCTTACCTATCACCTTCCACATTCCAGGACCGCGTGCTGACCATCACCGGCCAGATCATGGACCAGGTTCTGGGCGAGGAGCGCGTGGCTCGCGGGTTCCGCGTCAAGTTCCCCGAGGACGTGCTGCAGGACAACCTCGCCGGCCAGCTGTGGTTCGGCGCCGAGGTAGGTCATCTCGACTCACAAATACCTCTCATAAGGGTCCATCCACATATTACGTCACAGCGGATGGGGGAAGGGGGAGTCATACTAAATGTGACAGTACATGTTAAATACAGGTACAGGGATACTAAAAAACGTGACATTGGGTGTTTCAAAAAGTCGAAATTTTGTATGACGTAATATGTGGATGGCCCCTAAGTCGAGGCTAACCCCAACAACCCAACAATCAACATCGGGTCGGGTGAATGCTTCACTCTCGATCATGAAACATATAGAGAGGGGATGGGTTATGCAACTGTGCACTGTGATTTCTACTCGGTCCTGACGTCATCACAATGGGCGTGGCCTAAATCAATGTACTGTCAGCGTTCGTGCTGTGCACACCTCTGTTGTGATTTCGATAACTTTTACTTTTCGAGTTTCTAAGTAGAATACGATGAAATGTTTTGTCTTGTCATGTAAAAATACTCAAATAGGCGTTTAGATGCTATGAAGGGATTATATTTCATACAGTGTAACATATTAAAAACTAAATTTATCATAATAATTGTAATTGTATTTTTTTAGCGTCGTCGGTTAAATTTGAAATTATTCTTCTTGCATTGGCAACATGGCGTTTTTAAGCTTTGATCATTTTACGCCCCTGCCGACCAAGATGTAATCTTGCGTTTAGTGCCATCTAGTGTGAGATAGCAAAACTACTTAGTAAGGTCGATAACGAACGAAATTTGCAGTTTTGCTATTGACCGGTAGATGAGTGGGCGGAGTCAGACACTTGTGTGTCTATATGAGAACTAGCCAAGACCTTAGGCTACTTTACATTACCCTAAGTTATAACAAGAAATGATATTTTATGTTGTTATAAATAAATTTCAGGACTGACCATTGAACTTGGCACCCATTTAGATTTTACTTATTTTGTTGTTGAAGTCAACAACCAAGGCAATAGGCATATATCATATTATTGAACTTGGCTCTCATTTCACATTTATGTTTTTGATAGGATGTCATTACTTTTTGTACATAAATTATAAGTAGGTACTTATTTATAACAAAATTAATAACAAAGATAAGTGGTCTTAATAGAATCAATTAAGTGAAAATAATAAAATGATAAAAATTTACTAGTTTCCGATTTATTCCTTTGTATTCATCTAATTACCTATCTGCATGCCAAATTTGAACGTTCTAGGACATCTGGAACTGGGTTAGAGTTTTGATCTATAGGTCAGTCAATGATAAAAATGACGATTTTTGGACGTTAATATCTAAATAACTGTATGAGGTGTGTTTATGAAATTTGGAGCACAAATGTATGTCTCAATATACGAGCAAAGTCTGAACATTTATATAAAATAGTTTTTGAGTTATGAGGGGGTCAAAAGTGGCTCCAAATGGTTCGTGTAATATTACACACGGCGCTGCTCGCCAGTTCTTTTACTTGCTTGACACGCTACCGCGTGTCTAGATTCTTTGCCTACGGTGACCATTCGTTATCTCTTGGAATGCTTGTGAGTATTTAATAGCGGGCGGGGGAATACTCGAGTACGTTAGGTACATCTACAAGTTATGATATCATGAAATACAATAGCTATTATTTACTGAAATACATCTTTAATGCACGGTTTCTGAGGTGAATTTGTCGGTAGTTTGCATTCACATTGTACATTAGTGCTAGTTCGATGACTGGTTCCAAATAAAAGAGATGCAATAGATTTAAACTAAGTTTAACTGAACTGACCAATGAGGTCCATTTATCGATTCCATAACTCGTAATTGGCGTTACTTATACTGATACTGAAAATAATTAAAAAACTTAACACAAAATGATTATTTTTCTTGATTAAAATAGTTTTAAACTCCATTTCACTCTCAAAGCAATAAATGTTTCTCATAAAACGAATTACACTTTTGAATTATACCAAAACAATATAACTTTATCCGCGAATTTCAGATTCATCTAGTGACCACTAGATATGACACTTGAGATTCGGAAACTTTGCGCCGATTAAACTTAGATAGAGTTTATGCAAAATTCAGTAACCGGGCATCCAATATTTCTGTAAAACAAAATGGTATCGCAATGAGGGTTTTTAAATTCGTGACATCTGACAGCTTTTTGACACAACAAAGGACCGTTGGGCTACCAAGCGCCGCCTGTTGACTGAAAAACAATCAAAATATCTCATTGATAGTGTTTAATACCGCTTACGCCACCAGATGGCGCTTTGTGTGCGTTGGGTTTACCCCCTAGCGGCAGAAAAAATATCAAACACTATCATTTCACTCTCTCTACTGTGACCATTACAATGGCGATTAGTACGCCCGTTATTTTCTATTGTGAATGAACCCAAATCGATTCCGCATGACTTGCTAGCGTGTGACCTGCATTTGCCGAAATTATGAATGAATTGAACGAATAAGGATTACCTGTTACAGCGAAATTATTACGTTAGGCTGGGACTATGTATGATCCAGAATCCGGCCGGCC
This sequence comes from Glaucopsyche alexis, assembly GCA_905404095.1. Classification (NCBI taxonomy): domain Eukaryota; kingdom Metazoa; phylum Arthropoda; class Insecta; order Lepidoptera; family Lycaenidae; genus Glaucopsyche; species Glaucopsyche alexis. The sequence continues at coordinate 5,696,916 of FR990064.1, read as the reverse complement.
CGGGCAAATTCAGAGCACTGAAAATAGAACTCTGTGCCAATACAACAGAGTTGAAAACGAACTCACGAGTGTCAAGTCAAATGTTAATGTCAAATCTGACAACCCGACACTCGTGTGTTCGACTTTCAAACCTAATTTATTTAAAAATCCAGAGCTCTATTTTCAGTGCTCTGAATTTTTCCGGACCCGTCGGATTCCGGATCATATAGTCCCAGCCTTAGGTTGAGGCCACAACACTACGTTGCGACGACGCATCGCACAAACGACGTGGAACAATTCTAGTAAATTGTACCTATTGCAATGCGTTGACGTCGTCTTTCGTGGTGTAGCCTTAAATTTCTTTATGCTCCTGACATGGACGTAAAAAAAAGGCGGACGGAAGGTGAGCTAAGCATTGAGTGAAGCCCAACAATGGCGGCGACTTACGTTTGTGTGAGATTAACGGATAATTGCCATTGGCGTACTGGCAAAGAATATATTATATTACTAACTGGTACTGGCGGCCGATCGTTTTACTTTGCTGTGAATGTGTGCGTGCGGCACGTGTCGCTACGATACGGCCGTCTTACTTTGATTGCTTCACTATGTATATTAGTGAAGCGGTGTCCGCCTTTTTTTTACGTTCATGACTCCTGACTTCCTAATGTGCCCAAGTAATGTGTCGCCACGCCAATATCACTCACTAATTTTGTCGTATCTTCCAGTGCCTAGCAGCCGGTTCGTCCATCATGAATCGTGAAGAAGAATCGGCGGCGATGCGTCCCCTGGCCAAAGCTCTCACGCGCAGCCTGGAGACGGTTCGCTCTCTACTCCGAGAGCAGTGTCTCCGACCCAGGGGCCTGGCGCTGCAAGACCACGACGACATGCTGCACGAGAGCCTGAGGATATTCGACAGGTGAGTAAAGCGTATTTCACATTACGCTATAAGATATCGCTTGTAGCGCGCGATAATGTGAGAGGCACGCTTTTATGTCGTCGACATAAGAGTGTTTTCACATTGATTAGTTCCGGTGTCCGATATAGCGCGAATATGTAATGTAATGACAAAGACAGCTATATGTTAAAATCTATACTAATATTATAAAGCTGAAGAGTTTGTTCGTTTGATTGAACGCGATGATCTCAGGAACTACTGGTTCGAATTGCAAAATTATTTTTGTGTTGTATACTCCATTTATCGAGGAAAGCTTTAGGCTATATAACATCACGCTGCGACCAATAGGAGCGAAGAATCAGTGGAAAATGTGGAAAAAATGGGTAAAATTATTCATCTTTGAGGGCATCCGTTGTTTGTTTGAACGCGCTGATCTCAGGAACTGCTTGATCGAATTTAAAAATTATTTTTGCGTTGGATAGTCCATTTGTCGAGGAAGGCTTTAAGCGTAATTGATTTTACTGAACTTTATATATTCATTACACAAAAATATATACTATTTTGTGTTATATATATTTATACAGTGTATAAGCCATACTATGTTTTGTCCTTGTCTGATACGTCGGAAAAGTCGCTTGACAAACAATGCTAAAACATTGTTTATCTATAGTAATATAATAAAGAGGAAAAGTTTGTTTGTTTGTGTTGAATAAGCTCCGAAACTACATGACCGATTTTCATGAAATTTTGCATAGATATAGAGTAGACCACGGGGAAGGACATTAGCTACTTTTTATCGCAGAAAAATGTACGGTTTCTGCGAAATTAACTTAAGCGCGGGTAACATCTAGTAATAATATAAAATAGACAAAAAAATTGTCGCGTCTCTTTGATATAGCACAAATAAAACAAAAATCTAAACTTATGATATTTTAAATGCAACTTAATTTTTTATTTTAGTTTAGCATCATTTTACATAATATTTTAGAATACATTTTCTTATTATCATATCTATGATACATCTCAATAGGAGAATTATCTATTTAAAAGACCGCGTGTGACTAAACATAATATTATTTAAGATATATCACAAAATACCAATCTAAAAATAATTTATTTTCAATTTTATTTCTTTAAAACTCAGTTCTCATTCGCATTCAGCTATACTTAAAGTGTTGTGAGTGTTGATTCTAGATCAGTCCATTTTGTTCGTAAAAATAGAGATTTACTTATTTGACTGTTATAGTGTCTATATACATGTTGGCCCAGTGTTGCCGAGTGACGGCCAATGCCAACGTGTAGACAGCCAAATTGCCTTGCCTCGTCATGGGTCGGTGTTGCTCGTCTAGAGTGAAGCTCAGCGCCAACATGCGTAGAGCTCATTTGTCGCAACTTGTCTTCGCTCGTCGTTGCTCGTTGCCTCACTTCGGACCGGTGTCGGTTTTTGTGCACAAATCAAAGGCGCTCGTCTGCGCCCGTCTGCGCTCGGCTAATTTGTGGGCAGCTCGACAAAATACTCGTCTACATTGGCCGCCTGCATTGGCATTGAAGGAACTTGTCCACACGGTGTATATTAGCACTTGCCTTGTACCTTTTTGTCGACGTTCGCATTGGCGTACACTTTGCCAACATGTACAGCCGACTTTACTTGGAGAGGCGCTTCGCTACGCTGAATGTAAGAGGAGGAATGGATGGTTAGAATGAAAGTGGACGGTAGCGATATAAGTATATAAGGATCGTAGCAAGTGGAAAGAAGTGGTCTCTGCCTATCCCTACGGGAATGAGTCGGTCTCTGCCTACCGCTATGGGAAAGAGGCGTGATTTTTTTTATGTAATGAACCAGGAAACGAGCAGACGGAGCGCCCGATGGACACTCGCTACACCAGCGGAGTCACAGTTGTAACCCCTATGGTGTTGCGACTTGCGTTCCTGGTCCTTAAAATCCCCAATCCCCCCATAGGCCTCCGGTAACCTCACTCACTCGGCGAAACACAACGCAAGCGTTATTTCACGCCGGTTTTCTGTGAGGCCGTGGTATTTATCCGGTCGAGCCGGCCCATTCGTGCCGAAACGTGGCTCTCCCACAGTGATTATATGTTTGTAATAAGGATGTTGCCTAGTGTAGAATATCACAGTTTTACAAATTAAATTTTACAGGCCGATATATCGCTCTCTTTCATATTGTAAATTTCAATGGTTTGTATCTACGTTATTTTTTCAGATATACAAAAATGGGTTCTGGATTGTTTATTAACATGTTGTCTAATATCGAATAGACGAAAAAAATCTTTTTCGGCAACATGCCTATTGTTCCACACGTATAGCCGACTTTACTGACAGCTAACTGTTCCAGACTATTCGCGGAGTTCGAGCTGTGCTACGTGTCGGCGATGGTGAACGTCAAGACGCCGCACGAGTTCGCGGCGCAGCAGCTGATCTGCGTGCTGTTCTCCGAGAGTCTGCGCCGCGCGCTCAAGCAGAATCTGCTCACCCAGGAGCAGGTATGACCTGGGTGTTGGGGGCGTAGCAGGAACATTTTATAACGATTCTCATTCGATATCGTTACGTTAACGTTAATGTTCCTGCACGAATTATACCCTACATAACATAAAAATAATTTTAATAACCTTACCAAGAGCATGTCAGGACATGTTTAAGGAGGTATCCGTAACTATCAACGCGTCATAGGTTTTTCCAAATTACTTTTCGATAATTAATGTTACGTGTTGGGGTTCGAAGGATTTGGAGATAAAGACCTGCTGACTCTTTTGAAGACTTTATTCACTAGCACTATGTCCAACACAAAGAACTAGGTCCGAACACTAAGCACTAAGTCCAACACTAAACACTAACGGTGTCCTTAGTCGTAGCCAAGTCGTAGGTTTCACTCACTGGTATCACTCGTGATCACTAGTTTTCACTTATCGCCTGTTTCGCTTCGAAGGAAGCTCAAACTGAACTCCTCTCGTTCGCATCCCTGAGGCGTATTTATACCAGCCGACATGAGTCCCAGACCTTTCCAGAAAGTTCCCGACTCGCGTGACCGAGCTGTATTTATTCTGGAATGTTCGCACAGCAGCGCCATCTAGTACTGAGTAGTACGCGCTGTCCCTGTTCACACCAAGTGGTTTCATTGGTTGACGCTAGATGGTGCTAGTCTCTTTGTGTGTTCCTAACATTAACTTAAAAAGTTTAAATTAAAATAAAATTATATGACTATTGTCGCCATACTGATACCAATTGATTATTATAATATGACGCAGTATGTGATCAGCCGCATGTCGCTTCCCATGTGCATTTAATTTTAATGATGAAAGATTTTTCAAATTTTTTGAATACAGCCAGTATTAGATTCTGTTGGTAATACATTACATGCCAAATTTTTTCTCAAAAAAAAAAAAAAAAAAACAAAGTATAATGTCAACCATTGCCGTTTTCAGGTGGACTCGTACGACCCGGCGCTGATGTTTGCTGTTCCTCGTTTGGCGATCGTCAGCGGCCTGCTCATATACTCCAGTGGGCCGCTGAGCATAGACAAGCCGACAGGTAAGCTATATGTATATGTCATCGTAAAATGGTAAAAACCGTTAGATTGGCATAAAACTAGTGAAATTGTAAAATGTTGATTGACTTCCGACGCGAATACGCTGCCTATAATTTAACACATTGTTTATAAATATATAGCTTTTAAATCTTTCGACACATTTTTACCATCTCGTTATTAGTTATTTTACAATCTAACGGTTTTTACAATTTTACGGTGACATATACATAATATTATGATCTGAAAGTGCTATCACAATACAAGCAACTACCTGTTGCCCGCGGCTCTGCCAGCGTAAATACTGTATCCCTCGGAAACACTGTACTTTTTCGGGATAAAAAGTAGCCTATGTTTTAATCCAGAGCCCAAACTACTACCATACTAATTTTCATAGAAATCCGTTCAGTAGTTTTTGCGTGAAAGAGGAACAAACATCCATCCATCCATACATCCTCACAAACTTTCACATTTATAATATTAGCAGGATGTACAGTAGCGTAACTCAGCCTGTCCATGAAATTCTTACCTACGAATTACGATTGAGTGTGACCGAGCACTAGGGCTGGTACGTCTACAAAGAAAGTGTTGACAGTGCGCAAGCGTCGCGGCAAAAACTAACTGAAACTCGTTAGTCATTCAATGCAGCGACAAATCCTGACGGTGAGGCGGCGCAGATAATGAATAATTTCGACCGGAGACGACGATATTTAAGAGTAGCTGATGCCCGCAACTTTGTTTGCATAGAACCCACCCTACTTTTAAACGGATCCCTAAAATAAAAGTATCCTATGTAAGACCTTATATCATCAGCTATCTGCCAGTGAGAGTCCCGTGAAAATCGGTCCAGCCGTTTTAGAGATTAGCCGGAACAAACAGACAGACAGACGGACAGACAAAAATTTTAAAAATTGATATTTTATTGTCAGTAACGTTTATACTTTCATGTCTATTGATTAAAAGGCTCTTAATTTGAAATAATTAACAGACACTTCAATTTTATTTGTCTTTACTGATCTGTACAGATGTGCGTGTGCTAAGTGTGAGTTTTTCTGCTCGTATTCAATTGTGAGCTCTTTTGCCGTTTACTAGGAATTTGTATACGTTTACGACTAGGTTCAATTGCATACAAATTCCTAGTAAAAGCCAAACGCGCTCGCAATAGAATGTGAAAAGAAAAACTCACACTTAGCACACCAAGTCGCTCACCCTGGTGCTGTCATTTCCAGAGGAGATGTCCGACATGTTCCGGCCGTTCCGCACGCTGCTGCACAAGATCCGCTCGCTGCTGTGGACGCTGGACCGGCGCGAGCTGCTGGCGCTGGAGAAGCTGCTGTGCACCAACGAGGACATCGCCGACCTCGCCGTGCTCGAGTTGCCCGCAGGTAACGCGTCCCAACTCCCAACTGCCTCCAGGTATACTGGGTGTGTACCCGAAAAAAAAAAAACAATTTGCAGAAAAATACTTAACTTGATTAACAGTTTCTAGAAAAATCTGAACACCACATGTGGTCGATTTATATCGCCACGCGTCTATGACTGAACGTTCATTATGTTATCGGATAATCTTTATATAGTTGTTATGTGTAACAATGTGTCGGACCAATTTTTTTTTTTTTTTTTTTTTTTTTTTTTTTTTTTTTTTTTTTTTTTTTTTTATTAACAACTGTCGGTGTTTATTATCCGACAGCCTTATTTCTGAACAATTTACTACGTATGATAATTATAGCTTTTTTTTTTTATTTTTTTTTTCTAAATAATGGTTTCGCGCCGTTGTGTTCCGTATGATGCTGCGTGTTTATTCCTTGTCAACATTTAGCTTTATTAGCTGTGATTACCTTTGTTGCAATTTCTCTCGCCATTTGTATGAATACTTTTCTTTGATTTTTATTTGTCATAATATCTCTTATGGTATCTGCGTTTATGTTCCTGTTCATTTTATGTTCTGCTTCTATTCTTATGATTTGGTGCTTTGCGCATTCGCAGAGGCAGTGCGTTACTGTTTGCACAGATGTACCATCACAATCGCAAATTTTGGTGTTGCATTTAATTTTGAATCGATCTAGGTACTCGCCAAACCCACCGTGCCCTGTGAGTATTTGTGCCATGAGATTATCTTGTGGTATTTCAGTAATAGTTTTGTGGGCTTGGCGAATACTTCTGAAGAAATGATAGATGTTTTTGTCCCTCCTTTTTTCATCGTATTCACTTTGGTAAATCGCTAGTGTCTTTTTCCTTATCTGGTATTTAACTGCGCTTATTGGCACCGCATCATACGCTGGGGTCGTCTTAGCTCTGGTGGCTTCTTTGGCTAGTTCGTCTGCTCTTTCATTACCTTCCATACCAGTATGGGCCTTTATCCAATACCAGTTTATCATGGTCATGTTTTCCCTTAAATGGTTTCTTATGTCCACGACAACTGGATTTAGGCTGTTTGGGTCTGCTAGTGTCTGGAGTGCTGATCTTGAGTCGGAGAGTAGGTTTGCTCTTCTGCATCCCCGACTTTTGATGTTTGTGAGCATCTGTACTGCCCTCCAGATGGCCATCAGCTCCGCCTGATAGACCGAGCAGTAGCCATCCAGTTTTATTTTACTTGATCTTGTTTCCTTTTCTCCTTCCCACCAGCTGACCGCCGCACCCACCTTGCCCTCCAGCTTACTTCCGTCCGTGTATATGGTTGTTATTCCATTTTGTATATGGTTTAGGTCTTCTTTTTCGGTTATTAGGTGGTAAAGAAGCGGCTCCCGCTCAGCAGGGTGCGGCAGGTCGAACGGATGTGCTCTTATTTCTATTCTCCGGTCAGGATACTCTTCCATAGGCTTGCCCCTTTTAATTCTGTACAGCGCTGCGTTCTCCTTTATCCTGAGGTGCAGAGGTATGGTGCCGCTAAGGAGGGTGCTGTCCATTAAGGAGGTAGTCCGATGGGCTTTTGATATTTTTATTGTGAACTGTCGGTTCATCTGGTCTATTTTCTTCCTAATATATTTCCTTATCATTACAGGCTCCCATACACTGGCCGCGTAGAGGATCGTGGGCTCCACTACTGCGCTGTACAGGATTCTAAGGATGTCGCTGTTTAGCCCCCATGTTGCTTTCGCTGCTGTTGTCATTCTCTTGCATATGTTTATCGCCTTTTTATTTAGCTCCTCTATGTGTTCCTTAAACGTAAGGTTTCTATCTATGGTCAGTCCTAGAAGTTTTAGGCTATTGGAGTAGCTTAGGTTCATGTTGCAGAACTCCAATTTGGGCAGATCAAACTTGGTTTTCTTTGTAACGATTATCGTTTGGGTTTTATGGGCTGCAAATCGGAGTTTGTTTTCCTTTCCCCATTCTTCTATCACTTTCAGGGCTATGTTGGTGATGTCTTCTACTCTTTTACCTTCCCTTCCCGTGGCTATGATTAGCAGGTCGTCTGCAAAGGCCTGAACATGTGCTTCAAGGTCTTCCGCTTTTACAAGGAGTGGATCCATTAGTATATTCCACAATAGTGGGCCACCCACTGAGCCTTGTATGCAGCCCTTTTCTGCCCTTCTTTCTGTTGTGTGCCCTGCGTATGTGATTTTGATTTTTCTGTCTTTTAGGTAGTTAAACATTGTTTTTAGAAGGTGTTTGTCGATGTCTTTACTGTATAGTTGTTGTTTAATCTTGGGCCACCAAGCATTATCAAATGCTCCCTCGATGTCTAGCGACACCACAGCTACAATTTTCTTTTGTCGGACGGCTTGTCTTATTATTTCTGTGGCGTCGTAGAGAGCATCTTCGGTACTGCGTTGGGGCATGAATCCGTATTGTCTCGGATTGAGTAGTCCTCTACGTCCCAGGCTCCACAGCAGTCTCCTGCATAGGATTTTTTCCAGTACTTTTCCCATTATGGGCTGTCGGACCAATTAGCGCCATCATCCTTAATCGCGCTATCGAAGTTTTCTAAGATCGGTGCTATATATACAACAGCTGGAATGCATACAAGTGGGCCTAACCTAACCTAACCGAGCATACCATCTCGCTCGGTCGGAGATCTCCCTTTGGGGCTCCCACATTACTGAACCTGATGACATCATCATCATTACTCCCCACGCCTTCGCACCACGCTAGCTAGCTTTTCAGCCTCATCGAGTACCTCGACCACCAGCAAAATCAATTCCGGGTACTTCGGGCACACGATTTACTCCTTATGTAAAGGCAAGTTTAGGCAGAAAAATAACTATAAAAACTCGGAAAAAATCTAGTGCGAATCGAACCTAAGATACTCAGGTCGTTGACCTCACACTATCACTCCATAGCTGATTTTAAAACGTAACTTTTAAGTTTTTTTTGCCCACAAATAACGTTACAATACGACATAGTAGTCCAGTCCTCATTTCTTTTACCACTCATTAGTAATAAAATATTTTTGCCATTATTATTGATACTATCATGTTTCTATTTACAGAGGACTCCACCGAGGACTCTTGTTACCCGGACATTGGGGAGTTCGTGTCCAAGTTCTACGCCGACCACGCGCATTGTAGAGACCTGTACACGACACAGAGGTAATGTACAACCACATACCTACATCTATTGACTTGACCACGCGAGTGTATGTACTTCGCGTGTAACTTTGCGTGTAAAGAGGAATTTTACTTCTTTTTTATAACTTCCTTTAGCGCCAGTTCCTCTCAAATATTCTCGATGTCAAACGACAAACGAAAACTAAAAAATGCGACGGGGCGGCGCGGCGACGGCCTGTGAATCGTTTACTCGGGGACGGGAGTTATCATCACGAAATCGATGAGACTTGCGTTATTTGTGTGTCTGTGTGTACAACTATGCTCTGTTCGCGATTAGAAGGCTGTGAATCATGGGTACAAAATATAAATGATAAAAGTGACATGATGACGCATAAGCCGTGTTCACAAAGTAAGCCATTTTGACAATTGTGCGCATAATTTACTGCCTTCGAAACGCGAATAGACTATAAATCATGAATTTATAAAATACTAGCCTTTGCCCGCGGCTTCGCTCGAGTAAATAAAGTGTTCCGAAAACAATATACTTTTTCGGAATAAAAATAGTAGCCTTTGTTTTAATTTTGATAGCAGCTAATTTTTTTCCAATTATGTGTTCCAGCTCGAGTGAACCAACTATAACGGATGGAGACTACCTCCCTGACAATATAGAGGTCATGACTCCTATCATAGATGGCCTTAAACGATTGACTGAAGATGTTGACGAATCGGAGAAAGAATCGGAGGTAGAAACTGACAAGAGTACGGAAAAACTCACTGACAGCACCAGTAATGACACATTCCAAAGTGACAAAGACGACAAGAGTAGAAAAACTAGCAGAGCGGAGAGTAGTGATCTATCGTCGCTTAGAAATTTATCGACAAACGGCCTCATGATGTTCGATCCTCTAATTATAAATGCCCTGTCAGCGTCCACATCCAGCGAAAGTAATAGACAAATCCCAGATCAAGATTTGGTTACATCCCTAAATGAACAAGTCACGGAAATAGCCGATAGACTTTCGTCCATAGTTAGTGATGTAGACATACTAGATCATAATCCAATGCATGCCTTTTCAACTAGTGATGTTACCCTAATCACGACTGACAGTACGGAAGATTTGACAGGACCCAGAAATGAACTTCTAAGTTGCCTACCGTCTACTAGTCACGGATACTTGATACCTAACGCCATAAGTCAGGAACCTGTTGTTTTATCTTCCCTATCTCATAATAGCTCTGTTGTGTTCAATCCAGATGAAGACAACGATATAAATAGTGCAATATTAAATCCAGACTTACCCCTAATGATACAGGAAAACATTGAAGCTGAAATTGTAAATACTAACATATCTATCGCTAACGCTAATTTAAGTTCACTGCTACTGACCAATGAGGAGTTTAGAGAGAGTTTTGTAGATAATAACGTAAACGATGACAATACAAGCTTCCATTCTGCTATGACGACGATGGACAAAGACGAAGATAGGGTTAAGTTTATGTTAGGCTACGAAAGTGACCACGAATCGCCCGCAGACAGCGGTGTTAGCACAGAAAATACAAGTCTAGATAGATCACCAGATACAGACCAGAGTAAAGACATAAAAGAGAACCACTACATGCAACAGAACAGGGTATTGAAAAGTCCAGAGAGTGAGACGGAGGACGTCAAAGAAAACAATTCTCTGGAACGTTCTTTCAACGATATGGGCGATGTTACTGTAAATATTAACTACGTCGAACATAATACTCAAAAGAACGAAGCTGGATCATCACAAATAGATAATGTAAATATAGATAGGCTAAGTGAAGAAAATTTGAATGAAGTAGCAAGTAACGATCAGAACTGGCAAGACACAACAGAAGATATTAGAACGATAGAAGATGTAATATCAGGTCTAAGAAGACAGAGGGTAACTGATAGAAAGAATATTTTACTAGAAGAGAGTAGGTCTAGAGATGGCGATTCCTCTCAAAGTCATAGACAGAGAAGAAGTAAGAAATCTGGCTCGAAGAGTAAGAAAAAGAAAAGTAAAATATGGTCGCCCGGTCTTATGATTATAGATAATAGGTCTGCTCAAAGTCAAAATAGCCCGTTGAGATTAAATTTGGACCATTTTGTAGATGAAAGGTAAGTCTATTAAATTATTTTATTTACACTACAGTTACGAGAGCTAGAATTAATAATCGAGAGCTATAATTAATTTAAAAAATATATACGTATTTGTTTTTTGCATAATAATGTATTATTGCAAATAAGTGTCTAAGACACACACTAGCGCTCGTAAATGTATTTAATGTTTGCCCGCGGCTCCGCCCTCGTAAATAGGGTATCCCTCAGGAACCCTGCACTTTTTTTTGGGATAAAAAGTATCCCTATTTGTTAATCCAGAGCTTAAGCTATTACAATACTAAATATCTTCGAAGTCCGTACGTTTTTGCGTGAAAGAGTAGCAAACATTCATCCATCCTTACAAACTTTCACATGTTTTATAATAGTAGTAGAAGAGGCTAGATGACTGATTTCTGTATTGCATAAATGAATAGTACTCTTAAATATGAGTAACTTCTCAGGAGAAACAGTATATCAAAGTCTCGTGAAAACGATCCATACTAAAGCTGTGACTCCTAGGTAAAAGTGTAATGAAGTGTAAGGTCGCAGGAACAAATGTTAATATCTCCGATACACAGACAGACTAACGACAGCCAGGCGGACAGACAAAAAAAGGAAGATTTTTTGGTGTATTTACTCTTTTTAAGTATTTAGTGCAAAGCTGTAAATTTGAAATTACAATCAGACACTTCAATTTTATTTATTATGTTACATTATTATCTATATTAATTGTCATTATTTTTACGTTATATTTTCAGCTCGGAGTGCGCCGACGACGAGCAGATCGCGCTGGCGTTGCAGGCGCAGGAGCTGGCGGCGCGGCAACAGGCCAGGGGGAAGTTCAAGTGAGTGTTTACATTGAGCTCGGGAGTGCGGACGACGAGCAGATCGCGCTGGCGTTGCAGGCGCAGGAGTGCGCGGACGACGAGCACGGACAGACGTTCGATGAAGCAAACAAGTGTTAGAGTGTAGAGAGTGTAGACCACGCTTAGGGAAACGTCCTGCGGCACGATGGACCGACGATTTGAAGAAGGTGTCTGGCATAGGATTGATGAGAGCCGCCCAAGATCGGGATAGTCATGGTGCTCATTGGAAGAGGACTACGTTCAGCAGTGGACGGCGATAGGCTGATGATGATGATGATATTGTCAATAAATAATATCGTTATCGTTTTCAGATCGTCAGTGGACCTAATCCACCGGTTGTTCGTGTGTATCGCCGGCGTGGCGGACCAACTGCAGACGAACTTCGCGGCGGACCTTCGCAACATCCTCAAGGCGGTGTTCCTCATGAACCAGACGCCCGAGCCCGAGGTGGAGCCCGAGCCGGCGCCCGCGCCGCTCGAGTACCGCCCCACTGAGGAGCAGATCATACAGAACGGTGAGTGTTCACAGTGCCCGACCGATAATCGTGCATATCGACCTTTATACTCTGTTTATATACAATACGGAATATGTACGTATTTTTTCATTTTTTATATGATTATAGATCTATCTTGTTTGGTAAACCGTATGGTAAAATCAGTTTTTGGATATCATTAAAAATAACATATGAACGTTTGAAGTAGTCTATTAGACAGAGAGATCGGATGTGTAACGTGACGTCACATAACACGACTTTTATAGAAAGTTCATAAGTAATTACGTTTTGCTAGAAAGAGATGGATTAAAATCTTTGACCGACATATCTTGCTCATTTATCAACAGATATTAAAAAAATTCTCGCCATTTCCTTTATTTTTCAGTTTAGTATGATATTATTATGTTTTAAGTTACTTTTATGTTTTATGCATATTCCCTATTGCTGAACTACTAGTACACACCAGTTTTATAATTGAATTTATTCACGTTACAGGCAGTTCGTTCGACAGCGTCTATTCAGCGGAGGAGGTGTACGCGGACAACTCGTCCGACTCGTCGCGTTCGTCGCACATGTCACAGTCGTCGCACACGTCACAGATGTCGAAAACGTCACACGCGTCACAAACGTCACAGCCACCCGCGCCACGTCCAGCGCCCTCACGCGATATACAGCCGTCGGCGTCTACGGGAGATTTGAGGTATGTTTAAGCCCTCGTTCTCACGAGCCCTTTTTATATCGACACGTTAGTAAAACAGCGCTGTAAATAGAACTCTGAACTAATAGAACTGAAAATTAAACACACCGCAGCAATTTGCTAACAGAGCTAAAAATCGAAACGATAGCAATTTAAAAACTTGACGCTCGTGCGTTCGATTTTTAGCTCTGTTGTATAAGCGAAGAGTTCTATGTACATCGCTGGTTTTACTAATGCCGCGATAAAAAAACGCTCCTAAGAACACGGAATGATTCATTTTATGAAGGGCTGTATAGACGAGCGACAGTATCCTTGCGACAGCTCGCGACAGTGGTCGTCGATAGTTAGATCTCCCATTTACTCGTAACCAAAAGATACAATAGATAAGATAATGCTACCAATTTAAATGTTACTTATTTCCCGCAAAACAAAGAAATAGAACGATAGATGAATTTAATATTTTGTTTACGCTTATATTAAACTAGCTGTTGCTCGCGGCTCCAAACGCGTAAATACAGTAGGTATCCCTCGGGAACACTGTACTTTTTCGGGATGAAAAGTATCCTATGTCCTTTCCCAGGACTCGAAGTATGTATGTACCAAATTTCATAAAAATTGGTTCAGCGGTGAAGAGGTAACAGACAGACAGATGGATCTTAACGGAGTATACTCGTCGTAAACTATCAACGACCGTCGACCACTGTTGCGAGCTGCCACAAGCGCACTGTCATTCGTCTGTGAGGCCAAGAGAGTTAAGAGTGAAACACTTCGATAGTGCGATTCAGTGTCCCGAGTGCAAGTTTTTGTCACTACTCGAGGTGAAAAAGCTAATTATTAGTAGTTGTGTGGCATCGAATTAGTTACCGTTGCCACAAGGGGCGTTGTTTCGATGCTATACAAATTGTAATTAACTTCTTCACGTCAAGTAGTGAAAGATCGCACTCAGCACACGGAACTGAGCCTCAATTCTCGTATTTAAAGTAGATTTAATTTTACTTTGTTTGGATTGAAAGTGTAGCGACATGTTACCGTGAACGGATTTTATGACGTTTCGACCAATCAGAGCGCGTTTCACGTTGGTTTAACGTTAATAAAAACACCGTTTGAGAGTGTAAGCGTATTGGGACTTGATTGTAATTGTATTAATGCAGGTTTTATTTAGCAGAATTGCCACTCTGTATAAATATCTACGTGCGATTTTAGGTCCGGGGCTGAGTCGCGCGTGGAGCGGGCGCCGGAGTGGGTGCCGGACATAGCGGCGGCGGCGTGCATGCGCTGCGCCGCGCACTTCACCGCCTTCCGCCGCAGACACCACTGTCGCAACTGCGGTACGTACCGATCATCTACGTCGTCTCAGCCGAGCTCTTGAAAGGGGGCCTTGGGCGGGGAACCACGGTCAGCGGCTTTGCCCCTCTACGTGGGGAGATCCAAAAATGCACGCCCAGTACGAATACTGGGCGTGTTTTAAACTAGTTTTATGGGAAAACCCCCCGCGGCGATCAATCCTGACAATTGAATTTGCGGTGGCGAGGGCCGCGGACGGCCAATACCGGCGGGTGACTCCGGCGACGCGCCGCTTTTGTCGACCGTGGACACGACCGACCTGGGAGTAAGGTGGAGGGAGGGAATTCCCTTGCCCCGGACCATTAGTGTCAGGGGGGGGGGGGGGGGGAATAGCGCTGCAGATTAGGTGAGGAGGGGGGGACAGCGATCCAGCGATGCAAGTAGCGGCGCACCGAGCACAGGCGCTGCGGTACGTACGGATGACACACGTGAGATATATGTCTACTGCGCACAGGTCGGGGCATGGAGGTTAGAGAGAAGGAGAACGATCGCTACGTGCTAAAGCATTAGCCCGCCTGTCCCTGAAAATTTGTAGAATTTATGGTTCATTTTTCAGCCACCAGTCGCGCTGCCGTCGGTAAGTAGCATCTGCGAAGTTAGCTGTTTTTGAGTACAAGTAGATGAAGTTAGTTGATTAAGTACAAATTTTCTTCGCGGCATTGGTGGCCCGCTTTTATTGAGACAACTTAGCGATCGCAGCGCCCCACTTATTTTGTCCATATTTCTAGGACACTATTTTCTACAGCGATCAGAATGATCATTCTCTCAAACCTCCATGGGTCGGGGCGTAGTCGCACGTGGAGCGGGCGCTAGAATGGGTGCCGCTATGTCCGGCACCCATTCTAGCGCCCGCTCCTCCACGTGCGACTCAGCCCCCTGCTCCATTTCACCGCCTTCCACCGTAGATACCACTGTCGAAATTGCGGTGCCACATACGTGAGATAATACAAGTCTTCGCCGTCGGCATACCTCGAGCCGACATCTGACGACACGAGAGCTTTGTCGCCGGCGCGATGTAGATATTGACTGTGTTCGCGGAAAAAAGCCCTTGTTAGCGCTCTAAGAAATAAATAAATAGCTCTAAAGAAAAAAAAACAGATTATCGGCCAGGACACGTTAACTAACTTCAATACCGCTTACATAATCCGCCATTTTGCTTATTTAACGCTAGCGGTCGCTATTTTACTTACGCTTTTTTGTTAGCGATTTTTCTCGCGGAACACAGCCAATATCTTCATTGACATAATATCTTCTGCCCCGCCACCACTGTCGCAACTGCAGTGCGTATGTGGGCGCTGATTGGTCCGTGACTGACCAATCCATTTGGGACTTCCACTATCCCATACGTACGAGCAGACGGCGCACCTAATGTGTGGCATCTGCAACATCAAAAACTTGCAATTATTGCGTGGATAAAAGCAGACTGGCGCAAAGTAATACATTGTTTAACGCCAAGTGTCTGGTTGAAGGTATAATAATAATTTAAACCAGCACGGTTCTGATATTATGTTGAAATAAAAAAGGGAGTGTTCACACTAGTACAGCGTATGTGATGAACGCAATGCAGACTAAACTCCTATGTTGGATATTCTACTACTATTATAAATGTGAAAGCTTATGAGGATGGATGGATGTATGTTACTCTTTCACGCTAAAATTATTAAATGGATTTCGATGAAATTTGGTATGGTAGTAGTTTAGGCTCTGGATTTAAACATTAAAAATGTAAAATAACTCAACGTTCTGATAAGTATATGAGCTTATTTGCAGGTCTTGAAGTATAAAGATGAATAAGCTTTATCACTTAAATCCAATGATTTTGAAACCCCTTAGACTACGTTTGGTCTTGTCTATATTCTGAATTATGTTATAATTTTATTTTATCATCTCCAGGTAAAGTATTCTGCGCATCGTGCAGTTCGAACTCCATACCGCTACCGCGCTATGGTCAGATGAAGCCGGTACGGGTGTGCGAGGAGTGCTACCGGGCGGTCGCGGGCCGGTGAAATACCGGATGTTCCGGTTCCGGATGATCCGGCTCTACGGAAGAACCGGGTGATACCGGAGAAGCTGACCCGGCTTTACGGCCGGTAATTTTGTTGACACTACCGACACTTAGTTTACCGTCAAATTAGCTTTGTGTGGCGTTAAATGATTGAAATCTTGTTTGGAGGAAGAAAAAAGAAACAAACTTTTATACTATGTGCATTGTGCAGGGCCTTTAGTCAATATGCGTTCGATAATTTCGACGGCGAACTTCGAAATAAATGTATGGGATTTGACCATAGGTCATCGCTAAATGACATGTCGCTTATGGTGCACGATGGGCACACAAATGGTAGTCATATTTAATTGGCAAAATCATCTGTCCTTCTCTAAAAGGACGGCAAACTATTCAAACATTTAAGGCTACCCATAGCTTTAGGCTCACTCCTCACGGTGCCACAAACGCACACTTCTGTAACAGATTCGACTCTTGATCTCATTACCAACCGCGCCGTCAGGAAAGAGCTTTATTTCTTATGAATATACCCGTCACCTGTCCACGATTGTAAGAAAGAGTATATAGTTTTATATATCGTTGGAACATTCGAGCACCAATAGTTTTGTTTGTCATGAAATAGTTTTTTGAGCACTGTAAGTTGCTTTTTGACTCAGTGTACCGTCGAGGAAAACGAATGTTTAGCAATTTGATTGACTACATAGTTCGTATTGTAATGCCGTCAAAATTTAATACTAACTTGATCAATTTCAGAAGTACGTTATTCTGTTAAAAATTAAATTTCCTCGATCTTTGCATAATTTATAAGTAAAAATCACCCTATTTCAATAGTTTTTATTCGTCCGATTATTATAGTTACTTTACTAATTTTTTTTTTTCAAAAGAATATATTAATTATTTTGTGATATTTAATTGTTATTCCAATATACTAACCCTAGTTGACGATAAGTTGTTAAATACATTGAATGTACAATTTTCGTTACGTTTTAATAACTGAACAATAAATAATAATTCTTTTCAATACAATATAACATGTTTGATAACTTTCAGATGATCTTGATACGTCTTGTCTCCTTGTGAAGTTCACAAGGAGACAAGACTTTAATAGCGATACTTTTTATTTTCTATAATTTTTTTAAGCAATGTTCTTTATCCGCGAGGAGTATTTTTAGATTTTAAATTATGAATAAATTTTCACTTCCGCCTCTTTGTACACGTCATATGTTTTTTTTAAACTATGTATGGTTATAGTTTTCTTGCAATGTGTCCCACTTTACATTTTTAACCGACGTACAAAAGGAGGTTATAAAGTGAACTATAAAAGAAATGTTCAGTTATTCCAACAACAAACGAAGATTGTACAATATATTTCCATATTGACTGATAAAGATATTATAAGTTTGGTTTAATAGGTAGCTCTCTAATATAATGTACTTGTTGCTACTTTCAATTTTTATATTAATCAATGTGTGTCGACTTACTAAAAACTCGAAAATGATATTTCGTGAACGAAATAGATGACTAGGATATTTAATTTTCTCAATACAAAAACGCAACTCAAATTGATTCGCACTCGTGTCAAATATGACAAGGACCATCGTCCTTGTCATATTATGGAGGGTAGAGATAACTCTACCCTCCATAGTCATATGCAGAGACAGTGTGATTTAAGGGGTCCCTAATTTAAGTGGCGTTTTACTATCCGGTGGTTAATTTCACACACTTACTCAGTCATTTAATGCTTACATATTATAAAGCTACTTAGTACAGACTTGGCATAAAGCCCATACAGTTTCTGTCAAAATCTCTACTGAGTGACTCCTTAAGTCAGCATTAAATGTCTCTGAGTGCAGCCGTTAGCTTTTATAAATGTATATTGTCACAGTAAAATTGTAAAAAACCGTTAGATTGTAATATAACTAGTGAAATTGTAAAATGTTGTAAAACTTCGGACGCAAATATGCTGCCCATAATTTTACACATTATTTTTCGTTACATTATAAATATATAGTTATTTATCTTTCGATATATTTTTACAATTTCGTTAGTTATTTTACAATCTAACGGTTGTTACAATTTTACGGTGACATATACATAAAGAGTCACTTACCTAGTGTCTTGGTGTGGGAGGATGTTCTTGTACCTTGTTCAGGCTCTGGAAAAAAATGTAGTTCACCAAAGTTATTTTAGATTTTTTTCAATAAGTCGATAGACATTCTTGAAATGTCTATAATCTATGGTTTTTGTCATCAAAATAATTATATAACTTTGATTCTTTATATTTAAGGCAATCTTCAAGGATTATTCAAGACTAAGATAATATGGAAAGAAAGAAAGTTTTCAAATTGTTTTGAATTTTAGAGCTTAAACAATAAGATTCAAATTCGTAGGACAAAATAGTAAAATCAGCATAACATGGATAAAAATCAACATTATAGACGTTTCCGCTAAGTAAAAAATAATATCGAAATTGTAATTTTACTAATACTAATTACACGTTTAAAATAAAAATCTATATTTTTAAGAAATTAAAATTAATAAATAAAAAAACAATTGTTTATATTTCTAGTGTGATTAAAACGAAGATTCCATAATTTTTTATATCCACGGTGTTAGTGTTAGAGTAAGCGAAGTATGTATGTATATTTTGTAAAAATAATTACAAAACTTTATTAAAATTTTGTTAAAACCTTCACAATTTTCTAATCTACTTTTTATTTTATGCTTTCAGGATATTCTTTGTATATTCTTGTAAGCATATTGAAATATTTAAACAACTAAGGGATTAAGATTAGGGAACTTTCCCATATCACCGGCCACTATACACAATACCACGGCCTCACAGAAACCCGGCTTGAAACAACACTTGCGTTGTTGTTTCGCCGAGTGAATGAGGTTACCGGAAGCCCAAGGGGGGTTGGGAATAAGGACTGGGAACGCAAGTCGCAGCACCAGAGGAGTGTTGCGAGTGTCCATGGGCGGCGGTAATTGCTTACCATCAGGCGATCCGTTTGCTCGTTTCCTGGTTCATTTCATAAAAAAATTATGTGACCACTACTTTTTCTCACGGTTACCATCCGTAGTACATGCCGAGACTCCCCCTTTTCACGTAGCAAGGCCGTCGCGCAAGGTTTTCCTTGAATATGTTGACTACGTGTCAAAAACCTAAACCCCCCTTAAAAGGTAGCGTCATATGGGTATGTTCTCTTAGCTCGAACAAGAGGGTCTTGATTTTTCATTCACTGTTTTCAGGAACATACTTTTTGTTCTAGCCATCTTTATGAGCCGGTCTTGCCTCGAACTACCCAAATTAATTTATGCTAAACAAGAATAAAAACAAATTCGAATTATAATAAGCTGTTTCATTAGTGCATAAAGCTAATATTTTTTCTAAGCCTATTCATATAATCTTTTCTGTGGAAGTGAAAAGAAAGAGATGCTAGATTTAGTTTTGACTTTGTCCTCTATCTCCCTCTTTCTGCGTAGGAAAGAGGAGGATACATATGCCGTTTTTGTATTGTGAAGGTGTATCTAATGACCAGGAGTTGTTAAGTGATAATACTGTTATTATAACCTTGTAAAATAAATGTCAGATTTATTAGAAATGTGTTTTTATTTCGCACGTCTATATTGATATGCCTCCTTAATAATAAATGTTGTATAAGCTTTGAATAGTACAGTGTTTTGTTCACATCACACATGTGATATGTTCAATTCGATAGAAGGAGACAAAACACTGTATAACTATTCAAAGCTTATACAGCGTTTATTAGTAAGGGGGTATATGGATAGTTATGATGAATGTGTTGATCCTAATGAGGAAGTTTACCTTCCTTTTTTGATAATTTATAAAACTTAAAATAAACATGTAAAACTTAGTAAAATATATTATCTAGAAATAAAAAGTTATGGGACGTTGAAGTTGCGCTGCAAGGAATTATCCTCTTGCACGGTTCCACGATTACCTGGTCAGTGGTGTCACCAGATCAGAATGAAATATTAATTGATTATTATTATTATTATTATTATCGTATGCCTACGTCATACATAGGGTATGTTCCGATATGCATTGCGACTACTGTACTGTGTGACGTCAATTCAGTATACTGTGAAGCCGTTCCTTTATAGCCAGTTATACTGCTGCCCTATTACCTAATTTAATGGACTACAATTGACAACTAAGAATGGTCTTCATTTTACGTTTGAACTTTTTAATCACGTGATCAAAGTACTGCGAGTACCTTACTTCGAAAACGCCAGTGCTCACAGTAGAATATGGCGATTTATGACGTCATAGGCTACTGCGGCAGTATCATGTGTTTATGTGTTCTGCGCGAGTATTGTGTGTTCTGTGGGCAGTATACTGCCTATACTGGCAGTCCATAAAGGAACGAATTTTTCTACAGTGTGCACTATGCAGTGCTCGCAATGCATAATATCGGAACATACCCAAAGAACACACCTCTAAGTTTCAGGTCTCTACGAACAGCGGTTTAGTAGATTTGTATTGTGCACGCGTGTGATGACGTGTTATCGCGTGAGATGACATGATATCGCGTGTGATGACGTGTAGAGGATCATTACCACGCATTTCGTGCGGGTGCTATCACATGTGATGGCGTATGATCACGTGTGATGACGTGAGACGGATCATTAACACGCAATGTATGCGGGTTCTCGTGTGATGACGTGTTATCTCGCGCAATGACGTGTGATCGCGTGTGATGATGTGTGGAGGATCATAATTACGCATTGCATCCGGGTGTTATCGCGTGTGATGACGTGAGACGGATCATTAACACGCAATGTATGCGGGTTCTCGTGTGATTACGTGTTATCTCGTGTGATGACGTGTGATCGCGTGTGATGATGTGTGGAGGATCATTAACACGCATTGCGTGCGGGTGCTAACTGCTATCACATGTAATGGCGTATCACGTGTCATGACGTGAGACGGATCATTAACATGTGTGATCGCGTGTGATGATGCGTGAAGGATTATTAACAGCAATGCATGCGGGTGTTATCTCGGGTGATGACGTGTGATCGTGTGTGATGATGAGTGGAGGATCATTAACACGCATTGCGTGCGGGTGCTATCAGATGTAATGGCGTATCATGTGTAATGACATGAAACGGATCATTAACACGCAATGTATGCGGGTGTTATCTCGTATGATGACGTGTGATCGCGTATGATGATGAGTGGAGGATCATTAACACGCAATGTATGCGGGTGTTATCTCGTGTGATGACGTGTGATCGTGTGTGATGACGTGAGACGGATCATTAACACGCAATGTATGCGGGTGTTATCTCGTGTGATGACGTGTGGTCGCGTGTGATGATGAGTGGAGGATCATTAACACGAAATGTATGCGGGTATTATCTCGTGTGATGACGTCTGATTGAGTGTGATGATGAGTGGAGGATCATTAACACGCAAGGTATGCGGGTGATATCTCGTGTGATGAAGTGTGATCGCGTGTGATGATGTGAGGCGGATCATTAACACACATTGCGTGCGGGTGTTATCTCGTGTGATGACCCCCACCCCCGCTTCTTATAGGTACAGTCGTCGACAAGTCCGGTGTAGTAATAAAGTGGAAAAGCGCTACATCGGAAATGTCAGCAACGCTGGTACCTACATAATTCACCAGATAAATTACAAACCAAAGACTGTAACTCATATAATTTTTAGTAATCAGTTATATATACACAGAATACAGAAATCATCCAGAAGCCGTCAACACGCTTGAAAGTGAGGCCGTCACAACCACTCCAAATTGGAATGGTTATCCACACATAATATGTTGCCACAGAATAACGGAATATTTTACCCAACTTTTTTTCAATTAATTTTTATTGAATACCTAATTGTCGTAATATAACAACGCGATTTGTTTTGTAAGTGTAAAGAGTAAAAATTAAAAAGTGCGGGCGGGGCGGTATTTCGCAATGGTTCTAGACACAGTGCGCTGCATACAAATGTGATCGAACACACATTCTGCATGTTTTGAATTCTGTGAATATATATTATAATACATCAAAATCAAAAAATATTTTATTCATCAAAGTCGAGCGACAGTTAAATCTTTTCAATCCCGATATTTCTGACAGTAAAAAGAGTTTCATTTAATTCCCGATCCATCAAATTTGCGCCAGTTTACAATTGATTGGAAGACAATAAATCATGTCGTAAGTCAGTGCGATGTCGGGTTTTGGAGGACGTACGCAGTAAGGGGCAATGGCGTGTGACGAGTGACGACGATGTTACGAGACCAGTGCCGTAAATAGGGCGGTGCCACCAGTGCCCAGGCACAGGGCGTAGACTCTGGGGGTGCGCAAAAATGGCCAGACCAGGCAGGACCAGCCCCGGATCTAGGGAGCGTGGGGGATGGGGGGCTAGCCGGGGACCATGCCTCGGGCGGCATGTTCAGGGGGCGGCCATGCAAATTCACACTTTATATACGAACATTTCGTGTAAAAATAAAAAAATCTTTGAAATTTCTTATATTCTACGCACAAAAGGATATACAGGGTCCCAGAAGTCGACGTCGTCCCTTCGAAGACTGATAGACCAGCTCATGACTCACCAAAATATCGTAATATGACCTTAGTAAAAAATCTTTAGTTTTCGAGATATTGGCACTTTTCATAATTTCTTAAAAATTACACCTCATGTCAGTTTTTAGTCCGCCGCAACTACAATTTCCCGTATTGTGGGAGACAAATTTGTACCTATTGCGGAATCCTGACCAGTTCTGCTATTGACCACGGTTATAAACAAAGCTAATATAGTTTGAACTTTGTAGAAAAAAAGAAAACTTTCCCTAATCGTGATTTCAAAAACTTTTTCTCCTAACTTTCTCTATCCATACTGAACAAAAAATACACCACACTAACCTGGGTTGTTACTTTAAAAAGTTGCTCATTTTATGTAGTTTTCAAAATAGTTGCTATTAAGCTACGTCAAAAAAATTTTTTGCTATTTTAAGTGCACAGAGAACACATTTTGAATGTTTTTCTTTAGATAGAATTTCGAACAAAAACACTCGTTACATTGAAATCACCCAGATGTTTACTTAAAAATTGTACGTTGAAGTGTAGGATGCTTACTAAACTTAGAAACTAAACAGAATACAAGGATTTTTTTTTAAACTGTAAGGAAAAATGCAAAGAAGGAGAACACATTAATAATATCATTTAGTGAGTTAGACTCATTAGAGTGAGAGAATAGGTGACGCCACGCACGTCTTTTGTTTGTTCTATACATGAGTTTGTTTATTAGTTACAAGTACGTTACGCTATTGATGTGCATCGTTTTCTTGTTTTCTTACTTTTAACGGATTTTGCATTGTAATCTGGACTTGAGTACCTTAACCTTTCGCGATACAGATTAGCTGCAGCAGCACCGTTGCCTCTGTATTCCCCGTAAATGTAATGCAGTTTAGCATACTGATGTATAGTATACGCCATAATGACTGGTAGTAAGACGCGTATCACAGAAACATAAAAGTCCAGAAGAGAGCCATGTCAGTTCTTTACTGTCTCCAAGCACACTTAAGTCCGAGTCACTAGGCAAAAGAAGTCCAAATTACAATGCAAAATCCGTTAAAAGTAAGAAAACAACAAAACGATGCACATCAATAGCGTAACGTACTTGTAACTAATAAACAAACTCATGTATAGAACAAACAAAAGACGTGCGTGGCGTCACCTATTCTCTCACTCTAATGAGTCTAACTCATTATATGATATTATTAATGTGTTCTCCTTCTTTGCATTTCTCCTTACAGTTTTTAAAAAAATCCTTGTATTCTGTTTAGTTTCTAAGTTTAGTACAATACGGCCGATGTATCTTGGCGAGTCTGAACTTCGCGCAGAAGGTTGTGCAATAACTGTTTCTAAGTGTTTTCGTATTTATTTTATTTGTACTAATTGGTCAACTGTATTTGGGAAAATTTATTAGTACATACGTATATAAAAATAATACAATAACAGTTTTCTTCACGAGTTGTACATGCGCTAAAGTTCGCAGAGCCTATGTTCAGACCCGTCAAGATACAACGGCCGTAGTGTAAGCATCTTACACTTCAACGTACAATTTTTAAGTAAACATCTGGGTGATTTCAATATAACGAGTGTTTTTGTTCGAAATTCTAACTAAAGAAAAACATTCAAAATGTGTTCTCTGTGCACTTAAAATAGCAAAAAAATTTTTTGACGTAGGTAATAGCAACTATTTTACTATTTAGAAAACTACATAAAATGAGCAACTTTTTAAAGTAACAACCCAGGTTAGTGTGGTGTATTTTTTGTTCAGTATGCATAGTGAAAGTAAGGAGAGAAAGTTTTTGAAATCACGATTAGGAAAAAGTTTACTTTTTTTCTACAAAGTTCAAACTCTATTAGCTTTGTTGATAACCGTGGTCGATAGCAGAACTGGTCAGGATTCCGCAATATAAATTTGTATCCCACAATACGAGAAATTGTAGTTGCGGCAGACTCAGGGCCGTGCCGACCCCCGGCAGCGCCTGTGTGCGAAACCCATGTAGCGCCCCTTACTTTTTACGAATGTTCACGTTTTAATGTACTTTTCACGGGCGTAGTTTCGGGGGGGGGGGGGGGGGGTATATATATAAATATAACGACTGAACGAAATATGACGAAATGAACGTACGTACTGAATTCTATAATATTATGTTCTTTAAGCCAAACACGTGTGAGCAAAGCGAGCGAGCAAAATTTTTTTCCTATTTTACAGGTTAAAATCTGTTCAAATGTTGACGATGAAATTCAGAAAAATACCATACAATCAACCAGCTAAAACAGAACATCGGTACTAAATAATATAATATGTTTTTCATGTTAAACGCGAGCGAGCAAAGTGAGCGAGTAAAATTTTTTCCCTATTTTATAGATTAAATCTGTTCAAACTTTAAACCCAAAAAGGCTGTAAAAATAGGATGATTTTGTAATTGCCATCCGTCTAACTTCCCACTAAGCCCTTATATTTTATCTAATGCGTCATTTTTGAGCTTATCGAGCTCAAAATAAAAGTGCTTCTAAAAATTTTCATTGATAATTTTCTTTCATCAGACTATTGAGCTCTCCTAGCTTAAAAGTCTGATGAAAGTTTATTAAAACACAATCTTTTTAAATTTAAAACTGTCATAACTTTGTAATAAATCAACCGATTTTCACACGATTTGCAGCAATTGATGTAGTTTTTCATATCCTTTGAAAGAATCGACAACAAACAATTTTTAAATGAAAAATTTTGGAGTAATTCTGAAAAAACCCCTTTTTCGGTTTTCTTTCCTTCACGATATCTCTCGAACGAATCAATCGATTTTGACCGGATAAGCGATGATCGACGTGGTATTTTAAGCTTAAGAGCTAATTAGTTTTTGGAGTTGATCGATAAAGTCGTTTAAAAGTTATTCCACAAAAACCACTTTACAAAAAGCAGTTTTTTTTAGATTTCTTGAAATCTATCTGTCCGAATCGGTCCAAATTTTATTCAAAATCTAAGTTTGACCAAGCCCTTTCAAATGGCGCCAGCCGCAATAAAATCGGCCAAACCGTCCAAAAGTTATAAGGGGTTTACATACTTACACACAAACATACATACATATCTACATACATAGTGACAGCCTCGCGGGAGTAGTCAGGGAAGCTTCCTGTAAACTCAGAAAGTCGAGATCTTTATGAGAATTCGACTTTGGCAAAACGGGGTAAAACAATATAACAGAAGGTGTTGGGTAAAACCAATAACTTCGCGATTTTTGAAAATATTAGATTTTCTTAGCGGGAAGTTAAAAATTCTCATAACAGGTAAATCTTCGCTCAACGCAAACTCTCCCACATAAAGGAAGTTTTTTTTCCAAGTACAGTTATTTTCCTAAACGTCAACAAAATATCCGTAGTTGATTTTCCCGAACCTTGTATCACCCGCTTTTAGCGCTATTTTCACCTGTAAATTAAAATTATAAATATTGGTGATAAAGTTCCGGGAGATGGGACTTTTTTTTTTAAATTCTTCCTATTTATGGATTTTTTTTTCAAAATTCGGATATCTTTAATAGTTTCCGAGATATTTTCAAAAAAGAAATTTTTTAAAAAGTTTCTAGAGGTCATTCCGAATCGAATGAGCCCTGGATCATAATTTTAGTGCCCTTAGACAGAAATTCACTGAAATGGATCTTGTGAATCAGACTATTTGGCTGCAAAGTAAAATAGTAAAAAGAGACGAATTTATGTTTATTTTGAAATAATTCTTTAAAAGTGCGCCATGCTTTCATTGTTGGACATCTAACACTTCTTCGTGAGGGTCATATCAACAGTATTGTAAGACGAAAATTTAAAGAAGTTTTAAAAGAAGGCTTAGTTGTACAAACTTTTGGTGTATTTGATTATCCACATGAAGTGGAATGTAATCTGGACACATCAAAACCAGAAGAAACATTTTCGTAGTACTGAACCTACCTCGAGACGTATTTGACCTACCGACTGTAGGAAAAATATGAAAACTTATAGAATAGTAGGTATAGAAAACTCTTTATTTGCACAGAAAAAAACACACACATAGGAAATGTACGTAGTGTAGAACAAGGCGTACCACTGTACTGTACACTTACAGCTGCAAAAAGCAGCTTAAGTCTTTTATATTATATTATATACAAATTATAACATTGAGGAACACAACAGTCAGTTTCTTTTCTTTTATATAACGTTTGTGGTCATTTTAAAATTATATTTATTGCACAGTTTATTCTATATTCTTGAAGAATTACAAATTAATTTTAAAATCGTACGTCTAACCGTAATTTTATCATTCATACGATAGATCCGCATTTTAATCGTTTATTTTAAACGCTTATAACATGTGTTAATAATAATTTTACAAATAATCTCTACTAAAATGGGAAAAATTATTATTTTTAAACACAAACTTAAACCGAAAAATATATATAAAGCTTTGGCCACCAAGTGCGAGTCAGACTCGCATACAAAGGGTTTCGTATAACACGGCAAAAAAATCACGTATGCTGTATGAGAGCTTTCGTTAAATATTTTTATTTTATTTTGATTTTAGTATTTGTTATTTTAGAGGCAACAAAAATACATCATTTGTGAAAATTTTAACTGTTTAGCTATCGCGGTTCTTGAGATACAGCTTGGTGACAGACAGACAACTTAATAAGGTTCCGTTTTTACCTTTTAGGTACGGAACCCAAAAAGGTATGAAATAAATATTATTTTCTAAATTACTCCCCTTTTAAAATTCGGCAAAAATTTTATCTATTTCTTTATGATTTCTCTACACAATCTTCATAAGTTTGAAGTCGTTACCAGCAGATTTAAACGTGAATTCTATAAAGTATAATACTAATTTGCTGTACTTGTGAAACGACAGTATAATATGTTTCGTTATTTGCAAGACATACGTTGCGCCTATTATACCTAACTATCTACTTACTTATCGATATTCAACTGCCAAGAATATGTTCATGGTGTATCAAGGTAACTTGGTGTATCTATGATTTCGGCGGCGCGAGTGGCGCCCCCATTGCCTTGGCGCCTGTGTGCGCCGCACACATCGCACACAGGGGCGGCACGGCTCTGGCGGCAGTTGAAAAACTGACATGAGGTGTAATTTTTAAAAAATTATTAAAAGTGCCAATATCTCGAAAACTAAAGATTTTTTTACTAAAACTAAAGATTTTTTAGGGTTCCGTAATACTTAAGGAACCCTTATAGTTTCGCTCTGTCCGTCTGTCTGTCTGTCTGTCTGTCTGTCTGTCTGTCTGTCTGTCTGTCTGTCTGTCTGTCCGCGCCTCTAGCTCCTGTAATTATGAATATAAATTTATGAAATTTGGTGCAGTTATAGATTGTGTATAGATCACGGTTTCGGGATCATAAAAAAATAATAATTTTATATTTTAGGAGTAGCTCTCCATACATGTGAAGTGGGGATGAAAAATATTTTTTCACTCTACCCCATCGTGTGGGGTATCGTAGAATATAGTGATTATATTTATAGTGATTACTGCGAATTTACGTTTCTTTACCAGAATTAGAGCTAAGTTTTGAAACACGTAAAATTTTAATTAATAATTAATTTTACGAATATGTGCCTCTTTTACCAATTATTACAATAATTTAATAACACTAAAAACACATGAATATAATTATGTTATCAATTACCATAATATTATTGTTTTTTATTATAATTTAATACCTACCTTTAATATTAAAAGCTTCAATTTGCTAAGTAACTTTACGAAAACTAGGTATATCATATATGGCGCTAGTCTCCTGTTTAAATCGTGGATTGTTTTTGAAAAATAATACTAGATGTCGCTGTGTTATTGGATTTAAATTCTGTATCACGCTATCGAAAACCTCGCTGATATGTATAACCTCTCAGGTGTCGCGCTTTAAAATTTTTATAAGTATCTGGTTGTATTCTTCGTACCTACTTTGAGGTCTCGCTAGAGTGCGCTAGAGTAAATATTTTCTTTGATTGTGATAGGCGGTATCGTAATAGACTAAAATAATATGCTCAAATGTTATATGATTAGCGAAATGCGAATATTAAATAGAAATCGAATAAAACTTATTCTTAAAGAACATCTGGTTACTCAAAAAAAAAAAAAAACTCAAAACTCAAAATTTTTATTTCCATATAGGTTATATTATAACACTTAAAGAATTGTCCTACATGATGCCTACCACCGGTTCGGAAACTAGCCCGGCGAGAAGAACCGGCGTAAGAAACTCGCACGGGGCCATCTTTTACCGAAAAGATGGAAAATTGTTCTTTTAAAATAAAAAAGGTATATAACAATGTTATGCCTAAAACTACATAACAAGAATACAATATATGTAATTTCGAAGTAGCCTTACAGGGGGCCACCTTATTCCCAAGGTGTGCTATCATTCATAAAATCATTAACTTTATAATAGGCTTTAGCACATAAACGTTCTTTAACTACTTTTTTAAATTTATTGATTGAAAAAATTTGAACGCGTTCTGGGATCTTATTGTATAGGCGTATACATTGGCCTTTAAAAGAATTCTTTACTTTACTAAGTCTAGTCACTGGTACATCAAGCTTATGCTTATTTCGAGTATTTCTATTGTGGTTGTCACTTTTCTTTTTGAATTGGCTTAAATTTTTTTTAACATATAATACATTTTCTAGAACATACTGAGAAGCTACAGTTAAGATTCCAGTTTCTTTAAACTTCTCTCTTAATGAAGTGTTGGGGGCCAGCTTGTAGATTGCCCGAACAGCTCGCTTCTGCAGCACAAATATAGTATTTATATCTGCAGCATTTCCCCACAGTAGAATGCCATAGGACATTATACTGTGGAAGTAACTAAAGTATACAAGCCTTGCTGTGTTTTCATCTGTAAATTGTCTAATCTTACTTACTGCAAATGCTGCTGAACTGAGTCTGTCGGCCAACCCAGCAATATGAGGGCCCCACTGAAGTTTTGCGTCTAATGTTATACCTAAAAAGACAGCTGTATCTACTAATTCCATACCTTTGCCATTCAATAGTACATTGGTTTCAGTTTGCCTTACATTCGGCAACGTGAACTTTATACATTTAGTTTTTTTGCTATTTAACAAAAGATTATTAACACTAAACCAGTGTACTATTTTTGAGAGAGCATTATTTACTTCGTCATAGCCTGCGTTTTGGCGATTAATATTAAAAGTAAGTGACGTGTCATCGGCAAATAAGACTATCCCGTTTTTTCCATTAATAAGGTATGGTAGGTCATTTATATAGACCAGAAAAAGGAAGGGTCCTAAAATAGATCCTTGTAGGACCCCCATCTCAATTTTGGTACCTGTGGATCTTTTTCCATTTATCTCAACCCTCTGAGTCCTATTTGATAAATAAGATTTTAATAGGACGAGTGCTGGTCCCCTTACTCCGTAGTGGCATAGTTTCCTGATCAACGTTCTGTGCTGCACGCAATCAAATGCCTTAGAGAGATCGCAAAAGACTCCTAGAGCATCCTGCGACCCCTCCCAAGCATCAAAAATATAAGTAATTAGATCAACGCCTGCATCTGTTGTAGAGCGACCCTTCGTAAAACCAAACTGTTTATCATGTAAAATGTTATTTATATTAAAGTGTGCTAGTAACTGAATAAGTATTATTTTTTCATATATTTTACTTATTGTTGGTAAAATAGATATAGGTCGGAAGTTAGATGGATCCGACCTACTACCAGACTTAAACAGAGGTAAAACTTTACTATGTTTCATTAGATCAGGAAAGACGCCACTTTTTATACAGTCATTAAAAATAATTGCTAAGTAAGGTGCGATAATATCGATTATAGATTTCATAACTTTCATAGAAAGGCCCCATAAATCTGCAGTATTCTTAATATTTAATAAATTAAAAATTTTAATAATGTCTTGGGGTCCTATTTCTTTAAATCTAAATTCGATTTCACACTCTCTTACATTTTCTTTGAGAAGTAATTCAGCATCAGCAGGAGAGGCATCCAAATTTTTGGTGGTTGAAACTGGAATGTCAGCAAAGAATTTCTCAAAAGCAGTTGCAACTTCACTGTCGGATTTAATTAATTTATTATCTATATTCAATTTAAAATCTGTGTTGCGACTGGTGACTCTTCCAGTTTCATTTGCAATAATTTGCCAAGTTGTTTTTATCTTATTTTTCGAATTCTTTATTTTATTTCTAATGTGAAGAGATTTTGCAGCAGAACAAACTTGCTTAAATAGTTTTGAATATAATCTTACATAATTTTTAAATTCTTCACTTTGATTCATTGTTCTTTCATTATAAAGTTCATACAATTTTAATCTACTTTTTAAAATACCTGCTGTTGCCCATTCACTAAATTTACTTTTATTGTTTGTTCTCACTGTCTTAGAGGTGAAAATAGTGTCAAATTTATGTTTAATTAATTTAAACAGATTACTAAACGACATATCCGGGCTACTATGATACTCTAAATGTCCAATATTAGCTATAATTTCACCTCTAAACTTCTCAATACGTTTGACATTTATTGGTATACATGTGTTTCTGTCCTTGTGTAATTGTTTGCAATTATTATCTATAGGGAAACTGGCTCGCTGTCCACAGTGATCAGAGCTTAGTATGTTAATTACTTCTTTATTTAATGGATCTATGTTGGTAAAAATTTTATCAATGCATGTAGCAGAGCTGTCACTGATCCTGGTTGGTTCAAAAAATAAATGAGTTAAGTTATATGATTTTAACAATGAAGTAAATCTAACAGTGGTGGAATTACTTTCTAAAATATTTATATTAAAATCACCACACAATAATATATGTTTGTTAGATATACTTATCTTAGTTAATAATGTTTCCATTATTTTTTCAAATGAATCATATAACCCTAAAGGAGGCCTGTATACGCTAACAATAATAAAGTGTCCCACCTCTATACAGGCTATTTCAGTTGTTCGTTCTGTAGAGAGGCTTACTATGTCTTTACGTTCTTTATATTTTTAATTATTCTTAATTAATATAAGTGAGCCGCCTCTTATGGCTTTTTCTCTGCAGAAAGAACTAGCCAGCTGGTGCATACCAAGATTTAACATAATTTCATTTTTCTTAAACCAATGTTCAGTTATACATAAAATGTCTATATTATTGTTTAAAAACAATTCAATTTCTAATTCTTTACTAGACATACCTTGTATGTTTTGATGCACCAGCGTAAGTTTACATAATTTATTATCTTTACTTAAAATATTATTTTTATGATTACTTATACCTACAATGCTAGAGAATTCCTCTGTTGTCTTACAATACTACACTACTATTCACTTATATATATTTTGATTATTAATCAACATTCAACATTTACGGAACCCTCCTTAGACATGTCCTGACATGCTCTTGGTTAGGTTATTTACATTATGATATTCTAGTGAGTCATGAACTGGTCTATCAGCCTTCGAAGGGACGACGTCGACTTCTGGGACATCATGTATAGTGTTTTACAATAATCCATTAAAAACAACATATTTTCATACTGTCTTTAGAAATCTACATTGGGCACATCTGTCGATATGCCAGTAGATGGTATTATAGAGTTTTATTAATATAAAAAACAAATTGCTTTCAAAATCTAAGTTTGGCTAAGCCCTTTCGAATGGCGCCAGCCGCTATAAAATCGGTCAAACCGTTAAAAATGTAATAAGAGGTTTAGAGGTAGGTTTACATAGTGTTTCTCGCGCGCTGATTGGTTTAGACGAATGACAACTCGCGGCTATAATGTTTCAGCTAGAAAACGGCCAGCGCGCTGCGCGCGGGACGTGGATTTTCTCAAGCTAGGAGTGCCAGGACATATTCACAAGCTCGTTTCGTGCTTTGACATAATTGAAAAAATGTTGAGTTTTAGTTCTAACTCTAAGTATGGGGAAAACCCCAAAATTTATTGTTTTTTTTTCTATTTTTGTGTGAAAATCCTAATGCGGTTCACATAATACATCTAAAAAAGTGGCTGTGACATACAGATAAACATGACGAATCCATAGACCATAAGGGTTCCGTTTTTGCCATTTGGCTACGGAACCCTAATAGCTGCCCGTACCCAGTTCATGTATTGGTACTTTCAAGTTTCAGAAGCTATTTAGACGGATACCGAATGATCCTTATCAAATTAAACTACGGGTATAAGCATTTTATACACATTATACTAGCCATATTTTAAATCATACAGTTTAATATTATATTATATTAAGAAGATATTGTAAAATTTATATACGAAATATAATATATTATCATGATGCATATGTGGTCTCACACGTCGCGTTGAGGTGATAAGGTCCCGTTTTTAACCATTGGGTACGAAATCCTAAAAACACTTTCAATATTGTATACAGAAGTATATTGCAGTGAGTAATTTGCTGAAGAATTTTTTTCTCCAAGAACGCGGAACTATTCCACGCGGGCGAAGCTGCGGGCAAAAGCTAGTAATTTATAATTATTGCCTACAAGTCTGCGGCCTTGGGCTTGCAGGCTGGATGGCCCTTTGGTTCATGACATTCGCTGGTCGCTGGTGCTCGGCCTGTAATTTCTAGAGTGTCGCCCCTGTAGTAGTTAGTTTCAGTAAATTAATTGTTCGTGTTACATATTTATCTAATACCTACTAGTCACCTACTGCGTTGGATGATACCGCGTTAGGTTGTGATGTGGATCACTATTACCCAGTGGCGTAGCGTGGGTGTCTGCCGCCCCCTTACTTTTTTTTTTTTTATGAAATATGGGGGCAAACGAGCAAACGGGTCACCTGATGGAAAGCAACTTCCGTCGCCCATGGACACTCGTAGCATCAGAAGAGCTGCAAGTGCGTTGCCGGCCTTTTAAGAGGGAATAGGGTAATAGGGGAGGGTAGGGAAGGGAATAGGGTAGGGGATTGGGCCTCCGGTAAACTCACTCACTCGGCGAAACACAGCGCAAACGCAGTTTCACGCCGGTTTTCTGTGAGCCCGTGGTATTTCTCCGGTCGAGCCGGCCCATTCGTGCCGAAGCATGGCTCTACCGCCTCTTGGGTTTTGCCGCCCTTTTACTTAGGTTTTGCCGCCCCCTTACTTAGGTTTTGCCGCCCCCTTAAAAGTGCCGCCCGGGGCGGGCCGCCCAACCCCCACCGCCCCAGTTACGCTACGTAACTGCTATTACCTAGGTCCTAGTGTGTACGCACTGTTACAGAGATATATCTCCGATATGAATTTTATGATTGGAATTGGAAGATATATCTTTAATTGCTCTGAAATATTGGCCTCAGGGCGATTGTGATTACATTTATCTATTTTCCATCATTTCTCACGCAAAATGTTTGTGCCTATTCAATTTTTTAAGCCAGTAAAATAATTAAAGAAACGTGGTATTGTTTCTACCTTTTATTATACTTAAATGAGCAATTCTTGTATAATATATTATTATATTATCAGTATCTTGGAAATAACTACAAGTATTTCCATGAAATTTTGTATGTAAGGGTTTTTAGGAGAAAAATCGATCTAACTAGGCCTTATCTCTAGGAAACTGCGTATTTATATGATATATTTTTTTACTCTATTAATGTTACTCGGAATTGCAGTTTGGTTTGCGTATGTAGGTATATTTTTGCGTTGCTGATAAACTGAGGGGCAATTCTGCTAAATAAAACCTGCATTAATACAATTACAATCAAGTCCCGATACGCTAAAGCTCTCAAACTGTGTTTTTATAAACATTAAACCAACGTAAAACGCGCGCTGATTGGTCGAAACGTCATAAAATCTGTTCATAATAATATGTCGATTCACTTTCAATCCAATCAAAGTAAAATGAAAGTCTACTTTAAATACGAGAATTGAGGTACAGGATTCGTATCTCGGTTAGACAATTATTTATGAGATTCTTTTTTTGTTTTTAATATACTCGCAAAGCTCGGTTCCCCAGGTACTACAAAATTAATTTTAGCCTATTATCATATAATAATAATAATATCTATGGACGCTTCACACCACGTAAATCTGATCCCGTGGTAAGTTCTCGAAGAACTTGTGTTACGGGTACCAGACAACGGAAATATATGTAATACTTTTATACTATACACATATTTAAGATTTTTATTATATTATGCACATATTTAATACACATCCATGACCCAGGAACACAGAAAAACTTTTTGTTCCTTCGGCGGGATTTGAACCCGCGACCTCCGGCTTGAGCACCAACACGCTCAACCAACTGAGCCTCAGAGGTCGTCTGAGCCACAGAGGTCGTCAGATCATACAAAGTATAATAAAGAGGAGAAAAGAAAATAATAACAACTATTTTTTTATCTACTTGATATCTAAACCGGGAAGTCCAGTATTAGCTAAAAACTCTAAAAATCATCCTCATAGTTAAAGAACGGTTTTTACCACGGCTTCTGTGGCTCAGTTAGCGCGTCGGCACTCAATCCAGAGGTCGTGGCTTTGAATCACGCCGAGGGAACAAAAAGTTTTCAATGTTCGTAGGTTATGTTCGTATTATTTAATAAACATTCCATAGATGTTTATTAAATAATATTTTTATAATATTATAATAATTAATCGTAAATTATGTTGTGGTTGTCTGGTCCCCGTAACATAAGTTCTTCGGATACTTAGCACGGAGTCAGATTGATATTATTATTATTACTAATGTTAGCATACTGTGGGTTAGTACCTACTTAATATTAGTCAAGAATATATTTTCAAAAATTCAACCCCCTAGAGAACAAAGGCCTTAAATCTTTATTCGGTCTAAACGAAAAAAAAAAGTCGAAACCAAAAACTAGTGCAGAAAAATAACCAATCGAAATTCGAGTGACATTCCGTACCAATTCTGTACCGCAGAGAAAACATAGCGCTCCAATATTTTTGCCGCCATTTTTGCCCGCCATTTTCGCGGCCATGTTTTATTTTTCCCGCCGGAATTACGTCCCGGCGTCGATCACTCAACGTCAAATCGTTGCCGTACAAAATACTGAAACTATTGTTAATACTTTTAAACTTATTTTTGGCATCCATTTTGTTGAAAATCGAAAGGTTTAAAAGGTTTTTGTAGAAAACTGTCGACAGATTTATTACATCATGTCCTACCCAGTTCCCCGTAGACGTTAGGTGTAGGTGTAGGTTGCAGGTGTAGTTATTAGTGTAGAAATTATAATTACACTGTAGATTGTAGGTAGTTAATTATTTATTCCAGTTCGAAGTTAAGACAGAACGACCTATGGGCTCGTGTGCGCTCGTGCATCACAGCGTCAGTTTAGTTGTCTAAATTATTTATTTATTGTAATAATAACACAATAATTATATTTTTTTCTTTATATTGTGCATGATGAAAGAGGATGGTCTCCACGACACATGGAATCCTAGTGTGGAGACCAGAGGTATACTTTAGGATTTTTATGTAAATTTTGTAACAAGATAATAAATTTATTATTTACTAGCTGTTCCTCGAGGACCCGCCCGCATACAGCCATCCATCCATCCATCCATATAGCCTATGTTACTTCTAATATCTCCAAGAATACATGTACACAGTTTCATGATGATCAATTAAGTAGTTTTCGCGTGAAAGTGAGTTTGAATGTAAGTTTATAATATTAGTATAGATTTATATGGTGATTAGAACCATTGTTAGTTTTCGTGACTGTACCTAAGTAATACCTACTTAAGTGCAGCTTACGGACACTCAAAACTTTGGCGCGACAGAAAGGCTTAAAGTATTAAGACTTACTCAGGTGGCCGTGTTGAACTGTTGACGTACTGCGAAGTTAAGACTGTGGTCAGAGCAGCTCCCAAACTGAAAACAAATTGGTAACACTAAATAAAAGCGGCCTCACTACAGTATAACCTAACCAAGAGCGTGTCAGGACACGGCTCATACAAAGGTTCCGTACATATAACGTCGCAACGGTCTTTTCAGGAGGAAACGGAGGAAAATTTTCAGCGAAAACGAACAATAACTCTTGAAGCTGTAAATAAGTAAATAAAGAGAAAGTTGCAAGTTCCGTCTATTATAGGTTAGAAATGCCAGGGGGGAAATATTAAGACCAGGTAGACCAAGCGAAATAGGCATTTAACGCTTCCAAGAGTTGCCCGCAATTGCCGCAAAGCGAGCCGCGCGCCTACGTCGCCGACGTGAACTTACATGAACCCAAAGTGTTACAGTGTAGTCGTGTCGGCAGTAGGTCATCTTATTTTATTATTTGTATTGAAAAAGATAATAAAATCCATATGTAACTGTTTTAATGCAACACATAGCACACATAATTTGAATAGATATTATAGGTAGGTACCTAAGTAAAAAATGCTTAAATTTTATTCAATTACTAGCTGATGCCCGCGGCTCCGCCCGCGTATGTACAGTAACCCATGGGAATCGTATATGTCCCGCGATAAAAAGTAGCCTATGCCCTTCCCTATGGTCTACTTTATGTCTGTGCCAAATTTCATGATGATCGGTTTAGTAGTTTTTTCGTGAAACAGTAAATAAAGTATCCCACGGGAACCGTACATTTCCCCGCGATAAAAAATAGCTTATGTCTTTTCTCAGGCTCTAGAATATCTGTGTACCAAATTTCATTTAGATCGGTTCAGTAGTTTTGGCGTGAGAGACAGACAAACACACACTTTCCCATTTATAATATTAGTATGGACTAGCTGTTGCCCGCGACTTCGTCCGCGTCAACTGATGGCGCAATAATGCATTAATTTCGACCAAATTTGATTACCATAAAAAAGGTTATAGTGAGTCAATCTTAAAAGATTTTTTTACATCATTTAAAGAGGAATAATTATTTTATACATATTTTTTGGGTAACTTGAGCCGTTTACATAGCGCACGCAACACGCTGTGTTCGATGTGTGCATGGAGACGAGTACCTATCGTTAGCTCGTGTGGTCACTAAAGTACGTGTCGTTTCGTGAGATAAAAATACTGTATCAGGTACATAGGTGCTGGCGATTTGATGGTAACTACTTAGGCAGACACTTGCAAAAAATGTATTCCTACTGCCGAGTCCGCACGTTTGCCACTTGCCGCAAAATCCAAACCTCCACAAACGTTTGACTTTTTGAAAATCCGGATTTCCGAATTTTTCTCCCAAAAATCCGGATTATCCGGATAATTCAGATTTTTTCATTTTTTTTAAATTTGTTGCATAATTTATAAAACTTTAATGTTAATTTTACTACTATGTTGTAGCAAAACTTATTTATTAGTAAAAAAAAGAGTTACTTTTTTATAATTTAATTTAAATAAATTCTTATTTTAAGTTGTAAGTATTAGAATTACAATCTGAATAAATAAAAACATAATGAGATTTTATCAAAATTATATACTTAATTATATTTATTTTTTCATTTTTAGAAATATTTTTGATTACGTTTCAAATCCTACAATGTTCAGTTTTATAGTTAGTATATTATTTTAAATAAGGTATGTATATATTGTTATTTACTAAATGTTCCAGCAGAAAGAATTATAAAAAAGTGGAATAGCCTGTGATCTTTTTAACGCTTTTTTTACATATCTACGCCACAGTTCACCACTACCGTTTTCGTAAAGTTCCATTTCTATGTGAAAGTACTAACGTACGAAAATTAATACAGTTTAATAAAACGTAGGAAACTGAAAATCCTTTAAATCGAGATCCGGGGAGTGAAGACAAATCATTTGAAAAATGGGGCTGGATAAATAATTTTGTATGGACGAAATTGGACTACTTTCGAGTTATTGAAATTAAAAACCACCCACCTGTTTGGGTAATAATTAAACATGTAAATGGTGCTTTTAATTCCCTCGGAAACTAACAGAAGTATAATAAGCAATTCTAAGCACAATTTAAAATCTATAACTGTTGTAAGATCTTTATTTTAACATTTTACTTACAAATAAACAGTAACATCTTACTCTTCATTGCACTTTGAAGTTTCCGCTATAAGATGAAAACTACATTACTTAAAAAAAAAAATAACAGTGGTTTACACAAATCGTTGGTGCTATTTTTGACACCTATATCTTAAAAGAAACGAAAAGTACGGCAAAGAAGATGGTAGATGTTACAAATTCATAAAAACTGTTTACTGGCTTATTCAATAATGTACTAAGGCTACTCCACGCATCAGCTACTTTTTTCTCATAATACACAATAATATATCTATGGACGCTTCACACCAAGTCTATCTGGTCCCGTGGTAAGTTCTCGAAGAACTTGTGTTACGGGTACCAGACAACAGAAATATATTTAATAATTTTTATATTATACACATATTTAAGATTTTTATTGTATTATACACATATTTAATACACATTCATGACCCAGGAACACAGATTTTTTTTTGTTCCCTCAGCGGGATTCGAACCCGCGACCCCCGGCTTTAGCACCAACACGCTCAACCACTGAGCCACAGAGGTCGTCTCATCTAGCAAAAGCAACGACGTGGCGACGATAATGTTATTGTGTATGGTTATATGTACCTATAACTAGCCGATGCCCGCAACTTCGTTTGCGCCTAACTGACGAAAGCGGAACCCTATTTTTTAAACGGAACCCTAAAATAAAAGTAGCCTATATTAGACCTTATGACATCAGCTATCTGCCAGTGAAAGCCCCGCGAAAATCGGTCCAGCCGTTTCAGAGATTAGCCGGAACAAACAGACAGACAGACCGACAGACAGACAGACAGACAGACGGACAGACATTTTTAAAAATTTGTATTTTATTGTAAGTACTGAATATACTTTCAGATGCATTATGTGAAAAGCTGTTAATTTGATGTTACAAAC
This sequence comes from Glaucopsyche alexis, assembly GCA_905404095.1. Lineage (NCBI taxonomy): Eukaryota > Metazoa > Arthropoda > Insecta > Lepidoptera > Lycaenidae > Glaucopsyche > Glaucopsyche alexis. The sequence continues at coordinate 5,657,156 of FR990064.1, read as the reverse complement.
AGACACTTCATTTTTATTTATCTGTATATTATCTGTATATAGGTTTAGTTCAAAAATAAAAAGAAGCATAAAAAAATACAAAACAAACTTTCCTATAGATTTTTATTGTATATTATATTATGTCCATGACCCGGGAACACAGGAAACTTTTTGTTCCTTCGGCGGGATTCAAACCGGCGACCCCCGGCTTGAGCACTAACACGCTCAATCACTGAGCCACAGAGGTCGTCTCATCTGGCAAAAGAAACGACGCGGCGACGATAAAATGTAACATGTTATTGTGTATGGTTATATGTATAACTAGCTGATGCCCGCAACTTCGTTTGCGCAGATCTAACGAAAGCGGAACCCTATTTTTTTAAACGGAACCCTAAAATAAAAGTAGCCTATGTTAGACCTTATAATATCAGCTATCTGCTAGTGAAAGTCCCGTGAAAAGCGGTCCAGCCGTTTCAGAGATTAGCCGGAACAAACAGACAGACAGACAGACGGACAGACAAAAATTTTAAAAATTGGTATTTTATTATAAGTACCGAGTATACTTTTAGATTCCTTATATGAAAAGCTGTTAATTTGAAGTTACAAACAGACACTTCAATTTTATTTATCTGTATAGAATTAGTTCAAAAATAAAAAGAAACATAAAAAAATACAAAACAAACTGACTTTCCTTTAGATTTTTATTGTATTATACATATCCATGACCCGGGAACACAGGAAACTTTTTGTTCCTTCGGCGGGATTCAAACCCGCGACCCCCGGCTTGAGCACCAACACGCTCAATCACTGAGCCACAGAGGTCGTATCATCTGGCAAAAGCAATGACGCGGCGACGATAAAATATAACATGTTATTGTGTATGATATGTATAATTTAGTTCAAAAATAAAAAAAAAAAACAAAACTGACTTTCCTACACTGCGTTAGAAACGAAAGAATTGTTCGATAAATACGCGGGTAAGGCGTGCGCTAGCAAAACTGACATAGGTCTGTCCTCGTCAACGCCTAGCGGGCGACTGTGGGGCGACTCTAGCGGCTTACGCACGCTGCATTTCAATATTAATTTATTGTTAAAATAATTAAACCAACATGCAAAATGTAACCAGAAATTATTCTTTTTTAAGTTATTAGCTTTTCGTAGATATGATTTTTGAAAGTAAAACTATCATGAACTTCATGAACAAAAAGAAAAATATTCAAATTTAGCCTCCTCTTCAGAATTATTTTTGATCGAGTGAAGTTTTCAATATTATGTTTCGAACCACAAATTGTAAAAGAACATTAAATAAACAACAATGTGTATTTTTTTTGGCTTTTTAAAGTTACTATTTGTTTGTTTATTATCGATTCAAAGTCATGTAAAATTGGGTCTACGCGGCCTTAACTTGTAAACCACTTTGGAGGGCGATTACTTGAAAATGATTAATAGTATAAAAAGTAATGTATCAAACCTCGCATTTATTTAAAGATATCTATTCGACGATACCCCACATGAAGGGGTAGAAGGAAAAAATATTTTTCATCCCCACTTTACATATATGAGCCACCCCTAAAATACAAAATTATGATTACTTTATGATGCTTAATTATAGTCTATTTATCTCCATGAGTCTATTAGACTTTAAAGTCTATAACTATTACAAAATTCGTTCATTCATATTCATAATAGTTACTGAAATTAGCAAGAGAGGACGGACGGATAAGGGTTCTTTGTAGTTATTATGGAACCCTAAAAACCTATAAAAAAGTAGGTATACTGTTTGAAGGCGTTACTTATGTACTACGAAAAAGTGTAAGATTAATACAGCTCAAACGGACAGTAGACAGTATTTGATATAAATTCCAGCTTGATACTTACTTTCTAGCTTATGGAATATAGACGCATTCCTGAGAAAAACGTTCGTCTGTCTGTCAAGACCCTATTTCTCAGGAACGCGTCTAGATTACTTTGTTGTCCGTTCGTCTGTCTGTCAAGACCCTTTTTCTCAGGAACGCGTGGAGATATCAAGCTGGAAGTTATAATGAAGAATGTTCACAAATTTTGTTTTTTAGCTCTCCGTAAACCCAGTTGAAAATAAAAAATATGAATGAAAAAATTATTTCGATACGCCGTGTAGTTTCCGAGATATTTAATTCCAAAGTAAGTGCGCGACTCGAGATTCCACCAGGCCGGCGCTCGGGGCGATGACGTCACTGCACAGTACATCGCAATACTCGCTCAGTAACACCGCGTCGCCCGTACCTTTATCTTACTATTAAAGTTAAAAATTTCATAACTGCATGCTAGAAAATCATGTGTTTTAGGTAGGTTATCCGATTGCCTTTTTAACCCACTTCCAAAAAAGGATTCGGCTGTATATATAGACTATATTGTTTTATTTTTTTGTATGTTCAACGATTAGGTACTCCGCCGTCTGTGGACCGATTTTCAAAATTATTTTTTTATATATAGGGTATAATCCCAAATTGGTCCTTTTGACATCATAATCATAGTGGTGACCTGATGCAACACCTTCTGCTAGTATAGGTGTTGCCTGATGATGGAATCCATGAGGAATCGAGGGAACTCCTCGAAATTTATATGTACACATATGGACCATAATATTATGGTGATTGAAACTTTTCTAAAGTTGTCCAAGCATATGTTCCTAAAAAGTTAATTTTGCTCCAAGGTATACCCTGAATCCAAAAGCACTGAACAGAACTCCTCAGTCTTTAGAGATAAGCGTTTGGAAATTTCGGCATTGTTTAAAAACCTGCAAGCGTATGCCACTATGTAACTTACAGTAATCTTCATCATCATCATCTTATTTACAATACCCAATGAAATCTAATGGCCCGTATTCAATATTATACAATCGATCGTTTATTTTAAACTATCTTATAATGTTTTAATAATTTTTCAAATTAAATAGAAAGAGAAAAAATATTATTTTAAACAAATAATTAAACCGACTTCCAAAGTAAAAATGCACAAAAAATCATGAAATAAAACTTATTTTTTCAAATAGTTGCCCTTTTAAATTTGTCTGAAATTCTAATTTATTTCTCTCCCCAATCTTCATAATTTTGAAGTCGGTACCAGCCAACTCGAAAGTGAAACTCTATTTTAATTTAAAATAGAGAGTTAATTTATAATTTTTAAATATTGTTTTATTAGGGTGTTGTTCAGGCTGGTACCGTTTCTAATTCAAATCCGTCATCCGTTGTACTTACTGCACATCATTTACAATATTATATACACTAATATTACACTACTAAATACTAATAGACACTTATTAAACTTAATATTACTTAATGTACGAAGAAACAATATAAAACACTGCAATAATAGCTGAGCGCAAGCATTGTACCTACTAGGTAACTCGGCCGGCACTGTGCCGTGACGTCACACTCTCCACAAGAGCCTGCTACGGGCCGCGAAATTTACGAGAATTTGAAATGTCTATAAATTCATTATTACTCAGTATTTTTCAATGAAACAAAAACTAGTGTATTTGTATAGATACAAACATTACTGGGAGAATCGTTTTAAGCAATTTTGTATACCTATTAACATTCTTCAAGGGTTCCGTTTTTTCCTTTTGAGGTACGGAACCCTAAAAATCGCTTAAGATGAACGGGTTTTTCGTTGAATTGCATGTCGTCAGTTTTATAGAATAAAAGTTTTTTATTTATTTTTGAAGACGAATGGAACGTGTTAAACGCCCTACAAAACGGATCAAGTACGCTTAATATTTTATTGTATGTTTTGTTACTATGCTTTATATTTTCCTGAATATTTCTCATTAAAGGAAAGCATTTACGTACCATACTAGCTTGGGCCCAGGTAAAAAAAGCAATTTAAAATTTATAAATTATATGACAAAGTTCCTTAGGAAATATTTACGTAACAATATGATTTTATTATATGATAAACAAATACGGAAACTTTTCTATAAAGCAGTGACAGAAATCAACTTCAAAATTTAAAAAAGCTAGGACCGACTTTTTACATGCCCAAGCGATGCATGAATCATCTTTCTTATCTAACAATCAGGCTTTGAGTATCCAACTACAATCAGGTGATCAGAATCATAAATATTATAACGCCGTAGCTAAAATTAAAGAATCGAAAGAAGAAGAAAGAAGAGATCATAATTTGCTAAGGAAATCAACACGACACTTTGTCATCTAGGCCAAAAATTAATGCTCTCCTTATATTATTGAGGGATAGAAAAATTAAGAAACCACTGTAAAGCACTGTAGGTTCTTATGTTTTTTTAATTATTTATTTTAATAAATCTATGCAGATAAATAAAATTGAAGTGTAACTTCAAACTAACAGCTTTTCACTTAATGCATCTGAAAGTATATTCGGTACCTACAATGAAATTCCAATTTTTTAAATTTTTGTTTGTCCGTCTGTCTGTCTGTCTGTCTGTTTGTTCCGGCTAATCTCTGAAACGGCTGGACCGATTTTCACGGGACTTTCACTAGCAGATAGCTGATGTTATAAGGTCTAACATAGGCTACTTTTATTTTAGGGTTCCGTTTAAAAAAATAGGGTTCCGGTTCCGTTAGTTCTGCGCAAACGAAGTTGCGGGCTTCAGCTAGTATTTAAATAAACCCGTTGAAGAAAATTGTGACCACAGATAGTTTTTAATAAATTGTTTACATTAACATAATGAAGAAACGATTAGCATTATCTAAGATTAGCATTTCCAAGCTTTTTCCAAGTCTTAAGTTCAACATGCATAATGTATTTTTAAACCGCAACTTGAGACACGACATTTTGAAAAGCACTGCACTAGTTTTAAATAAAACTTTTTTCTGAATTTCAATACTCCTAGTTATGAAATTACTTTTTCATAGTATTAGTCTTACACTTTTTCGTAGTACATAAGTAGTTCAATAACGCCTTCAAACAGTATACCTACTTTTTTATAGGTTTTTAGGGTTCCATAATAACTACAAAGAACCCTTATCCGTCCGTCATCTCTTGCTAATTTCAGTACAACTATTATGAAGTCAATCTAAGCCAACGCAATAGAGAGATACAGCCGTTTATGCCGCAAATTTCGTCAAGAACTCAAAAACTCAAAACCTACAGGGTACTTTCCGTGAACTCAGAATCTTGAAATTTGGTACGAAGCAACGTCATATAGCACAGATAAAGGAAAATTACGAAAACCGTAAATTTTTAGTTACATCTATACTAATATTATAAAGCTGAAGAGTTTGTTTGTTTGTTTGTTTGTTTGTTTGAACGCGCTAATCTCAGGAACTACTGGTACGAATTGAAAAATTCTTTTTGTGTTGGATAGTCCACTTATCGAGGAAGGCTTTAGGCTATATAGCATCATGCTAAACTCAATACGAGCGGAGTACCAATCAAGAATGTTACAAAATCGGGGGTCTTTTTTTCCTTTTGAGAGCTTTCGCTACGTACGCTGCGGAAACGGTTAAAGTTTCGCTAAAATGATGTATGGCAGAATTGTTCCCCTTTAAAAGTTCTAAAAAAAAGTCCGCGACAGTATATGTCTATCTTTTAAGGTTGGCTCACTATAACCTTTTTATACTTACCAAATTTGTTCTAAAAGTAAGCATTATTTGTGAAGGTGTTTTCATAAAGATTATATTAATCCTTATCCAAGTAAATACGTTATTCATTACAAGCATTTAATCTAGAAGAAATTTGCCGTTTACATCATTTGATTTCAATGAGTATTTTAGAAGATATCGCAGTAATAAAATAATCATGCGCGCTATAGTAAGGCGCGCGGAGCGGGCGGGCAGTCGTGAGGTGGAAGCGCTTCTTCTACGTAAATGAAGTCGCGGGTAAATTTTAGCGATATCCCAAAGTAACTATTCCACGCGGACGAAGTCGCGGGGAAAGCTAGTCATATAATAAAAATATTTTTAATAATTTAAACTTACTATCCCTTTCCTCGTGAACGCGTAGAGGGTTGGATTTTATAACGAGTCGCCTGAATTTGAGAGTATTGGTGGTGTAGGGGGCTTAAGGGAGTTGGTCTTAACCCCCAACCACTCGCGACCCCTTAAAATGGCGACGTATTTTAAAATTTTACCCCGCGTAGAGGTATTAAATTGAAATTCATATCAAATACTCAGGTCTATAATACCTTTATGCTATAACAAAATCACTACAGGTTTGTACGGAACCCTCGGTTCGCGAGTCCGACCCGCACTTGGCCGGTTTTTTTAAGCACCGAAGTATGGTTAAAACCAATATGGCGTAACTTTTTATTGTATATAGATTTTTTTCTGTCAAATGTACCTACGTCATAGCCTATCTTGAGTTTTGAAATTTTTGCACTCAGCATACCGAACACGGTACATATGTACATGTCACCGTAAAATTGTAAAAACCGTTAGATTGTAATATTACTAGAGTTATTACAAAATGTCGACAGATTGTCAAATAAAAATTTCTCCTTACAATTGTACGCATTATTTTTCGTATAAATTATTACTATGAAAAAGCAAACAAATATGGCGGCGCGCGCACTTGCCGTTTAACCAATCGGCATAGTAAATATTACAATACTAGCTTTTGCCCGCGACTTCGTTCGCGTGGAACAGTTACTTTGGGAATTGGGATATCGCTAAAATATACCGGCGACTTCATTTACGTTGAAGGAGAAGCGCTTCCCTGCCCGCGACTGCCCGCCGCGCGCCCCATTATTTTATTACTGCGATATTTTCTAAAATACTCATTGAAATCAAATGATGTAAACGGCAAAATACTTCTAAATTAAATGCTTGTAATGAATAACGTATTTACTTGGATAAGGATTAATATCATCTTTATGAAAACACTCTCACAAATAATGCTTAATTTTGGAACAAATTTGGTTATCATAAAAAGGTTATTGTGAGCGAACCTTAAAAGATAGACATGTACTGTCGCGGACTTTTTTTTTTTTAACTTTTAAAGGGGAACAATTCTGTCATACATCATTTTAGCGAAACTTTAAGCGTTTCCGCAGCGTATGCAGCGAAAGCTCTCAAAAGGAAAAAATAACCCCCGATTTTGAAACATTCTTGGTTGGTGCTCCGCTCGTATTGAGCTTAGCATGATGTTATATAGCCTAAAGCCTTCCTCGATAAATGAACTATCCAACACAAAAAGAATTTTTCAATTCGAACCAGTAGTTCCTGAGATTAGCGCGTTCAAACAAACAAACAAACAAACAAACAAACTCTTCAGCTTTATAATATTAGTATAGATAACGAAAAATAACGTGTAAACTGTAAATTGTAAGAAGAAATTTTTATTTGACAATCTGTCGACATTTTATAATATCTCTAGTAATATTACAATCTAACGGTTTTTACAATTTTATGGTGACATATATACCTCTGAAACTTTAGCTGCCTGCACAGAATTCTCGCTCGTCAGTCGTCAGCAATGCTAGCTCGAAATAATCTAGTTTCATTGAGCGCGGTTCACAAAAGGGACTCAGTTCTAAAACTCCGTTTCAACTGACAGCATTTTTCGTTTTCCAATTAGCGAGTTACACGAAACAGACTGGAAAACTCTTACATAAACCATTTAGAATCAGCCACTTTTATGAAAGTACCTGGGCAACCAAGCTTTGCTCGTAGCTTTAGTAGATAAAAAAAAAAAAAGAATCAGAAAAAAAATACCGGAGTTCGAACCCTCACACTCCGAATTTCCGAACAACGTAAAAATTAACCTAACTACCAATCGGAACGACTGAACATCATTAGAGTCAAAACCATTGATTTATTGTTGCACGATGAAAGAAATAAAACCGGCCAAGTGCGAGTCGGACTCGCGCACCGAGGGTTCCGTACAAACCTGTAGGTATATACGATCGAGTAATAGTAAGTTTAAAAAAAATACGGTTTTCGTAATTTTTCCTTCATCTGTGCTGAGATGTTACTTCGTATCAAAGTTCAAGATTCTGAGTTCACGGGAAGTATCTTGTAGGTTTTGAGTTTTTGAGGAAATTTGCGGCATAAACGGTTGTATCTTTTGATTGCGTTGGCTTAGAAGTTTGATTTTTTCACAGCTCCAAGTGACAGCTGTAGACCTGAGTATATGATATAAATTCCAGCTTGATACCTACACGCGTGAGAAAAAGGGTCTTGATGGACAAACAGACAGACGGACAGACAGACGGACGGACGGACAGCAAAGTAATCCTATAAAGGTTCTTTTCGAGGCACGGAACCCTAAAAACATATATGACTTACAGATGCACACTTTCCCATAGATAAATCCTAGCTAGACTCCCCACATAATAATTGTCATGTAAATACTTGCAGTCGTTGTCGAGATTACGATTATATTTGTCTCCTTTAAAGCATAACATGACGGCCGTCTTAAACGCTACTTAAGCTTACCGAAGTTATCAAGGTTTCCCTAAATCGCAGTACGTTGTGTCTACTTGACTGGAAGGTAAGGGTGACTTGAGTGCGTCTTATTTTATTTTATTTTGGCACCGCACCTTACGTACCGGAACTGCGCCTGCGGTGCGAGGTACCCGCGATGCCGTTGTACGTATCCCGCCTGCACTGGTCTATGCAGGTCGAGGACGTCGTGGACTACATCCGCCAGAAGACGTCCATCGCGTTGAGGGTCGAACGTCTGGAGTCTCGCCACAGGGTCAATTTCAGTTCCTTTGTGGTGAGAGTGCCGACGCATCTTTTGTCGATCTTCGAGGTGGAGGAGTTCTAGCCGACGGGTGTGGTCTGCCGGAGGTTCTGGGGGAGACTCCGGAACGAAGCGCGGATCACGTCGCCGTCAACACGTGAGAAAGTGTAGTTCTTATGTTAGTCTGTAAGGTATTTATAATACGTTATAAGCGTTCGAGTATTTGGCCGTAATATCATAGCTCCCCGCACCGATATCGGTGTCGGTTGCCGGTTTTATATAAACCAAACTAGAGTTATTTTATAGTGTCCAAATGTGTAAGCAATACACAAGAGCACTCTCTTTTCTTTTACTCTCGGAACTTAGTGGGACGGATGACCGACACGACTGGCGAGAGATCAGGCGCAGGACTTTTACATGCATCAGAAGCATGGCTTTGTCTGTCATTGTCTTTCTCGTCAGACAATCAGCTGTATCTAAACATAAATTTAACTATCATAACAGTCTAAATTCGAAACAATATGGCGTCGACTCGATCCTATTCTCATTTGACTCGCACTGTAAGGACATTGCAGCTGATTCTCTGACGAGAAAGAAAAGAGAGATGTACCATGCTTCAGACGCATGTTTTTACATGCATCTGAAGCATGGATCATCTCTCATCGATTTTCAGAAAAACTTTTGTGCATATAAATATTAATAGTCCTGCGCCTGAATTTAAATGAAAACGTTAAATAGTAATCAATTATAATAATTGATTACTATTTAACGTTTTCATTTAAATTCGATGCAAGACTAATAATATTTATATGCACATAAGTTTTTCTGTAAATCGCACTTTTCAAGTGATATTTGACAGAAAAAGGTCATTGCCGTTCCTATTCTCATTTGAAACGCGTTGTACCAGACTAGAAAACAAAATTTCTTGTTATTCCAACGAAGGGATCGAACTCTCGACCTAACGCATTGAAAAAAAAAACGCAAAATAAATCATACATTGATTTTGTATTCACAAAAGCAATTTTTTTGAAATCACACGGTTTTGATCGACCTATTGACGAATAAAATTGAGATTTCGAAATAAAATTATGTTAACACTGTGTTAAACGAAAATGTGCTCTATCATAACAGACTAAGGTACAAAATTCTTTGATTTTAATATGTTTGAACTAACAAACTGAATGTTACAGAACTTGTAAAGTTTGAATGCAATTCGAATGAAAAACCCCGACAAGACATTGTTAACAATTTGGTATTTTAGGGGTAAAATAAAAGATTCGCATAACCATTATAGGTACTTCGTTTGAAAAAAATATGAACAAGGAGTATGAAATTGGTACAGTTATAGGAAGAGCGAGCTACACTCATATTTTTTAAAGGAATGCTTAGAAGTATAAGTAGACCAATTTTAGGAGTCAAGAAGCCATAAACCCTAAATTATATACAGTCGTACAAGGATCTTTTGGTATTTGGATGGGGGCGTGAGTGTCGCAAATAAGAACAATACTTATTACTAACTAGCTGATGCCCGCAACTTCGTTTGCATAACTTCGTTACCCGCAACTAACGAAAACGGATCCCTATTTTTTATACGGAACCCTAAAATAAAAGTAGTTAGACCTTATAACATCAGCTATCTGCCAGTGAAAGTCCCGTGAAAATCGGTCCAGCCGTTTCAGAGATTAGCCGGAACAAACAGACAGACAGACAGACAGACGGACAGACAAAAATTTTAAAAATTGATATTTTGTTGTTAGTATCGAATATACTTTCATATGCATCAAGTGATAAGCTGTTAATTTGACATTACAAACAGACACTTCAATTATATTTATCTGTATAGATATAGATAGTGAAATTTTACAAGACGGCGATGTTAGTTCTGATTTTGTCCACGTGCCAAAAGATCCTTGTCAGACTGTAAAATAAAACCGGCCAAATGCGAGTCGGACTCGCGTACTGAGGGTTCCGTACAAACCTGTAGTGATTTTGTTACAGCTTAAAGGTAGTATAGACCTGAGTATTTAATATGAATTTCAATTTATAACCTCTACGCGTTCACGAGGAAAGGGGTAGTAAGTTTAAAATTATTTAAAATATTTTTTTATTATATGACGTGACTAAAAATTTGCGGTTTTCGTAATTTTTCCTTTATCTGTGCTATAAAACATTGCTTCGTGCCAAATTTCAAGATTCTGAGTTCACGGGAAGTACCCTGTAGGTTTTGAGTTTGCGAGTGTCGAAATTGATTGCGTTGGCTGAGAAGTTCTTACCTTAGTATTTGGTATAAATTTCAGCTTGATACCTCCACGCGTTCCTGAAAAAAAGGGTCCTGACAGACATTCGGACGGAAAACAAAGTGGTCCCATAAGGGTTCCGTTTTTTTTCTTTCGAGGTACGGAACCCAAAAAATTATTTAAAAGGTTTAATCTTTTTAATAAGGGACGCTCTTTTACGACTGCGGCGAAACCAATAAGCCTAGCAGAAACATTTGACATCGACGTAAACGTTACGTTATCGAATAAAATTTGTCTATAAAATGTTCCTGCTAGGCCAGTGATTCTTAAACTATGTGCAGTCACGGACCACTTTCAGAATTTCTGAAATGCCACGGACCCCCCCTTGTGTGTGTGTGTGTGTGTGGGGGGGGGGGGGGGGGTTATTGGTAATTTACTCACACTTACTAATGCTTAACTTAATTAAATTTAAATTGTTAAATAGAAATTGCTAATGAGATGGATGCTGTTGTTTGGCCTCAATGAGCACTTTAAATTATTGTAGGATTGTCTTCGATAAGGCAAGGCGCATGTCATCTTTGACATTCAATCGATTGCGATTTTTTGTTTTTATTGACACTAGAGCCGAAAACCCTGCCTCACCAAGATACGTAGTAGCAAAAGGTATCAGAACGGACATAGCTCGTTTGACCAGAAGAGGGTAAGCTTGACTCAAAGAACACCAAAATTCACCAAGACCTTTTGCATGAAATTCAGCTCTCAACACTTCTTTTGATCTCATGTCAATTAAGTTCTCTTTATCTATATCAGTTGTGTTAGTTTACTGCAATTTTTTTTCATTAATCTTCAGAACGCTGCGGACCCCTGGCACACATATTACGGACCCCTTGGTGGTCCGTGGACCCCACTTTAAGAAACCCTGTGCTAGGCCCTTCCTGTGGGTCTAGTAGGAACATTTTATAGACAAATTTTATAAGACAAACATTGGAATTGTGGTAGTCTATACATGTATGTATGTGTGTATGTATGTTTGTTTCAACGTAGCGCCAAAACTACTGGTCCGATTTTGAAATCTGGAAATGAGGTGTCAATATAGTAGTAATAACAATTCCAGGTAACATAGGCTATATGTATAACATAACTAGCTGCCCCGGCAAACTTCGTACCGCCTTAGAATTACATATCTTGACGTACTGACAGCAGCGCCACCTACCGGGTCCAATTGCAAATCTAAACCATTCTCGAATCCACTTGAAACACACTAACATTTCATTAAAATCTGTCCCATATGAATAATTTTCCCCGTTTTTGCAACATTTTACACTGATGCTTCGCTCCTATTGGTCGCAGCGTGATGTAGATGTTCCTCGATAAATGGATTATCCAACACAAAAAAAGAATTATTCAATTCGAACTAGTAGTTTCTGAGATTAGCGTGTTCAAACAAACAAACTCTTCAGCTTTATAATATTAGTATAGATTTACGTAGTCGAGCTATAGTTTTTTTAATAAAAATTTTAGTTATTTCGTTAGGTTTATGCTGTCAGTAGTAATCATACGAATTTTCACGTTTATTTTTAATAGATATGAGTGAGATATTTTTAAAACCATTTCATTTACTGTGTAAACAATAACAAAGTGATTTTGTGAGGGACCAAGAGTTCCATTTACCTTAGGACTGTTTATTTTACCTGAGACAACGATGTATTATATTAAGATACTAGCTGGTACCAAATTATATTAATAAGATGCTAGTTAGTGCCGGAAACTTCGTTTGCGTGGAAACTATTAATGGAAACGGAACCCTCTTTTTCAAAACGGTACTCTAAGACAAAAGTTCTCCTTAAAACATCTGGCAGTAAAAGTCCGGTCACAAACGGTCCGGTCGTTTCAGATTAGCCGGTCCAAACAGACAGACAAAAAGACATTCTTACTACATATAGTAATATGTGTGTTAGTCTATAAGGTACTTATAATATGAGCCTCGAGCCTATACAGATTACAGACTATGAACCCATAAACTAAACAGTATTTAATGAATTTTAATTAAATCATTGAATTTTTATTTATTTGTCTAATACTAGCGACCCGCCCCGGCTTCGCACGGGTACAATACTGATACTAATACTACAGAATATCACCCACTTCGCAACGGGCCGTGCAGCAGAAATCGTAATATTTTAATTTCGCCATAACTTCAAAACCAAACGTCCAATTTTAATCATTCAAAGACCAAATATTATCTACATAAACTGTACTTAGTGATGAAATAATTTATTTTGATAAGGATTAATAGCATGAGTAAAATAAACGCGTTTAAATGTAGTCCAAAAAAAAAACAAGATTTCTAAATAAAAAAATGGTTGTTGTACCTCACTCGACATAGATAGGTATAGTGTGTCGCGGACTTTTTTGTAGATATTTATAAGATCTACAATTAATTACAACATTATATGGTTCTATCTTTTATAGTTTAGGCAGCGTACGCAAAATAAGTAACTTTTCTGGTTGATTTTTTACACCTTGTGTCCGAAAAACCCAAATATCTTACGGAACCCTATTTTTTTCCAAAATAAAATTTAGCCTATGTTACTCGTGGATAATGTAGCTTTCGAATGGTGAAAGAATTTTTGAAATCGGTCCAGTACTTTTTGAGCCTATTCATTACAAACAAACAAACAAACAAACAAACAAACAAACAAACATACAAACAAAGTTTTCCTCTTTATAATATTAGTGTAGATTAGATAGATACAGCAATAATGTCTATAAAGCTAATTAAAACTTAAATTAACGTACCAGAGGTAGCCTGCGAGTTCGTGCGCGCAAAAGTTAATTTCGTGGGAACCGTACACTTTTCCGCGATAAAATGTAGCCCATTATCCCCGTAGTCTACTTTATATCTAACCCGAATTTCTTCAAAATCGGTCCAGTAGTTTCGAAGCCTATTCAATGAAAACAAACAACCAAACTTTTCCTCTTTATAATATTAGTATAGAAAAAAAAATTACGTTACCTACATATAGCATGCTGCACGCAGCATACGGGTAGTGTGCCGAGGCGCTACCACACAAATCACGGCTGTATAATGTCACCGTAAAATTGTAAAAACCGTTAGATTGTAATATAACTAGTGAAATTGTCAAATGTTTATAGACTTCCGACGAGAATATTCTGCCTATATAATTTAACACATTATTTTTCGTTAGATTATAAATATATAGTTTTGAATATTTCGATATTTTTTAACAATCTCGTAAGTTATTTTACAATCTAACGGTTTTTCGGTTTTTCGGTAACATAATATACAAGCGCACGCAAACAGCGTCGCGAGCACAAATGAGTTGATCCAATGCTATTAAAAACCAACATTGTGCATTTTAGTGTTATTATTTTTCCGGCGCTTACTTTTATCTTTTGATACCTCCAAATGTAGCTAGACCTAACATTATAAAGGAGATGTGTGATATTGAACCAGCTTTATGTGCACCACATAGGTTAATATGTCCACAAGGAAAAAAATATGGGAATTTCATATAAATACAAAGAAAATTATTTTTGAAGATGGTTACATTGCGTACAAATATGTTTGAAAAGTTTTTTAATGTGAGAACCCTTTTTTTAAGGCGGCCATGACAGTTATTTTGACAGGACTTCAAAATGTCAATCTTTGGATAATTCTGATCTAATCCGCCATGTTGTATTTTACGTTGTTTTGCTCTTCTTGACGAAGTTAATTTAAATATACATGTAAACGATCTTAAATTAAATGAAATAAAGAATAGGAAACGGTTACTATATTATGTAGCTATATTTACATATAGTGCACATAGTGTTGGCCCGGGCCTGGTACATTTTAGAACATCTCCTTTGGAATAAATATTATACTATGAAAACGTCGGCATGCTTTTTCACTTTGAAGAAAAATGACACGTGAGTTGTGACACAAAGCATAAAATTATATTTGTTCCCCATTTACGTCATGGGGAAACGTAATAATATGTAAAATTATTCAACCCCATTGTAAAGGAAACATATTTTTCATATTATGTTTTATTTTCATTTGGTTTGTAGGTGTTATATTTTTGTTGCATAAAAAGAATTTAGAATAGGCAAGCGGATCATTTTTTTTATTACATGAATAAATAGTACTCTTAAATATGAGTAACTTTTCAGAAGAAACCGTATATACAAAAGTCAATATTTTCAAAGGTACAGCGATTTGTATACAAAATTTCGCAAGTTTCGTAAAAACGTTCCATACTAAACTTAACCAACAAGTGACGTCAGTTGTAGGTTATGGTGTATGAAGTATAAGGCCGCAGGAATATATTTGTAAATATCTCCAATATTTGTGCGTTTAAGTTCATACTTACTATAATGAATGTTTTTGTACATGATGTGAGTAAACTAATGACGTAGGTTTTGTTTACCAATTTCGCAAAAAAAAAAATTTTTTTGGTAGGTACTTTTTAGATGTATTTAATAAGTAAACTACACATAAAATAATATATTTTTTTACATTTACCAAGTAGTAATGCCTCGATATTTCTGAATATATTAATGAAACTAAATATTTCAGATGTAGTCCGATCCCGTATTGTTTTACTTATAGATGTTTCCTGAAGTATGTGACAAGACTTATATTTTGTGATGAGAAAGAAGTAATCAAAGAGAATATAATCACTACGTTTGTAATGTATTAATCGTCAGACTCTTGGCGATGTAACACGTCGTTGTTTTGTCTGCAAAAGATTAGTGGATGTTGCCGTACAATTTTCTGGGATAGGAAGTAGCCTATGTGTTAATCAAGGCTACAAACTATCTGTGAGAGAAATTTCATAAAAATCGGTTTAGCAGTCTGAGCGTGTAAGACAGTGAAACATACACATTACACACGAATTAAACGTTCAGAATGCTGCAGTTATCCATACTAATACGAGTATGATAAATGGGAAAGTGTGTATGTTTTTCCGTCTTTCACGCCTAAACTACTGAACCGATTTAAATGAAATTTGGTACACAGATAGTCTAGAGCCTGAGAAAGGACATGGCTACTTTTTATTGCGGAGAAATATACTGTTCCCGTGGGAGACTTTATTTACAGTTTCACGTAAAAAACTACTAAACCGATTATCATGAAATTTGACACAGATATAAAGTAGACCACGGGAAAGGACATTAAATAATTATAATTTTGTATTTTAGGATAACTCCCCATACATGTGAAGCGGATTGAATAGATCTTTTTAAGTAAAGGAAAAGTTCCATACATGACTTCTATAGAATTTAAACCATTTTCGTGTATTATTTTTCGTGTATTCTTTTATGTTGTGTATGTGTATGTGTTATTAAATGATTTTCAAGATGTCCCCCCCCCCCTCTGGCATTTCTAAAATTTAATATAAATGGTAGAATTAACTTGTATCTTTCCAAGCTGATTCACTCTAATTTAAGAGCTTCGCTCTTGTCGGTGGAACTTTCTCCATTCCTCTCTGCACTCCGCCCTTCTCTTGACCTCCTGATACGACACGACCATCACTTTCTCCTTCACCTGGTCCATAAAAGTTCTTCTCGGCCTTCCACGTTTTCTTCTACCTTCCCTTCAATTATGTTAAATACTTTTTAGGAAAATTATTAAAAAAAACTAAGAACCTACTGCGCGTTGATAGTTACGGAACCCTCCTTAGTCTGTTCTTGGTTAGCTTGGGCTTTTTGCAAACATTTTGTTGAATCTATAAATTCACCGTCGATGCAGAGAGTCTATATAGTGTTCAGGTAAATCCACCTTTTCTCGGATTAGGATCTCTCTATTTATGCAGTATTCAGTTAATTTTATTAACGGCTTGAGGCTTGGACATCAATGATCAAAGTTTTCTAGACTGTATTCAAAACTCTATGTTCTTAAGAAATGTTTGGGCAACCTATAGACAAAAATTAAGACGTTCTTAAGAAATGTTTGGTTGTTACAGACAAAAATTAAGATTTAGGGTCAGTTTATTTTTAAGATATTCAAATTTGAACTTTATTCACTAGTATTAAATATCCAATCAAGAAATTTTCATGTAAAGTGATTCCAAGACGATACCATATGACTCGCACTGTCAAAAAACTATCAGAGTGTCAATTCAGCTAAATAAACCGTGCATTCGTACCAAAGACTTCTAAAGACGGAGTCATAGTTTTTGAAAGTTGGTACTATTGTTTTCTGTTGCTCTGTCTTACTAACGATGTATCAATACGAGCGAATGAAAGAGCTTATATCGGTGTATAAACACGGGTTTCGTGTCATGTTATGGCCAGCTCAGTAGGCCATTGCAGAGCAGTAGCTCTGTGTATATTTTGTGTTTTATAAATGAAAATAAATGTGTAAAGGAGATATTAATTTTAAAACATCTAATATGTGTTGCGCCGCTGCATATTGTGCCTCAAGAATGACGACAGAAGGTGTCAAATACTTGGAATTATCATTTTACACGTAATGTTTTAACAATGTTTTGTGAACTAAATAATGAGTATTTTTATAATATAAACAGATAATCATTAAATTTAACGAACCCTTTTTCGTACTATATCACGCTTTAATGATGAATATCACGTAATGAGTAATAATTTGTGCAAAATAAAAGCTTTGTTTTTCTGCGTATTTTGAGTGATGTACCCTACTGACACAAGAGTTTATCGATAAAGATAATAAACTTTTACTAAACGGTTTTATTAGGTCTCGGAAATGCTCCGGAAGAAGAGGCGAATAGATTGAAGCAGTTAGATGCGAAAATTAGAAGAGTGTGTTCCACCAGTGAGACAGCTTGGTGTGACGGTATTGATACGGGGAAGATATTTCTGTTTTACCGGACAATTAAGAAGACTTACAATAATATAATAATACTTTCTTAAACATATTTTTTTTATTTAGTTTCCAATTAAAATGCACAAAGAGCATTTTTCCATTATCCGATCCAGATCGAATACGATATCGGAATCGAATGCCGATACAGTAATCGATATTCAATAGCCATGCAAGGGCAAGTAAAATATATGAAACACATAGGTCTTTCACATTATCGGTTTGATATCGGATAGAAAAGCACTTTTATCCCTGTAAATATGGGCCTAGCAGGAACAATTGACAGGTGCGTAAATGCAATGTTATCGAATGTCAATTGTATGAGCGCTGTCATAATTTTTATACAAATCTCTTTCGATAACGTAACGCTTACGCAATTGACAATTGTTCCTTCTAGGCCCCCAAGAAAGTGAGTAATCTGACTGACTCAGCTAATCTCTCAATGTATTTACTATTTAGATGCTAATCAAAAATGCAAATACAATACAAAGAGAGGAAATCGAACGCAAAATTTTTATGTTGTCAGATTTGACATGAGACTCGTGTGTTCGATTTTCAGTTCTATTGTATCAGTCCAGACTCCCAGAGTTATATTTTCAATGCTCTAAATTTTCCCCGGCCTTCCAGATTCCTGATAGTATGTCCGTCGGGATATATTATCGGGTCGGTATTACTAATGCTTACTTACTAATAAAGAGGAGGTTCTGTGTTCGGCTGTATAATATATGTCACCATAAAATTTTAAAAACCGTTAGATTGTTATATTACTAGAGATATTGTAAAATGTCGACAGATTGTCAAATAAAAATTACTTCTTACAATTTTACACGTTATTTTTCGTTACATTGTAATATTTACCGTGCCGATTGGTTAAATGGCAAGTGCCCCGCGCCGGCATATTTTTTTTTTCATAATAATAATTAAAACTAAAAATAATGCGTACAATTATTGTAAGGAGAAATTTTTATTTGACAATCTGTCGACATAATATAATATCTCTAGTAATATTACATTCGAACGGTTTTTACAATTTTACGGTGACATATTATATACAGCCGAACACAGAACCTCCTTTTTTTAAAGTCGGCTAAAAATATTTATGAACGGTCTATTTATATTACAATAGTGCAGAATTGTTAGGAATTGTAAACTTTCAATTGGTAGATATAGGGAGTAATTTTATTTAATGTAAATAGTTATTAATAAAACGTTTTCTCATAATACTTATTTTATACTTAATTAAAATACGCAATTGACTGAATAGTGTGAAAGAATTATGCTACTAATTATTTCATTTTACTCGCCTTTGGCTATTGTGTATCGGCTATCAGCATTATTTACCGATATCGTGTCGGATAATGGGAAAACGCTTTTATGATAAAAACTAGATGTTACCCGCGCCTTCGTGCGCGCTAAAAGAAATGCCGTGCCGCAAAAAAGTTGCCTATGTGGTCTTTTCTATATATGTGCAAAATTTCATCAAAATCGGTCAAGTACTTTCGGAGCCCATGCAAACAAACAAACCTTATAAGAACACAATCTTTTTTAAACATCTAATAAAATCTTGTTAATTTCAAATACCTATATCTTAAATTAAAAAGGTACTTAATGAGTTTTACACATTATAAACTGATGACATAAAACTTAAAATGTGTTTATAAAATAAAAATTCAGAATTATAAAAATATCTACAAACGTCGATAAGTACCACAAAAAAGTCGAGTAGTTTATCGATATTATATCGATATACGTTACATCCCTGCACGTACACTAATGCAATGCACACAAGCAGAAAAAGGACACGCGTTTGCTGGCGAAAACTCTCTCTAGTGGTTATATACTCAAAGATTCGTACAATTACATTCAAGTCCCGATACGCTAAAACTGTCAAACGGTATTCTCGTAAACGTTAAACCGACATGAAACGCGCTCTGATTGGTCTTTATAAAATTAGTTCATGATAACATGTCGCTTTACTTACAATACAATCAAAGTACAATGAAAGTCTACTTTATATACAAGAATTGAGGTACAGATCTCATGTAAAACCAAGCTTCTGGCTCTACCAAACTAACTTCTAACTCTACACGTCTGAACTCTACAAGCCTAACTACACAAACTCTATACGTTAGTCAAAATATGACTATATTTATACCATATTATGACTATGTGGTATCGTCTTATGTGAAAATGTTTTTGGTGGGATTTCACTTCTTTTTGAAAGTTGAATAATATTTTTATTTTCTTTTTTTTATTTTATTGTTACTACATATTTATAACACGAACACCTACAACAATTTTCAGACCTGACAATAATTTTTTGCCTAAACGTCTGTAATAAGCAGTAGGTCATGTACCCAAAATATCCGTTGGTAATTGATTTTGCCACAGTTTATAGAAACATGCCTGTGCCTATCACTTATATTATGTTCCAGTTAAACCATTTGGGGTTAATACATAAATATCCAATTAAACAGTACATGGTCAGCTGCAGCAGCTGATGGCAATTGCTGAAAAAGTGGGGACCAGTGACTAATACTTGAGGGAATGAGGAGTTAGTGTTGAGAAGATCGGAGAAACGTACAGATATCGCTTCTAACGGGGTCTTCAATCGCTTCTTAAAGTTAGGGGCTTCTTAAATCACAGACTGTCATTGACCCAGAACACCAATTATTGTCATATTTAACTAAGACTTTCAATTTATATAATTTTATTTTATTTCAGTTAATAATAACAAGATGTTACCCGCGACTTCGTGCGCGTAAAGGTTAATTTCGCTGAAACCGTACATTTTTCCGCAATAAAAAGTAGCCTTTGTCGTTCCCCGTGGTCTACTCTACATCTATCCAAATTTCATCAAAATCGGTGCAATAGTTTCGGAGCCTATTCGATGTAAACAAACAAACTTTTCCACTTTATTATAATAGTATAGATTATGAATTATAAATTAATCGTATTGATATAATAAACTTTTTTTTGTAGTTTGGACCAATCAAAACGTGTTTGACGTTTATGAGAATACCATTTTGCAGTTTTAACATATCGAGACTACATGAAAACTGTATTACTGTAAAAATCGTGGACACATCGTATGCTTGAAGTAGTGCAATCAAATCGAAATTTTACTATGTAGCTGTTTATCTGGTACTCTTTCTTTGATCTGTGCTATCTGTTCGTCCGTCTGTCTGTCTATTACTTGTGTATCTCGAAAACTATGATAGCTAGATAGTTAAAAATATGTATTTCTGTTGCCGCGTAAACAACGAATAATACTAAAAATAAAATAAATATTGAAGGGGGCTCCCATACAACAAACGTGATTTTTTTGTCGTTTTTTGCTCGAAATGAATACAAGGGCTTGACATTAGTACTAATACCTAGTTATAAAGATAATGTGACTCGCACTTGCCCGGTTTATTGTACTAACTTCATTTTACACTTGTTTATTTTGTACTTTAAATAAAATTTCCGTGACTAACGTGACAATATTATATTGCCTTACATACAATTAACTTATATTTTTCTCTTTAGTCATGTGTATGTCACCGTAAAATTGTAAAAACTATTAGATTGTAATATTACTAAAGATATTATAAAATGTCGACCGTTATTTTTCGTTATATTGTAATATTTACCGTTAAACGGCATTGGTTAAACGGCAAGTGCCCCGCGCCGCCATATTTGTTTGCTTTTTCTTAATAATAATTATAACGAAAAATAATGCGTACAATTGTAAGGAGATTTTTTTATTTGACAATATGTCGATATTTTATAATATCTCTAGTAATATTACAATCTAACGGTTTTTACAATTTTACTGTGACATCTATAACTTCTTTAGTCTATGGTGCTAACACTAAATTGCCGGTCATTTGTGTGAGGACGTATTACTTACTCTAAGCGGTACTTAGAGACCCCCACATACTTAGTGAAGTCTTTAGGGTTAGTGCATGCATCTATTTTTATTTAAAAAACCGGCCAAGTGCGAGCGGACTCGCATTGCAGCATCTGTGAATTGTGACAATGTCAACAATCACTATGACAGTTCAAGAAACACGGTGACAGACAGACAGATGGACAGTGAAGTCTCCGTAATAGGGTCCTGTTTTTACCCTTTACATACGGAATCCTAAAAACAACGCACCCGTAACTTCTCAGGTGCTGCGGGTACATCGGGCTAACCTTGTATCCGTAGCACGTTTTCCCTATGTAACAGAATTTGTTCTATCAACACACTTGCATGTCTTCTGGTAGGTATCGTAGATACCTGTGCGAAAAGTATCCTACTAATGTTATAAATGTGAAAGTTTGTGAGGATGCATGGATAGATGTATGGATTTTTGGTACTCTTTCACGCAAAAACTACTAAACGGATTTTGATGAAATTTGGTATGGTAGTAGTTTAGGCCCTGGATTTAAACATAGGCTACTTTTTATCCCGAAAAAGTACAGTATTCCCGCGGGATACGTGTGCGGGGCCGCGGGCAACAGCTAGTATAGTAAAATTGTAAAAACCGTTAGGTTGTAATATACCTAACTAACGAAATTATGAAAATATGTCGAAATATTCTTTGCTATATATTTATACATACATACATACATATATACATAATATAATCACGCCTCTTTCCCGTAGGTATAGGCAGAGACCGCCTCTTTCCCGTAGAGGTAGGCAGAGACCACTTCTTTCCACTTACTACGATCCTTTCATACTTGTTTCGTTTCGTTCACTTTAATTCTTACCATCCATTCTTCCTCTTACATTCAACGTAGCGAAGCAGCTCTCCATGGGCCACTTTTTGCCTCCGCGAGAAACGAGACGTGATGGGTGGCGAACCACATCGCCGCCATTTTGGATAATTAATAATTATCCAAAATGGCGATCATTAAAATATCCAAAATGAAATATATTTATAATCTAACGAAAGTAATGTGTTAAATATTACAAGCAGAATATTTGGGTCCGCAGTCTTTCAACATTTTACAATTTCACTAGTTGTATTACAATCTAACGGTTTTTACAATTTGATGGTGACATAAATTATTAGACAAACTGTTATTCAAAATCATTATCGATTTTCGTGTGATAAAATTATAATATCAAATGTAATTTATTCATTATCTAAAGTTTTAGTACACTTTGTTAAACTGCCTTTTTTATCACTACTAATGAGATCCATCGCTTTAGTTTTCATTGTTCAAAACAGTAACTTCTTTGAGTAAATAAAATCCCACCAAAAACATTCTGTAAAAAACTAGCCAAGTCTCGATGGAGCTGCTTGTTTATCTCTAAAAAGTAATGAAATCTAGACTAAGTCGTGCCAAGTCTAAGGATCCTTACTGCGATTTATTTATTATTATAGTTAATGTTGTGTGACTTGGCCGTTGAAGAGTATACAAGGGTACAAAAGGGGCTCCATAACACCATTGCTCCAATACATGTGTTATACAATCAACAACAGCCTAAAATAAGACACTAGCGTCCAATTACCAATACCAGTATGGGCTATTATCTCGCTTAACAAACATAGGTAGGTAGTTACAACAGAATCTGATATAACATTACGTGTAAACAAAATTGACTTCTAACGTATAAAGAATTTTCAAGGGCCAAGTCACACAACATTAACTATAATAATAAATAAATCGCAGTAAGGATCCTTAGACTTGGCACGACTTAGTCTAGATTTCATTACTTTTTAGAGATAAACAAGCAGCTCCATCGAGACTTGGCTAGTTTTTTACAGAATGTTTTTGGTGGGATTTTGTTTACACGTAATGTTATATCAGATTCTGTTGTAACTACCTATGTTTGTTAAGCGAGATAATAGCCCATACTGGTATTGGTAATTGGACGCTAGTGTCTTATTTTAGGCGTTGTTGATTGTATAACACATGTATTGGAGCAATGGTGTCATGGAGCCCCTTTTGTACCCTTGTGTACTCTTCAACGGCCAAGTCACACAACATTAACTATAATAATAAATAAATCGCAGTAAGGATCCTTAGACTTGGCACGACTTTGTCTAGATTTCATTACTTTTTAGAGATAAACAAGCAGCTCCATCGAGACTTGGCTAGTTTTTTACAGAATGTTTTTGGTGGGATTTCACTTCTTTTTGTAGAAACGTAGGAATATTGATTTATTTTACTAGATTTTAGTGTAATTTGTTTATTTAATTTGTGTAATGTTCGAGTAGAATAAAGTTAATTGTTCGACTATTTCTTCTTGTAAACTTGTAAGTATAAGTATAAAAGCCAGTCCAGTCTTAACCAGAGTTTTCCTTTAATTTCATTTATATGCGTATTAAAAGCAGAAGGGGAGGCATTCGCCCAGCAGTGGGACGCTAGGGCTAGATTAAATTAAAAGATGTGTCCTACTTCACTGGATTTTTGCAATGACAGTCGATTTTTTTATGTACCAATAGTAGAAGGGGGCATTACCATATCTCTAATCAGCTGAGACCAGCTGAGGGTTCTTCATCAGATACTTCAGACCTTCGATTTTTGACATCAAATGAAGTGGCCCACCAAGTTGAATATTTTTTGTAAAGGCAGTATGTCGATCTCTAATAGTTTGGTTGGGCTCTTGTGTTTTCTAATAAGGGTCACCAGGTACTCCAGATCTTCGATTATCCTAGTTTTTACAGTTTTCCCTTTATGTGGCCATTAAACCTTACCTCTGTACCAAATTTCAGCTCTCTGAGTTTATGGGAAGTACTAGTTCTATTCTGATGATCATGAGTGAGTGACTGGGTGAGTGTCATAAATGCGAAACTTTGCTGTCGTTTAACTTCGGAACTAAATGACCTACAGACTTAAAATTTTGGATTTTAAGTATGTGATTATACTTTACTGGATGACGAAAATTTCTGCGTTCTGGTCTTATCCAGAGGTTCTCAAATAAGGGCCTGAAAATGCGGCGAAATGGTTCCAGTAAATAATGGTACGGCAGTGTTTGCTTCGCGCTCGACTTGGCGGGGGCACTGCCGTGCCCCCAGATCGACGTTCTGGTCTTATCCAGAGGTTCTCAAATAGAGGCCTGATAATGCGGCGAAATGGTTCCCGTAAATAATGGTACGGCAGTGTTTGCTTCGCGCTTGACTTGGCGGGGGCACTGCCGTGCCCCCAGATCGATTATCCTAGTTTTTATAGTTTTCCCTTTATGTGGCCATTAAACCCTAACTCTGTACCAAATTTCAGCTCTCTGAGTTTATGGGAAGTACTAGTTCTATTTTGATGATCATGAGTGAGTGAGTGAGTGAGTGAGTGAGTGAGTGTCGAAAATGCGAAACTTTGCTTTCGCTTAACTTCGGAACTAAATTACCTACAGACTTGAAATTTTGGATTTTAAGTATGTGATTATAGCTTACTGGATGACGAAAAATTCTGCGTTCTGGTCTTATCCAGAGGTTCTTAAATAGGGGCCTGAAAATGCGGCGAAATGGTTCCAGTAAAGGATGGTACGGCAGTGTTTGCTTCGCGCTCGACTTTGGCGGGTGCACTGCCGTGCCCCCAGATATAGCTATTTGGTGAGTTTCCAGTCCGGCTGGGTTCAGTTAGAGAAGCGAATGAATCGAGAAATTGAGCTACATAGTTTAAACGGGGTAAAGGTGTGTTCACAATTACCCTACTGCTATTACAAATGAGAAAGTTTGTGAGGATGAATGGATGGATGGATGGGTGGATGGATGGATGTTTGTTACTCTTTCACGGAAAAACTACTGATCGGATTTTGATGAAATTTGGTATGGCAATAGTTTATCAGCTCAGAACCTCAATTCTCGTATTTAAAGTAGACAATTTAAAGAGTCAATTTTACTTTGTTTGGATTGAAAGTGTAGCGACATGTTACCGTGTACGGATTTTATGACGTTTCGACCAATCAGAGCGCGTTTCACGTTGGTTTAACGTTCATAAAAACACCGTTTGGGAGTATAAGCGTATCGGGACTTGATTGTAATTGTATTAATGCTGGTTTTATTTAGCAGAATTGCCCCTCTGGAATAATACAGGCTACTTTTATCCCGAAAAATATAAGTATAGCGTTCCCGTGGGATACTGTGTTTAAGCGGGCGTAGCCGCGGGCAAAAGCTAGTTTGACTATTAACGCACTATCAATGTGCAACCCGCAGTAGGCTAGATTGGATTGGTGGATTAGGGGGACTAGCTTTTGCTCGCGGCTAGGTTTTTATATTTAAGATTTTTATTATATCATTTACTTTTACATTTTATTATAAGATTATTATATACACACTAGCTGTCCCGACACACGTTGTTCTGCCTTAACTATGAATTGAAAT
Source organism: Glaucopsyche alexis (assembly GCA_905404095.1). Classification (NCBI taxonomy): domain Eukaryota; kingdom Metazoa; phylum Arthropoda; class Insecta; order Lepidoptera; family Lycaenidae; genus Glaucopsyche; species Glaucopsyche alexis. Next base: position 5,631,144 of record FR990064.1, on the reverse strand, counting down.
TTCTCACCGTTTAGACCTTCCCTATCCGTGTGGTGCCGGAGTAAGAATTGCACCTCCCCATATACCATCTCTTCCCGTGGGTGTCGTAAGAGGCGACTAAGGGAAATACATACCGGAAATGGGCAGCAGCGTTTCCGCGAACTTTATCATTTTTACATAATACTGCGCTCGCCAACACGTTTGCCAAGCGCGGTGAGTATGGCATTTTTCCCCCTATATGAGGACCAGATATGAGACCAGGCCCCTAGTCCCCGGCAGCCCCGCTAGTCTTGGCTACGGTAGCGGCCATGGAAACGGCGGGGCAGGGAGTGCTAAGAATCTCCGGCAGAGATCCGGCTACCACTCCCGACGACGACCTCTGGCCCTGGTAACATACAACGCACGCACATTGAGGAAAGACGAGAAGATAATAGAGCTGGAAGAAGAATTGAGCAAGTTACGCTGGGATATAGTTGGTTTATCGGAAGTCCGAAAAAGGGAGAAGACACGATGACTCTGGCATCCGGTAACTTGTTCTTCTACCGGGAAGGCGACCAACAGTCCCAAGGTGGAATCGGGTTTTTCGTCCACAAGTCTCTTGTTAACAACATCGTGGCCATCGAAAGTGTGTCGAGTAGGGTTGCGTACCTTATACTCAGAATATCTCAAAGATATTCGTTGAAGGTCATACAAGTTTACGCACCTACCTCGTCTCACCCAGATGAAGAAGTAGAGGTTATGTATGAGGACATATCTAAAGCCATACATAACTCGAAAACTCACTTCAATGTTGTTATGGGAGACTTCAACGCAAAGTTGGGAAAGCGAGGTGAAAACGAGCTGAAAGTGGGAAAGTTTGGTTTTGGTCAGAGGAATCCCAGGGGCCAAAGGTTGGCCGATTTTCTGGAAAAGGAAGAACTATTTATGATGAATTCCTTCTTCCAGAAGCCACCTCACAGGAAATGGACCTGGATGAGTCCTGACGGAGAGACAAAAAATGAGATAGACTTTATCATGAGCACCCAGAGACAGATATTTAAGGATGTCTCCGTGATACACCAAGTGAAAACCGGCAGCGATCACCGAATGATGCGAGGCACATTAAACCTAAATATCAAACTCGAAAGAGCTCGCTTGGTAAAGTCTACGCTCCGACCGTCTCAAACCGGAATTAGAAACCCCGAAAGCTTTCAACTCGAGCTACAAAACCGCTTTGCTAGCCTGGAAAACTACGCGTCAGTGGACGAAATCAATGACAGGTTCACAGAGACTATCCATGCGGTTGGGTCAAAGAACTGTGAAACCCGCCGTAGAGGTAAGCCACAGAAAATCTCCGACCACACGTTTACACTAATGGCTAGGCGACGCACCCTTACTCTTCAAACCTCTGACGATGCTAAGTCTTATAGGCAGCTTAACAGACAGATATCAAAGTCTTTGCGGCACGATATTCGTCTCTTTAATACTAGAAGTATTGAGGACATGATACAGCGAAACAAGGGCTCAAAAGTGTTTGCAAGAGACACGTCTGTTGGGCAGAGCCGGTTGACGAAGCTGAAGACAGAGGATGGGAAAGTTGTGTTGGCCGGGCCCGAGGTGCTCGCAGAGGTCGAGAGTTTCTATGAGCAACTTTACACCTCAGTTGCCAAGCCTGTCCGACCTCAGCCTGTACGAGATTAGTATGGCTCTTAAACAGCTTAAAAACAACAGGGCGCCGGGCGAGGATGGGATCACCTCGGAGCTGCTGAGGTCTGGTGGAACACCAACACTCAAAATGCTCCAGAGACTTTTTAATTCCGCCTTGTTCGAGGGCAAAACGCCAGAGGCATGGAGCAGGGGCGTGGCAGTCTTGTTCTTCAAAAAGGAGATAAGACTTTGCTGAAGAATTACAGACCCATTACGCTGCTGAGCCATGTCTATAAGCTGTTTTCAAGAGTCATAACGAATCGTCTCGAACGGAAGCTTGATGACTTCCAGCCTCCCGAACAAGCCGGTTTCCGAAGAGGCTTTAGTACCATAGACCACATACATACGCTACGGCAGGTTATACAGAAAACCGAGGAGTATAATCTTCCACTATGCTTGGCGTTTGTGGACTATGAGAAAGCCTTTGATTCGATTGAGACCTGGGCGGTGTTACAGTCTCTTCAGAGATGCCGGATCGACTACCGGTACATCGAAGTGTTGAAGTGTTTATATAGTAAAGCCACCATGTCCGTGCGAGTACAGGAGCATAGCACAAAGGCGATTCCATTGCAGCGCGGCGTCAGACAGGGAGACGTCATCTCTCCGAAACTGTTTTCCGCTGCTTTGGAGGATGCGTTCAAACTCCTGGACTGGCAAGGACTTGGGATCAATATAAATGGTGACTACATCACTCACCTTCGATTTGCCGATGACATCGTGGTTATGGCAGAAACTCTGGAAGACCTTAACACTATGCTAGAAGACCTCCGTAGAGTTTCACAACAGGTGGGACTTAGTATGAACACGGGTAAGACGAAAATTATGTTTAATGCCCATGTTGTACCCACCCAAGTGACCGTTGGAAATTCTACGCTCGAAGTTGTTGATGACTATATATACCTAGGGCACAAAGTCCAGTTAGGTAGGTCCAACTTCGAAAAAGAGGTCAACCGTCGAATCCAGCTCGGCTGGGCAGCGTTCGGGAAACTCAGAAACATCTTCTCGTCAAAAATTCCTCAGTGCCTGAAGACAAAAGTTTTCGAGCAGTGTGTGTTACCGGTGATGACATATGGAGCCGAAACGTGGTCATTCACAACGGGACTTATTCAAAAGCTTCGTGTCGCTCAAAGAGCTATGGAGAGGGCTATGCTTGGAGTCTCTCTACGTGATAGAATCAGAAATGAGGAAATCCGAAGCAGAACTAAAGTTACCGACATAGCCCAGCGCATTAGCAAGTTTAAGTGGCAATGGGCTGGACATATAGCCCGTAGAACCGATGCCCGCTGGGGCCGAAAGGTTCTTGAGTGGAGACCACGAACTGGACGCCGAAGCGTAGGACGGCCTTCCACCAGGTGGACAGATGACCTGAGAAAAGTCGCAGGGAGTCGGTAGATACAGGCCGCGAGCGACCGGTCGCACTGGAAATCTATGGGGGAGGCCTATGTCCTGCAGTGGACGTCACCGGGCTGAAACGGAACGGAGACCTTCCCTGAACTGATACGATTATTTTAAGATCAATATTAGTCAAATCAGTCCAGCCGTTCTCGAGTTTTAGAGAGACTAACGAACAGAAATTCATTTTTATATATATGTATTAAGATAATATTTAATACACATCCATGACTCAGGAACACAGAAAACTTTTTGATCTCTTGGCGGGATTCGAACCCCTGACCTCCGGCTTGATCGCCAACCCGCTAACCACTGAGCCACAGAGGTCATATAATATGTAGGTATATATTGATTGAGACGCATTAACGTGTGAATAATTTTGGCTTTTGTTTGATCCTTTATTTTAGGGGGTATTAGAAAAACCTTTTTAGTGAATCTATACTAATATTATAAAGCTGAAGAGTTTGTTTGTTTGTTTGAACGCGCTCATCTCAGGAACTACTGGTTCGATTTGAAAAATTCTTTTTGTGTTGGATAGTCCATTTATCAAGGAAGGCTTTAGGCTATAGAACATCTTGCTAAGCTCAATACGAGCGGAGCTCCAATCAATAATGTTTCAAAATCGGGGTGTTTTTTTCCCTTTTGAGAGCTTTCGCTGCGTACGCTGCGGAAACGGTTAGTTTCGCTAAAATTATGTATGACAGAATTGTTCCCCTTTAAAAGTTCTAAAAAAAGTCCGCGACAGTATATGTCTATCTTTTAAGGTTGTCTCACAATAACCTTTTTATGCTAACCAAATTTGTTCTAAAATTAAGCATTATTTGTGAGGGTGTTTTCATAAAGATGATATTAATCCTTATCCAAATAAATACGTTATTCACTACAAGCATTTAATTTAGAAGAAATTTGCCGTTTACATCATTTGATTTCAATAAGTATTTTAGAAGATATCGCAGTAATAAAATAATCAGCGCGCAATAATGATGTGCGGCGCGCTGCGGGCAGTCGTGAGGGGGTAGCGCTTCTCCTTCTACGTAAATGAAGTCGCGGGTAAATTTTGGCGATATCCAAAAGTAACTATTCCACGCGGACGAAGTCGCGGGCAAAAGCTAGTACTAACATAAAAGCTGTGTTTTAATCTTAAATATCTGCAATCTGCATGTCCAAAAACAATGGTTTTCACATTTTCAACCGTTCAGAGGGACTGAAAGCTTTTATACCCACAGATTTTTTATTTTTGTTCAGTTTTCATTTTCACAGCCTCCGGTAAAATGTAGAAATATCAAAGAAATTCAATTTTTTAATGAATATTTTTGGCGGCGTTGAGAGTGAAATTTCAAGGTCACGTCACGACATATATTACGTCACGCTATTTTAGATATTTAAAAGCCAATGATATAATGCCGTCTGTCGGAGGCTATTTATACTTCTTACATTAAATAAATTTCTAAATAATACACAGATCGCTAGGTGTACAAATTTTCTTTTTTGAAATGATGTACTTTAGGCACGATGAGAGTGTTTTGTATTTTAAATCTACACTAATATTATAAAGAGGAAAACTTTGTTTGTATGTTTGTTTGTTTGTAATGAATAGGCTCAAAAAGTATTGGACCGATTTCAAAAATTCTTTCACCATTCGAAAGCTACATTATCCACGAGTAACATAGGCTATATTTTATTTTGGAAAAAATAGGGTTCCGTAAAATATTTGGGTTTTTCGGACACAAGGTGTAAAAAATCAACCAGAAAAGTTACTTATTTTGCGTACGCTGCCTAAACTATAAAAAATAGAACCATAAAATGTTCTAATTAATTGTAGATCTTATAAATATCTACAAAAAAGTCCGCGATACACTATACCTATCTATGTCGAGAAGATGTCGAGTGAGGCACAACAACCATTTTTTTATTTAGAAATCTTGAATTTTTTTTGGACTACATTTAAACGCGTTTATTTTACTGATGCTATTAATCCTTATCAAAATAAATTATTTCATGACTAAGTACAGTTTATGTAGATAATATTTGGTCTTTGAATGATTGAAATTGGACGTGTGGTTTTGAAGTTACGGCGAAATTAAAATATTACGATTTCTGCTGCACGGCCCGTTGCGAAGTGGGCGTCACCAAGGCGCGTGCGGGGGGAGTTTAGATCTATGGTATTTCATACAATAAAAGTATACCCACCTACTTATTTCATTGAATTTAGTAGGTACCTATATTAATTTGTTTCTGTTTGTTTTGACTAGATTTCGCCCGTTTTGTTAGAGGTTTAAAGACATTCTGTAGTATTAGTATTTTTTTTTTTTTTTTTTTTTATAAAACAAGGGGGCAAACGAGCAAACGGATCACCTGATGGAAAGCGATTACCGTCGCCCATGGACACCCGCAACATCAGAGAAGTTGCAAGTGCGTTGCCGGCCTTTTAGGAGGGAATACGCTCCCTTCTTGAAGGTTTGCAGGTCGTAGTGGTCCGGAAATACTGCTGGCGACAGTTCAGTATTGTACCCGTGCGAAGCTGGGGCGGGTCGCTAGTGTTAAATAAAGTTTTACTTCTGGCACCCTGTACTGTCTGTACACGTTATTTTCCTTATAAACGAGCCCTTAGATCGCATCGTGCCACTGTGCAACTATAATCAGATAGGTGAGGACATGATCAGTTCAAGTCAATCTATTAACTGAAATTGCTAGTATATTTACACTGTTTGCCTGCTTTGTGAGAAAATATTAGGTATAGGTTGCGCAACGAATTAAGATCTTTCGACAAAAGTAGAGGGGGTATGCGCAGAAGTCAGTATTTGGGTGTGTTTGGCGGTAGCGGGCTCGGGCGGGGAGGTGTAGATGCGCCGAACGCATGCCGAACGTGGCTGCCGACACGCTATTGGTACGTTAGTAATATATATTCTTTGCTATTGGTCACATGCGCGAACGATCCCCTCCACTTTCACTGAGCGCTCATAAACCGTTGCGCGACCTGTACCTTAATGTTGATAATAATATAATAAAGAGAAAAAGTTTCTTTGTTTGCATTGAATAGGCCCCAAAACTACTGGACCGATTTTGATGAAATTTGGCACAGATGTAGAGTTGACCACGGGGAAGGACAAAGGCTACTTTTTATCGCGGAAAAATGTACGGTTTCTGCGAAATTAACATTTGCGTGCACAAAGTCGTGGGCGACATCTAGTTACTTACAATCAGGGCGCCTAGACAAATTACCTTCGTTAAAATTCGGAAAGATCTGACGTATCGACTTCTCTTTTGAGATCACGACATTTTGTCCCTAGACAAACGCACACTGTTGTTCGAATCGCAACAACGAATTGCTCAAACGTTAGTTGTTTATGATTTCAAGAATTTAGCCGTCAGTTGTGAAGTTGTCAAATGTCATATATATTTTTTTTAATTATTGATGGCGTTACGGCATAAAACTATTTGTCAGTGTCAAGTTAAAAAGGCAGACAACTAGATTTAATGTAGGTACCTATATGATTTCAACACCGTATTATTTTCAAGTCTAATGTCTAGTCAAAGTTCAAAATACAAATTTTGATACAAATAGTCAGTGCAAGTCAGTCGATTCAGTAAAACGGTACCTAGAAGTTTTATTGAAAGTTCCTAGAGTGTTTTGTATAAAATGGAATCAAATTTCAAGTGTAGATATTTACAATAAGAATAAAGTAGGTACTTATTTAACAAGGCCGATTATTACGGTTGTAAGGCTGGAACATGAAGCATAGATACCAGGAGTCCGAACGGTATAGGCTTTTTACTAATAATTATGTACACAATAATAGGACCAGATCTTAGTTCTCTTTTCTGCCGCTAGGCGTGCGAGACCGACGAGTACCAAGTGTTGCCAATACTATTATACCGAGTGTTGCCAATACTATTATTTATTACAATTATTTTTAAATTACCGTTAGGCAATTACCGTGTTCTACGGTATCTATTTTTCGAGAACAGTTTCTAAGAATTTCCTAAAACTTTTATATAATAAGATTTCAATCTTTCCAGAGCTGTCAATAGCAATTTTAAACTTCCCGCGTAATTTCAAACGAGTGCATGTCGAACCGTCGCGCGCTCTACCGGCAAAAATCTGTCCCAGTTATTGAGACCATTATTTTAACATTACGTTCGGACTCCTTGTTAACTATACTTCGTGGGCTGGAACTTCAATATGCACCGAAATCCGAAACACCGGGAAAAATTCAGAGGATTATAAATTAGACACACAATTGGATAACTGTTTATCTATTGTATGACTCCAGAGTTCTATTTTGAATAATTATATTATATAATACATTATTTAATTAATTATCTTCTAGTTTTCATTGATAATACAGATTTTATACAGATTTCTTGCCAAATGGTCATAGGACACACATTATAAACAGATTTTAAGAGATTACACTAAAGGCCATACTCACGGTGCGTCCAGCAAATCCAGCACTGGTACTATTATGAATTTTAATATTATCCGGTGTTCAGCATAAAATATGTGTACAGTCTGACAAGGATCTTTTGGCACGTGGACAAAATCAGAACTAACATCGCCGTCTTGTAAAATGTCACTTTTAGTATTAAATTGTATTGTTTTGTAGTTGCGACACTTACCTTTTGGCACGTGGATAAAATCAGTAATAACATCGCCGTCTTGTAAAATTTCACTTTTAGTAATAAGTATTGTTCTTATTTGCGACACTCACGCCCCCATCCAAGTGCCAAAAGATCCTTGTCCGACTGTAATGGCGTATCTATTGTCTTGCGAATGATACCATCTAATAAAAAAGAAGGAAAAGGTTTTAATGTAAACTGCATTTTTATTTAGTATTAAATGACTATTTCTAACTTTTTTAATTAGAATATGATATAGTTATAAACATTTGTTAAAATAATAATAAAGTACACTCGTTTTATCTAAGATTTTTCAAGTTACTTTTTAAAAATACCAACATTTTTCTGGTTGGCAACATGCAAGAACGAGACACACGGCCTCCCTTATGGCTATCTCGCTCGGCTCGGATTTGCCTCTATGATACGTGCATTGTGAAATATACTCTATTACCAAGGCAATACAGTTCTTTTTAGCAATTACAAAATACGGAGTCTTCTATCCTTAGGACTATATCCATGTCCTGGTAAAAAAAAAACTGGCCAGAAGAAGAAGAAGATGAAGTACAATTATTTTTGTTTGTTATCAAAATAACAATTTACCTAACTTAGGCCTTTACATCCGATGATGGATGATTTATACAGTATTCTCCGAGCGAAGTAACCACTCTTGAAATACTGTAGTGCCTGGGACAGTTGTTTTTTAAATATCGTATGATTTCCCAAGCGCATACGGCATTCTCACAACATAGCCACCCTAGTCCAGAGGAATGACTAGTCAATACGTCTGGGGCCAACTATGTGCGGGTTTCCTCACGATGTTTTCCTTCACCGGTAGAGTTGTCACATACCTTTTGCAAACCTTCATAGAAATCCCTACCTATGATACAGGTTCCGGCTTCCCTTTGAAGAAGCAGCCTTCGCCACTGATAGTGAGAAGTGATATAAATCATAATGTAATTATTAATGTATCAAAACCGCTTCCAACCTAAGTTAATTTGTATTCATTCTGTGACAGGCTCTAACTAGTGCGTGTAAATAATAATAATTATTAGCTGTGTTGATTTTTAAATTGTATAATGTTATTATTGGTTATGTGACTTGAGATAAAACTAATTATTTAAAGAAATATCTGCATTATGTAATTCCTTTGCAAGAAATAAAAGTATTTTTACATTTTAAGTTTATTTTCTTACTAAAACCATGTAAAACTTACTTTAAAAAGTAAAATAAAATGTAGATACTCTTGTATTGTTATTATTTAATCAATCCTAATACGGACACTTGATACGGCACGAATTATTTAGTCACAAATATACTATAGAGATTAAATATTAAGTATTTAATTGGTTAACACTACTTGACTGTTTATAATAGGTGTATAATAGCATAGATATATAATATTAAATTTGTAATAATTAATCAAAGTATAATAGCAAATATTTCAAAACTTTTATGAGGTGTTTGTGTCCTTCTAACCCATTTATAAGGCGAAGGTGTTGAGCATCGATGACAATAAAATATCATTACATTGAAAAACTTATAAATTTTAATTACTAAATACAAATCTTTATTTCTAAGGAAGTTTCAGAGAAACTTGCTTAATTATGAACTCCATTTGGTACCTAAATTATAGTAGTAATTTAGGTACCTACTATACACCTAAAGATTGCTTTCAGCTGATATAGTAGCGTGTAAAGATTACAAACTGCAAGTAAGCTACAAATTAAGAAATTTATATTTTAACAAAGTGTTGAATTATACTTGAATACAATGAATTACATATTAGGTATTGACAATAATTGTGATTTATTGAATACTTTAGATTGAATTCTTTTGACTTTTTGCAATATAGACTACTAGCAGAAGGTGTTTTATAGACCGTTTAGGCAACTTTAGGCAAATCATTATTATTTACAAATAACAGCTGATCAATAAAAATCCGCCATATTGTTCGTTGAGGCGATAAAGGTAGCTATCTGGGTATCTTTATCGTTAGGTCGATAAAGATAAAGATCACGATCTGCTAAATGTCACTTACGGCCGCTTGTCTAGGCATTGTATGGAGAAACGCGTTAGAGCAATTCGTTATATGGGTGCATCGTTAGCGTATTCGTTCAAAGTGGCTGTTTGGCTACCAATTTTTTTAACGATACGACTGAATATGTCATTTAACGCACGCTTATGTCAATCCCATACATTTTTTATTCACGAAGTTCGCCGTCGATATTATTTAATGCATCTTGTCTAGCCCTCCAGGTTTAATTGAATCTGGATAGATTATAGAAGAATTAGCGTTTGCCCGCGACTCCGCCGCATAAATACAGTATCGCACGGGAACACTACTATTTCGGGATATAAAGTAGCCTATGTGTTATTTCAGATCTTAAACTACTACCATAAATCCCATCAAAATCCGTTCGGTAATTTTTGTGTGTAAGAGTACTTAAAAATTTGGACGTATTCACGTTATACCAAAAATATTTTTCCATTACAAAGCGAAATTTACACATAACTAGAATTTTCTACGAAAATATTTCTATTGCATTCGTTTGATTGCACAGCTTTGTGTGCGGAGTTGTGGACCGTAGAACCAATCGCACAAAACTGTTAACTCTGCATTGTCAAACTGAATTGACTTAACAATTTATTGTTTACTAGCTGATGCCCGCAACTTCGTTTGCATAGAACTAACGGATACGGAACCCTATTTTTTAAATAGAACCCTAAAATAAAAGTAGCCTATGTTAGACCTTATAACATCAGCTATCTTCCAGTGAAAGTCCCGTGAAAATCGGTCCAGCCGTTTCGGAGATTAGCCGGAACAAACAGACAGACAGACCGACAGACAGACAGACGGACAGACAAAAATTAAAAAAAAAATGTATTTTATTGTAAGTACCGAATACCGAATATACTTTCATATGCAAAGCTGTTAATTTGAAATTACAAACAGACACTTCAATTTTATTTTAAACTGTATACTGTATATATATAGATATTATTTATCTTTATTGATTCGGATGTACTTTTATCTAAATGAAATATTTAAAATTTAAAATTATATGATCAACATTTCCTGATTAACCTTCATTAAGCATGCACGCTCTCACACCGCACCGGCTTTGAAGGTCACGCTACTGCCGCGCAGTATCGACCGTGCGGCTATGAATCGACCTTATTTATTTTGTCATAATTTAATATTTTTAAACGAGAATCGAATACCGATCACGCTCCTTAAATAATTATCTAATTTTGTTTTTTTTTTAATACATTCTGTATACTGATTACTGTATAATGTAATGGTTACATATATCAAACAAATACAAACGAATAAATAATGAGTTAAATGTAGTCACTTAGTAGGTACGTTCCCTAATCATTGCTATGATAATAGCCTAACTTAATCTCTTAAGCTTCTAAGAATTAATCATTATCTAACAAGATAATAACTATTATACATTCAGTTAATACGCAGATAATTATTTCAGACTAGCTTAATACCGCGGCTCCGCGCGCGTAAAACTAGTTTCCGACGTTAACACTGTAATTTTTGCGGATGAAAAGTAGCCTATGTGTTAATCTAGACTACATTGAAGAGCATAACTACTACCATACCAAATTTAATCAAAATCCGTTGAGTAGTTTTTACGTGAAATACTAACAAACATCCATTCATCCATCCATCCATCCTCATTAACTTTTACATTTATAGTTGTAGTAGGAATTAGGATACAGTACGTCGACGTACTTTAATATCTAAGTAGTATCTCTCCGTCAAGTCGTCGTTTTACAAGGTTAACTAATTTTTTTTTATACAATGCACCAGGAAACGAGCAAACAGATTGCCTGATGATGAGCCATAACCGCCGCCCATGGACACTCGCAACACCCGAGCACACTTACAACTCTTCCGGTGATGCGCGCGTTCCTGTTCTTTAAAACAGGTACCCAAACCTCTCTTGGGCTTCTGCCCTCTACCAGAGAGGAGAGGATACCACCTCACTCGGCAAGACACAAAGCAAGCGTTATTTCACGCCGGTATTCCGTAAGGCCATGGTATATATCCGGTCCAGCCGGCCTATTCGTGCCACATATAAGGTATATCCATGCGCATCTCTAATGATAATACGGCTTAAAATGATGTACAATCGCAGACAAACACGGTTTATAAAATTTCGACCTTATTACCATGACTTTAAGGTTCAAAACAAGGTACCATACAAGCTACACATCGAGAGATTTGGCGAGATGGACGTCACATAACTACGTTAGGGGCATTTTGGTTTAGGTACGGGGTCATGTCGATTGAGAATATCGATAGTTATCGATAGTGGGTGAAATGTTTTATTTTACGAAAATGTCATGCATGGATTCTAGAATAATAATAACATCTATGGATGCTTCCACAACTTCAGTCGTGCTCCGTGGTAAGTATCCGAAGAACTCGTAGGTACTATTAAGTATTCTGTGGTTACGGGGACCAAATAATAGGAAGTACCTCTGTCCTCTATGTCTGTGCCAAATTTCATAATGATCATTTAAGTAAAGTAGTTTTTACGTGAAAGGGAAACAAACAAACAAACTCACTTTCACAATTATTATTATTATAAACTATCCTATGTTCTTTTCCTTGTTTTAAGATTTTTAGCCCCCCGTACTGTACCTACCAACAGACAGACCCAGGAGCATTGAAAATTTTATTCCCTCGGGATTTGAACCCGCGACCTCCGGCTTAAGCACCGATGGACTACAGAAACTGCCCTATTGATCCACAGAGGTCATCTATAATTAATGTTATTATCAACAATAATGTAATTAGTAACTAAATATAAATAAATTGTAATACATAACTAGGTCATATTAAATACCTAACATTCTTTTTAAGTTCCAAATTCGTGGTATGAGTCTTGTCGTGCAACGCATAACCAACTCCATACAATTTTTGTAGCGGCCGACATCGGCAGGAGCAATTTGTATGGCAAGCCGGCTACGGCGTGGCGCTGCAACGCTTCGTGTGCTCGTGCCCTGAGTGAGGATACCGGAGGTCCAAGGGGGGTTGGGGATTATAAGGAACAGGAAGTGGGCAACACCACCAGCAGTTACAAGTGTAACTCCTCTGTTGTTGTGTGTCCATGGGCGGCAGTAAGCGTTTACCATCAGGTGACCAGTCTGCTCGTTTCCTGGACCATTTCGTTAATAAAAGACGGCGATAGGTGGTCACAAAAGACGAATAATAATTTGGCATAAGTATTCAGAACAAAAAAGTTAAAGTATCTATATCGATATTATTATATTTGTTTAGGGCACATCCTTACGATTTGTTGGCCAGGTATCAATTTTCCTCAGACTCTTCCAATATTGCTTACAAAATATTAAAGTTAGTTCTCGCTGTGTTTTTCCAGCAAACATTTGTTTGGAATTGTTATTTTTCTATTAGAAACTTATTTCCTGCTAAAAATTGAATTTTATCACTAAAAACAACTCAAAAACTTAGTGTATCTAGTCACATTGGAAAATATTGGTCAAAATTTATATCTCACTCCCCCCCCCGTGTATCTCCCCTCTCATTACCAATTCGCTATTTAATATAATAAATTATAAAAATGAAATTTTCCACATACGGTTACAAGTTTTTATGAGTAACTAATTATATCCAGGACTATGATTTTATGATTGAATTTCACTTGGTCTCTACGACATCTCATAACTTTTTGCAATGGAAAAACTTGTTTTTTTTATTTAGGTACTTAATGTTTTTGTGGGATTTTCTTATTGTGTTGCTTTTCGAACAACTTTTAGTTTAAAATCAGAATACTACATTTTAACGGATAGTTCGTGACGCGTCAGTAGAGTGAAATTGTATTAGCTTTTGATTTTGTATTTGCTTTAGTGGCTTCAAACAGATCTGTAAAATGTATTTTAATTAAGAGTAGGATGACCATCTTTTTTAGGGTTCCGTAATACTTAAGGAACCCTTATAGTTTCGCTCTGTCCGTCTGTCTGTCTGTCTGTCTGTCCGCGCCTCTAGCTCCTGTAATTATGAATATAAATTGAAGAAATTTGGTGCAGTTATAGATTGTGTATAGATCACGGTTTCGGGATCATAAAAAATAATAATTTTATATTTTAGGGGTGGCTCTCCATACATGTGAAGTGGGGAAGAAAAAAATTTTTTCACTCTACCCCATCGTGTGGAGTATCGTAGAATAGGTATTTTAAAATAAAGGTAAGGTTTCATACGTTACTTTTTTATAAAGTTGACCATTTTCGAGTAATTGGCCTCCAAAGTAGTTTGTAAGTTGGTACCCCCCTAGCATTTTTAAACTATAGGAGATAGAAACTTGCAAATTTCCATGCTGATAGATCATGCTAAAAACTCTTTAGGAAAATTATTGTGAACCAAATCGGACAGTAACTTTTGGAGTAATTAAAAAAAAGCATATTACGCGTTTATAGTTACGGAACCCTCCTTAGACATGTCCTGACATACTCTTGGTTAGGTTAGGTTATTTAATACCGGAAAACTAACAAGCCACTCACATACAGTAACAACGCATTTCCCTGGACAATAAAATTAATGTCTCAACTCTCAAACCTTTGGACAAACAAAGTATACTTGAAAAAGGAGCCTTCCTTAAGTAGCGTAATAATATCATTGTATCTGTCTAGATACAATGATATTATTTGTTACGAAATTCATTTGGGTCAATAAAAGTTTTCTCTACGGATTTATTTTTGTTTTTCGAACTTTTGTTATTATTCGGCCTAATACTAGAAAACTCCAGGGTAATGTTTGTACAATGTAAAAAGTTTTTTGTTACGAATAAAGTATCTATTTTTTATCTAAGTTTGTTTTAAGTCAATTACACGTATACCTACTTTGATCATATTATTATGATCTACTGCTTAAGTCAAGACGTTTCTGCTGAAAAAAAGATATCAAACATTTCCGATAATAAATTATATTAAATACTAGCGACGCGCCCCAGCTTCGCACGGGTACAATACACTAATACTACAGAATGTCTTTAAACCTCAACAACACGGGCAAAATCTAGTCAATACAAACAGAAACAAATTAATATAGGTACCTACTAAAACTCAATGAAGTAGGTGGGTATACTTTTATCTAAACTCCCCCCCGCACGTGTACCCCCGCCTTGGTGACACCCACTTCGCAACGGGCCGTGCAGCAAAAATCGCAATATTTTAATTTCGCCATAACTTCAAAACCAAACGTCCAATTTCAATCATTCAAAGACCAAATATTATCTACATAAACTGTCATTAGTGATGAAATAATTTATTTTGATAAGGATTAATAGCATGAGTAAAATAAACGCGTTTAAATATAGTCCAAAAAAAATTCAAGATTTCTAAATAAAAAAATGGTTGTTGTGCCTCACTCGACATAGATAGGTATAGTGTGTCGCGGACTTTTTTGTAGATATTTATAAGATCTACAATTAATTAGAACATTGTATGGTTCTATCTTTTATAGTTTAGGCAGCGTACGCAAAATAAGTATCTTTTCTGGTTGATTTTTTACACCTTGTGTCCGAAAAACCCAAATATTTTACGGAACCCTATTTTTTTCCAAAATAAATTTTAGCCTATGTTACTCGTGGATAATGTAGCTTTCGAATGGTGAAAGAATTTTTGAAATCGGTCCAGTACTTTTTGAGCCTATTCATTACAAACAAACAAACAAACAAACAAACAAACAAACAAACAAACAAACATACAAACAAAGTTTTCCTCTTTATAATATTAGTGTAGAAAATTACCTACTTGACGCTCTTTACGGTACTGTTAACTGTTACCTCATACGCTGATGTATTGGAGTTATTTAGGCGAAATCTTTGCTTTATATGAAAAAAAAAGAAAAAAAAACACTGTTTTCAATATCTTTGATTATACCCCTTTAGCTTAAAAGTAATTTCATATAATTAGTTGGAAATAAAAATCAAACGAAATTTTCCCGCGCAAAGAGCTGTCAGCGCCATCTTGGATATCAAAATAATATTTGCTGCTAATGGGATTTTTTATGGCGAGGTCATAGCCTACTTTGTAATTTCCCGTAATCTAGTCAACCTAGTCAGAGTTCAATTACGAAGTCGAAAAAAATATGGGATAAATTACACGACCCTTGACATGTTCTGAACCGTACACATTTAAATAATAATATATATGTTACGGGTAATACTAGAAGATAGAGTAAACCTAGGTTTACTTGGGTTTACCTAGGATTACCCAAGCTTTGTGTAATAAAGTCCGAATATTTATTTATATTCGGTGTTTACCCGTATATAACTAAGTTTACCCAACACTGGTTGGGTAATGTTTGGAGTTGGTCGTAATAATAATGTTGATAGAGGAAGACGAGATTTTCGGAACGTGCTTATGGCAGTTATAGAAATTACTGATGATCTTTACAAGCTAGGAAACGAACGTGGAACTATCGAAGAAATGTTCTCAAGGAACCAGTTTTGTGTGTGTCAGGATAAACTGATCGACATTGAAAATATATCACCAATATATAAGAAAGCAATGATTGTTTTGTGTACGTTTTTTCAATTAAACAAAAGCTATAAATGCACTTGGTTTTTAATTTAATTAATTATTCTAACGTTACCCAGCCTGTCTTGGGTTAGACCTAGGTGAGTATGGGTAAATTCCGAATAAAAAATTATTTCAATTATTATTCAGACCAACACCGAATATTACCCAACCAGTGTTGGGTAAACTTAGGCCCGTTTTAATAAATCGTTCTCAAACTCGTTCTCAAGACCTTTCTCGGCTGAGACGATCTCAAGTAGCGATTAGATTCTCAAGAAGATCTTTAATCAGGGATGTCAGACGTACCAACTTCTTGGTATACATACTAGGTTTTGGTTCCACGTACCATGTACCAAGACTACTCAGTCCTTGCACGTGTCAAATATGATCAAACTAAGAAAATAAAAACTAAAAAGGATGAGTCAGAATGACCAAAATAGCTACTACCAAAAGGATACTAATTAAAAATAATAAAAACATTGCTAAATAGTTTTATTGTATAAAAGTGTTCCTTATTATAATAGTAAACACTGATAGTTTCAAATCACAACCTAATTTATCAACTAAAATTACCTTTTATCAAAAACTAACCAAATGTAGGTAATAGGCAAATAAAGATACAAATAAAGAAATACTGATTATCATAGTCTATAATAACTAATTGGTATTTTAATTACTGTACGTGTTATAACAAATTTAATCACAATAAGAAATACTTACAATAATATTCTTTGATAAGTTGGTATTTTATATCTGTACGAGATAAGTATAGCAAATCAAACCATTTACATTAAATACCAACACTTCGATAAACCTATTTATAATGTAATTCCAGAATAGAATTCTAAATATTCAAAACAAAGTAATTATTAAATTAAATTACTAAAAATAAGTATTAACTAACATCATTAACATTTTAACACTATAATTATAAAAATCATCCAAATCAATCAAATAAGACATAAGACATATACATAATAATTTAGCCACTACTTATAAAATAGGTTTACTTGTCTTTAATATATTGAACGATCAATCTCACAGCTTCGCCAACACTGCCGCCAAAAATGGCGGACCAACAATTTATAGGTAATAATTGGCGGTAACGGCACAGGAAGTATAGTAACAATTTACTAAAATTGTCATACGAAAAATGTTTATAATGGTTATTAAATTACTTGATAATTTAGATCAATTATTTAACTATTTTTAAATTTTAAACTGTAGATTGTAAAACAGGAAATAATACAATGATATTGTGACATAACTGTCAAAGTATAAAAATAATAAATTTAGCTTTTGAATTAAATTTATTTTAAAGGTATATTACTATAAAAATACCAATATTCTAACACACGCAAAAATACCAAGATTGGCCCTTGACCGACAAAAATACACTGACCTTAAAGAATAACCGGTAAATTTCAAAGATGCATGTAAAAAAAAATCCAATCAGATTTCCCTCATAATATAAAACTTTTTTATAGCAAGCAGTCTCGATAAACACTTACCATTTTCCATGAGTTAATTGGAAATATGCTTGGTGGCGTAATGGTAAGGTGCTCCGCTCTCAATCTAGAGGTCCCGGGTTCAAATCCCTCGAATATATATTTTTTTTAATAAATTAAGGTAAAATTGCTCACACGGTTCATATAGTTCACCAGATAAATACCACATCCCCCATCAAAAACCCTCGTTTCCGATAAAAATCTTCTTTATGAATCATTTATCAATTTTTTTTCAATATATTATACATTTTATACCCGAAATGGAATATAATATCAGAAAGATATGTTTAAAATGATATTTCTTCCGTGCGTTCGACAATTACTGCCCTCTATTAAGAGTATACGAAATTAAAATATTATTTTTATTCACTGGGATGCGATTTCCACGATGGACAGCCAGCTCGGTACAAGGATTTCCAAGTGGCGGTCTGAAATCCCTGTTGAGAACGAGTTTCGTTTATTAATACGTTCTCACTCAGTTGAGACGCCGTCCCTACAGCTGTACTCAAGTACGATCTATTAATTAAAACAAAATCTTGAGAACATTCTTGAGAATCGTCTCAACTATGAGAACGCTTTATGTGTCAGTATGTACTACAGCAGTATACGCAGTACTACGCAGTATGTACTACTTAGTCTGAAATAAAGAGATTATTATTATTATTATTTATTAATACGGGCCTTAGTTGTATACGGGTAAACGCCGAATATAAATAAATATTCGGACTTTATCCACAAAGCTTGGGTAATCCTAGTGTAGGAGTTCACCCTTTTCACACTTTACTTAGTCATAATAGGTCCCATAAATAAAAACGAATGATCAACTTAATTGGCCTTTTATTACCCCGAAACTAAACACTCGTATATTCCCGACAAGGCCCGTCACAGTGACTGACTGTCGTCACAAACATGCATCGCCTCTCAGACACAAAACCGCTGACACTCGCACAATCACACATACATGGTCCCTACACTACACCCCCCAAATTTTTACAAAACACAAAAAATTTCAAACGGATGTTACATGCAAAGTTACAATATACAATACAAACACAATATGTAATATTATCTTATCCTACATACTTAGAACTAAGGGTAAGCACTAAGCACTGTTCACTGCACTATCTTCCAGCCCTATCACGTTACCCGTCATAACATCCTGCAGGTGGGCGGTGTTTAGACTCGCACCTGCGGTGGCGCTGGCGCTGGGCTATTGCCGCCCGCCGCAAATCTTGTAAACATTTTTGTTACCCAATTCTTTATACGATAGCGACCATATATCACCAGTGCCAAAAATATCATGATCCCCATGATTACACATATAATCGTAGTAGTAACATTTTGCTTATTTAACTCTGCCTGTACTAAGACATTTTGAGCAACGACAACTTCTTCCTTGCTATATGGTTTTCCCATGTTGCTGCTTTAATCTGAATAAAATGAATACTATGTCCGAACTTACGGAAAGTAAAGGTTAAAATGAACACAAAATATCGAGTTTAAATTAAAACCTATACTTCACAGTGAACAACGCTTATTGCAAAACTGCTCTCTAAGCAGTAACTTAATCGCGTTCCATTCCTATGTAACATAAGGGCACATACACACAATAAAATTTTAATATGACATAAATATAATTATGATATAAAACACACATAATATGTATAAATGTATATATATTAACAATCAAAACGCACAGGCAACTTTACCGTACGGCCACTTTTTGTTACTTTTTTTACATTACAACTTACATTTTTACTAATTTCAACTTGCTTATTAACGTTTTTACCGCAATTAGGGTCACTGTAACTACCTTCCAATTGCTCGTTATCAGATTCATTCAAAATAAACGCCGGTTTCAGCCTATCTATTGAAACAACAAGTGTCCTATTGGGCAATTGTAGTTTAAATATCTTGCCTTTTCTACTTATAACTCTATATGGTCCATCATATGGCGGTGTTAGCGGCCGACGAACTGCATCATTTCGTAAAAATACATAATCGCAATTATTCAAATCTTTATGAACAAATATAGTGCGCGAATCTCGTAACTGTTTCGGCACTGGTTTTAAATTTCGTAAATTTATCTTTAATCTATCCAAAAATGCATGTTCGCTTAAATTTGGCTTGTCTAAAACATCATAAAATTCTCCGGGTAGACGAAGCGTCTGTCCATAGACATACTCAGCAGGGCTTACTCCGTTATCACTCCTACCAACTGTGCGCAAGCCTAAGAGCACAGTAGGAAGCTCATCGTACCAAGACGCGTTATCAGTGAGACGCGCTGTCAGCGCTTGTTTCATGCTCCTGTGCCACCTTTCAACAACCCCGTTACCTTGTGGCCTGTATGGACTACTTCGGCATTTTTTAACTCCTAAAATTTTTAGTAATTCCTGAAATAGATTACTCTCAAATTGGCGACCTTGATCGCTCGTTAGCAGCTCCGGGGCCCCAAAACGCGTTATCCAGTTATCATAAAATACCTTAGCGACTACTTCCGCTGTAACTTCATGACTCGGCACAGCTTCTGCCCAACGTGAAAACCTATCTATCATCGTTATCAAGTACCTATAGCCCTCTTTCGTCGGCGGTAGCGGACCTACTATATCTACATGTACATGTGCAAAGCGCGCAGCATCTGCAAAATGTTCGAGTTCTGAAACTGTGTGTCTACCAATTTTCGATTTTTGGCAAGATACACAAGTTTTAGCCCATATTCCGACAACTTTATTTAACCCTGGCCAGAAAAAGCGCTTAGCCACTAGCTTACGTGCAGTGGCGGACTAACCGGGGGGCGGAAGGGGCGGTCCGCCCCGGGCCCCCGGTCTTGGGGGGCCCCCAAATGCCTTCACGTTCCCCTGATGAAATCCTAAACAAGACTAAAAAATGTGCTTGATACCTACATAATTTCATCAAAATCAAAAACACTACAGCTATCTAGACTTTTTACGCGGTACTAATACTCATTTAACTTTACTGAACGCGACCAATACGCTAGGGGAATTCCCGTCTTTGTAGCGGGTACTTCTTCAGCAGAAGCGTGCCTTGCCGTGCCCCGTATAAAAATTTGTTTGGGGCCCCTTAGGAAGGGTAAAGATTGCTCACAAAGTAAAAATAAAATTGCATAAAATTAAAAGAAATATTTATTCGTCATAATTATTAGCTATTTGTCACTATTTCCAAAATTTTTACAATTTAAATATACACTCTCCTTGCCTTTTTTTCGGCAAACTGATTTATTAAATCATTTATAGTTGATGATGAAATGAAGATGAAATTTGGGAAGTTTTTATTAATTTTTGCACGTTGGGGGCCCCCGTGCCCCGGGGGCCCCGTATAATTGATACGGCAGATACGGCGGTAGCTACGCCCCTATTCCTCAGGAATCCCTGAATGAGTGGAGTGCAAATAATTCCCTCTTTTACGCCTACATTTACATTCACTACATTCTATTTACGTAGAAAAATAAACATTGGCCACATTTAAAATATAGGTATTTAATTTCTTTACGTTGATATTTAATAGTTTATTAGTGTGTTCCGATATTTTTGCGAACAGATAAGCCTTTTTTTTAATTGTAAAGTAATAAACGCGATCTTATCCGTTCAAAGTAATTTCATTAAAAAGCGTAATAGTATTTTTTATTTTTGGTGTGGAATAAAAGTAAATGAGTTCAGAGTTGAGTAAGTGCATTTTCGAGTATTTGGAAAAAGTAACTAATTCTTCGTATAATTTAGCCTAGAAATAATTTCTAGGCTAAATTATACGAAGAATTTTATGATCCGTAGTTTCTAGTCAACATGCACCTACGAGTACATTGCTTCAGTTATTACATTTTGCGAGTGGTCCTTATATTATTTGTAGTGCACGTTTATAAGAGACGTAGGTATGTACTTGTTCTCATCGTAAGACTCAACATGGCAAAGTCTCTGTACATTTGTATATCTATATCGTCAAATCAATCATGAAGCTTATAGACTAGAGCTTTTACCATTGAAAATGGTAAAAGAGAAAAAAAATATAGTATGAAACCCATTGAAAAGGATGTGAATATTAAAAAATAAAATGAAAAGTAATTTACGGGCGATTTGAGGTGAGGGGTGAGTTTTTAAGGGTAGAAGACGGTTTATCTCAATTTCCGGCAAAACTACAAGTCCTATGGAAAATAGTCAAATGGCAATAGAAAGAAAAATTTCTAAAGAAATCGATTTCACACAAGTTATTGAGGAGTTCAGTAAATTGAAGGCACGAAAACACATATAACACGTTACAAAAAAAAAAAAAAACTATCTTTTATTTTATTTATTTTATCTATTGATTTGTATTTTATTTTCCTCATCCATATCCATTTCATATTTTAGGTATGTATGTTTCACTTGCCAGATTTTAACGAAATAAACATAAAAAACTACATTTTTAGGGTTCCGTAGCCAAATGTCAAAAAACGGAACCCTTATGGATTTGTCATGTCAGTCTGTCACAAAAATTTAAAAAAGCAATTAATTTTGAGCGTTCCCCATACTTAGAACTGAAAGTCAAAAAAATTTTTTTTTATTAAACCCGTATGTATGGATAGGTCTTCAAAAATTATATTAAGGTTTCTAATATCATTTTTTTCTAAACTGAATAGTTTGCGTGAGAGACACTTCCAAAGTGGTAAAATGTGTATCCTGTAAAATAAGAGAATGATAAAACTAGAAAACATGTATGATGCACATTACCATGCAAACTTCCACCAAAAATTGGTTTGAACGAGATCTAGTAAGTAGTTTTTTTTAATACGTCATAAATCGTAAACCGTAAAATCGTAAAAAAAGAATAAAAGTAGACACGGAGTTTGTTAACAATTTAAAATTTGCTAACGATATCATTATTTTTGCAAAAATATCAAAAGAACTACAAATAATGATAAGTGAGTTAGATTATGAGAGCAGAAAAATTGGTTTACGAATGAACACTTCAAAAACAAAAGTAGCGACAAATAGTGTAAAAAACGACATATACGTAAATAATGCACAAATTCAATATGTGGACAGCTATATATACCTTGGAAAACAAATATCCTTTGAGAAGACGCGCCACGAAGATGAATTAGAACGCCGTATTAATATGATTTGGAGAAAGTACTGGAGTTTCAAAGAAATTTTAAAAGCCAAATTCCCTATGAAACTCAAAAAGAAGGTAATGGACTCCTGCTTATTGCCATGCCTGTTATATTTGGAGCACAAACGTGGCTATTTCAAGAAAAAACAAAAAAGAAAATTCGAACATGTCAGCGCGCAAAAGAAAGAAGCATACTGGGTATCAAACTTATCGACAAATAAAATAGCAAAGTTATTCGTAAAAAGACAAAACTCATAGATGCAGAACGACATGCACAACAACTTAAATGGAGATGGGCTGGCCGCGTTGCCCGTATGACAGACAAAGAGAGTCACCAAGTGGGAAGGCGCAGGTGGAAAGAGAAGCAAAGGAAGACCTAAAGATAGATGGGTCGACGAAATCATAAACATAACGGGCTAGGAATGGATGACAAAGACAACAGACCAAAAACAATGGGAAAAATTGGAGGAGGCCTTTATCCGAAGAGGAGCCATGCCAAAAAAAAAACTAATACATAAGAAACATTTTATAAGTAATTCAATATGTACCGACTTATTTTAAAATAAAATTTTCTTAGCTTGTAAAAATTTAAAAACTACAAAAAAACTATGCAAAGTATGGAAATAAAGGGCTATATTATTAAATCGTTAACCGCAAATTACCTTTCATTCAATCAACTCAAATATAAAAAAAACATTTAATTTCATAAAATATATAAACCTTATGCATAAACCGTGAACCATTATTTTTTATTACAAGTTTGTACGAAACCCTCTGTGCCCAAGTCCGACTCGCACTTGACCGGTTTTTTAAGCGGTGGGGGCCTCATTTGGCTTTGCCGCCCCGGGCCCCTGACGGGCTTAGTCCGCCACTGCTTACGTGTCGCTCTAATTCCTGGATGACTATTGGCGTGTACTAATTTAAATACAGTTTTTCTATAACTTTCAGGCACATAAGGTCTACATATACCAGTCGAATTTTCACAATAAATAAGACTTTCACAGCTAGGAATGAGAACTTTCTTTAAAGAAATATTATCATTCCTATCATTAATTAATCGTATTAATTCCGAGTCGCATTCCTGCGCTTTGGCTAATTCTGAGTATTGGAAAACCGTGGGACATTGAATTATTTCAATCCTAGACAGCGCGTCAGCTACTTTGTTGCTGTCGGCCTTGATGTATCTAATATCACTTGTGAATTCGCTTATGAACAACAATTGCCTGGTACGTCTAGGCGTTTCTGAATTACTTTCGATTTTTTGCATTGCATAAATTAATGGCTTGTGGTCGGTATAGATAATTAATTCACGACCTTCGAAAAGTGGCCTAAAATGCTTTATAGCCATAAAAATTGCTGTCAACTCTCTGTCGTAGGTAGAGTATTTTTGTTGGGCCGTTGTGAATTTTTTAGAAAAATATCCTAATGGAGCCCACGCGTTATTCACCCACTGTTGCAATACACCACCTGCACATTTATCTGAGGCGTCTGTCATAAGAGACAAAGGTACACCGGACACGGGATGGGACAACATAACTGCTCTTTTTAAACTATTTTTACATTGCTCAAAGGCATTTATTGATTCCTCTTTCCATAAAATTTTTGTTTGATCTTTTTTCTTCGCTCCCTTTAAAAATGAATTTAATATTATTTGATGCTCTGTAGCATTAGGTATATTAGTTCTATAGAAGTTAATCATACCTAAAAATTTTCTGAGCTGATCAACCGTTTCAGGCCTCGGATAGTCTATTATAGCCTTAATTTTACTTTCAAGGGGTTGAAATCCTTCTGATGAAACCCTATATCCTAAAAATTCAATTTCGCTTTTTCCAAAGTCACATTTCGATAAATTTATTGTAATACCGTATTTCCTGAAACGTTCAAATACCTTTTTTAGATGAATCTTATGCATTTCCAAATTTTCGCTGGCCACTATTACGTCATCAATAAAATTAAATAAAAAATCTAAATTTTTTAATACGTCATTATTCATAAATCTTTGAAAAGTTTGACTAGCATTTTTAAGACCAAAATTCATTCGCGTAAATTCGTAAAGTCCAAAAGGTGTTATTACCGCCGTTTTTTCAATATCTTCGGGGGCTATTTTTACGAAATGATATGCTCTATTAATATCTATTTTCGTAAAAATCTTTTTACCTGCCAGAATATACGTGAAGTCATGCAGTCTCGGTACCGGATACCGGTCCGGCTTGGTGATGGCGTTGAGCCGACGGTAATCGCCTACGGGCCGAATATCCCCATTTTTTTTAGCAACAACATGTAACGGGTTAGCCCATTCACTTTTAGATGCTCTGCATATGCCCATCTCCTGCATTAACCTAAATTCATTCTTAACCTTATGATACCTATCCGGCGGTAACGGCCGCGCTCGGGCATGAACCGGTTTTCCCGATGTCTCGATATGATGATATATATCATTGTCTGACACACGGTCTAAATTTGTAAAGGATACTGGCTTAGTTATGTCTGAAAATTCGGTCAATAAATCTAGATAAGGGTGACTACTATCGATTGTGCTGACAGTAGGTTCATTACAGTGAACCATTCGGCCAAACGTTAATAAGCTAGTCGTCTTATCTATAATCTTCTGCTCCTTTAGATCAACTAACAAATTATGATATTCTAAGAAATCGGCACCTAATATAGCCTGGTTCACATCTGCAATAACAAATGTCCACTGGTACGGTCTACGCAACCCTAAGTTCAAATTAATAGTTCTAGTTCCGTATGTTTTAATTTCGGTATTATTTGCCGCAAACAATCTATAGTCAGAACACTCACCACTTAACTTCTGCTTACGTGTAACTGGAACCACAGACACATTCGCCCCCGTATCAACTAAAAATTTTTGTCCACTTTCTCTATCAAAAACACTAAGACGGTGATTTTTTATTGGGATGCAGCCGCCCACCGCCGTCGAATGCACCTCTTCTAGTTTTCCGAACGATTTTTCCATGCGCAGGGACTTTTGCAATTATGCGCTCTATTACGGTATCTGAAATGCCATCGACATAACCAGTCTGGATCATTGGGCGTTCGTGACCTTGACCTTGGTCTAAAGCCATTTCCAGTGCGACCTCTTCTGCTTGAGCTTCGACGATTTACTTCTACTCTAAGTGCGGCTACTTCTAAATTAAGCCGTTGTACTTCTGTTATTAAATCATTCAGTGGGGGTTGCGCGCTGCTCCCTGATGTTGAACTCGTGCTAATTTCATCGACCTCGCTTCCTCGCATATTTTCCATCACCTTATCAGCTATATTAGCTAGATTATCGAGATTTTGATCCTGACTAACAGTGAGCACCGCTCGGACAGAAGTGGGAAGTCTCGTCATCCATAAATTCCGTAGTGTTTCCTCTGAAATCTTTGCATTTATTCCTAATTCACGCATCCGTCGCAATAATTGTGACGGTTTTTGTCTGCCTAATTCCATGCCACTGACCAGCTTTTGAAACTGTTTCATGGCACTTTCTTCGTATACTTCCAGTAAACGATTTTTCAGAACTTCGCACTTATTTGTTTCTGGGGGTGACATAAGAATATCACTTACTTGACGAAGTGCTTCACGTCCTAATTTGGTCACTATAAGGTCATATTTGGCCTGATCCCCCATTTTTTGCGGTGCAAGCATGCTCTCTACTTGCACAAACCATAATCTTGGCATCTCTGTCCAAAAATCTGGTATTCGGGAGGTTACAGATATGGCAGCTAATTGTGAAACATTTCCTGTCCAACCTTCCATCGGTTTTGCTTCGCCTGAATTCTCCATTATACTTAACTGATAGTGTCACAGTAAACAATTTATCGATTTTGTAGAAAAAATGTTTAATTTTTTAGACAAAACACGATCGGGGTCACCACTGTAGGAGTTCACCCTTTTCACACTTTACTTAGTCATAATAGGTCCCATAAATAAAAACGAATGATCAACTTAATTGGCCTTTTATTACCCCGAAACTAAACACTCGTATATTCCCGACAAGGCCCGTCACAGTGACTGACTGTCGTCACAAACATGCATCGCCTCTCAGACACAAAACCGCTGACACTCGCACAATCACACATACATGGTCCCTACACTAGGTAAACCCAAATAAACCTAGGTTTACTCGATCTTCTAGCATTACCCGTAACATATATATATTTCCTGAGTTCAAAAATCATAAAATCACCTCTTCAAAATCACACAATCTCCTAAAACGTAAAATTATGTGCTGCACCATACAAAGTTTATTTGTCAAATAATTAAAATATTTTTCAATTTAAACCGAACACTTTTGGTGATTAGTATAATATTTCAAAAGATTTTTAAAAATACCTTGCAAACACCGTCTTCTACATGAATATAGAAAATAATGCTACGCAAAAATGAACCTTATTACAATCATATAATGTGCATACGAGTAGTGTACATCATTTTGTTCATCATCACAATCATTTTGTTTTTGAGCTTGGTCCTTGCCTTAATGGAGTATACGGGTCATGTCACACTGAGACGCGACGTTTTTAAGATATCGATTTAAAATTGAACTTTGCACTGTGGGAGAGCCACGCTCACAGAACACTATTACTCATAAAGAGGCCACGCTTTGGCATGAATGGGCCCGGCCGGCTCGACTGGGTAAATACCACGACCTCACAGAAAACCGACGTGCAATAACGCTTGCATTGTGTTTCGCCGAGTGAGTGAGGTTAGCGGAGGCCCATGGGGGGATTGGGGATTTTAAGGACCAGGAACGCAAGTCGCAACAACAGAGGAGTTACAAGCGTAACTCCACTGGTGTTGCGAGTGTCCATGGGCGGCGGTAATCGCATACCATCAGGCGATCCGTCTGCTCGTTTCCTGATTCATTACATTAAAAAAAACACTATAAGATACACGTTTTACTGAAATATATCGATTTTCAAGCTGCATCGAGCTGCGTAGCCCGGCACCGTTCTTACAATTAAACGTGTAATAATAATCGGGCAGAATTTTCCTCCGATTCTTATGACCGATTTTGTGACCGACTCAACGCACACGGCCGTCACTTTGTCTGTAGCTTTCGAGAGAGTAGTAGAGTGCAAGCGGCCGGCCGCCTGTCGGTGAGCATTTCCGGACGTTCCATTTTCACTGACAATCGGATCGGTCGAGATGTACCGATTTTATTTCTGACGGACATTTTGTATGACGTGTGCGTTGCACTATCGCAATTAGTATATATATTTTCCTACAAAAAATCGGTCACCAATTATCGGACGTAGGCGGGCACCTTTAAACAAGTTTGTTAAAAAGTAGGTAAAATGACACCCTTTGGTTTAAGAAAAACTAGATATACGTTTGCGCAGAAACGGAACGCGCGGAATCTGTACATTTATATAATTACTAGCGACCCGCCCCGGCTTCGCACGGGTACAATACTGATACTAATACTACAGAATGTCTTTAAACCTCTAACAAAACGGGCGAAATTTAGTCAAAACAAACAGAAACAAATTAATATAGGTACCTACTAAAACTCAATGAAATAAGTAGGTGGGTATACTTTTATCGTATGAAATACCTATACTCTTCAGGACTAACAATACAACAAACACTAAATAAATAGGTATTCAAGAATCAAGTATCTATCAATCTTAGTTACAACGAACACAAAACAAAAAATTTACTCATAGAAGTCATAGATATAAACCCCGCACGCGCACCCCCGCCTTGGTAACGTCCACTTCTCAACGGGCCGTGCCGTGCAGCAGAAATCGTAATATTTTAATTTCGCCATAACTTCAAAACCAAACGTCCAATTTTAATCATTCACAGACCAAATATTATCTACATAAACTGTACTTAGTGATGAAACAATTTATTTTGATAAGGATTAATAGCATGAGTAAAATAAACGCGTTTAAATGTAGTCCAAAAAAAATTCAAGATTTCTAAATAAAAAAATGGTTGTTGTGCCTCACTCGACATAGATAGGTATAGTGTGTCGCGGACTTTTTTGTAGATATTTATAAGATCTACAATTAATTAGAACATTTTATGGTTCTATCTTTTATAGTTTAGGCAGCGTACGCAAAATAAGTAATTTTTCTGGTTGATTTTTTACACCTTGTGTCCGAAAAACCCAAATATCTTACGGAACCCTATTTTTTTCCAAAATAAAATTTAGCCTATGTTACTCGTGGATAATGTAGCTTTCGAATGGTGAAAGAATTTTTGAAATCGGTCCAGTACTTTTTGAGCCTATTCATTACAAACAAACAAACAAACAAACAAACAAACAAACAAACAAACAAACAAACAAACAAACAAACATACAAACAAAGTTTACCTCTTTATAATATTAGTGTAGATTAAATATATTTCCGTTGTCTGGTACCCATAACACAAGGACCAGATTGACGTGGTGTGAAGCGTCCAAAGATATTATAAAGAAAGAAAAAAATGTACCTACGATATATTTTTCACTAAAGTATCTACCGAAGTCCAAAGCATAATATACCCTACAAAAACTCCTACGACTGGCGTACAAAAAGTTTTCTATAAAAGCCGTTCAGCTTAATTTAAAACTTTAGTAGCTAAATCCCATTTCAGTCACAACTCACAATATGTCAAGGCATGTAGAGGCAAAAAGTGTCCACACTTAAACTGCCCTTTTGGGGTAGCAGTCAATGTTTGACATTTGTCATTTTGAAATTTTCCTTTCCGTTTGTTTGATCATTACCTACGCTTTGACAAAATCTTCTGAAAAAATCAAGATGGCGTAATATCATATTTTGTAATATGAAGGATTTTTCTGTCAAATATACGTCAAGGCCATCCTAAGTTTTGAAATCATTTATCACAACCCTAAAAGGATAAGCCTTTCTTTTCTTATTTACCCAAATAGCAAAAAGAATCCTAATTGACGTCAGATTTGCCACGATTAGTAAAGAAAATAGCTTTGATCCACAATCATACAGTATATACTCGTATAATGGAAAAACTGGCCACTGTCGGGCTCGCGCACCAAGGTGTTCCGTACAAACTTTAACTTAAGTAGGTAGGCCTTATTGTTTTATGATGCTGCGTGCCAAATGAGGCTGATTGATATCTTTTCTGCAGACGCACAACGCGTCATCTGGTGGCGTAAGTGATATCAAAAACGTTCAATGAGAATTTTCGATTCTTTTTCTGCCACCAGGCGGCGCTTTGTAGCACTACGGTCCTTGTCGTGTCAAAAAGCTGTCAGATGTCACGAATTTAAAAACCTTCATTGATTGAAAACAAAAATGGAACTTAATCACTTCGTTGTCTGTATGTCTGTCTATCGAGACCCTTTTCTCAATATCGATTTGTCTGTAATTTTTTGCAGCTTTTTAAAATATATATAAAATTAAACAGAATATTTTTTTAAAAAAATATTATTAGATTTAAATGGTTTTATTATTTTATTTATGATCTAAGCTCTATTCTACTGAACCCTGAAAAACAGCCGCTTGTGCGCCAAATCCGCTTACTCCAAACTAATATTCGAGCTATAATTGGAAACCCGGGATTGGATAGTGACGTAAGATTTCCATACCTACAGTTGGATGAGTATGATTGGTTTTCAATGTATGTAGTTATTTCTCAACTAGCTATTGGCCGCGGCTCTACCCGTGTAAATAAAGTATCCCACGGGAACTTTGTTCTTTCATGGGATAAAAGTAGCCCATATTTTTAAACCAAAGAATAAAGTACTACCATACCAAATTTTATCATAATCTATTTAGTAGTTATGCGTAAAAGAGTAACAAACATCCATTTATCCGTCCTCACAGACTTTGTTTTGTCTTATAAAAAGTTAAAAACACTATAATAATTGATCAGTTATCGAGCGGGATGAAAAATGATTAAGTTACTAAAATGGCTAAAAAAACATAGGTGTTGGTGATAAAAAAGTAAAAATTTAGGGTTGTATGTATTTTTTAATGCCACATTTTAAAAAAATAAATACAAAAAGTTTCGTCCGAAAAATTAAAAAAAAAATTAAGGGCGAACAACCCTTATCACTTAGGGGTAGGTATGGAAAATAGATAGTAGCCGATTCTCAGACCTACTGAATACACATATGAAATTTGGTAAAAATCAGTAAAGCCGTTTCGGAGGAGTACGGTAACTAACATTGTGACATGGAAATTTTATATATTAAAGATTAGATACCTACACAATATTTTTGAGCTCAGTGGTTAGCGCGTCGTAAGAATATATTATATTACTAACGTAAAGAACCGTCACTCCACCGATTTACACGACTGACCGCTCGCAGCTATGTGTGCGTGTCTGGGCGAATGCGGGGGCGGGTGGGGTGTAACTTTTTCCCAGCCTGGACTATGGCTCACGGGGCTGGCAGTTTCGCCGACGCGACAGTGTAATTTCATAAGACTTGCCTGACGCGACGTTTATAAAAAACATTTGTTTTTTGTTTCACTAGTGATGTAGTCATGCAATAATTTGATTTTATCGATATTTTTAACGAAATAATATGCTTGGGTTGGGTAAAGTTTGTAGGAGGTTAACCAAATCAAATTTTTATTAAAACCCGTTCAATAGTAACAAACGTGTGGTGTGCTATTTGCTCGCTTAAGATTCGTCCGTCTATCCATTCATACATCCTCACAAACTTTCACATTTATAATAGTAAAAGTAAAATATTAGTAATGATTTCCGCATAATATTTTACATTGAATATTACATGTAGTACTTAATCGCATTTAAATCTGTCGATACCTATCGATATTGTGCGACGATCTTACTTGTGTTACAACACTTATTGAGAGGCAATAAAAATTTAAAAATTGCATTGATATGATTCAAATAGTCTTTATACTTACTACTTAAGAATTAAGTACAAATTAAACCCAATTGCTAAGGACACAAGGTATATTTTTCCAATATAAGGGCCAATAGCTGAGTAAATTTTTGATTAAAAAAATATGGCTTTTAGACGTTAGCATTTTGAATTTTCGTTGTAAATATCAGTATCCCTTAAAAGTTCAAATCGCACGCACCGAGTACCTAAAATATTAGAAATTTTCTTATCGACATTAAAATGGTCGCCGTAATAACCAAGAAAAAAATTATGACAAAAGCTTCTTCCGCTTGCCTAATAATCCAGAAAGGTAAGTACCTGCCTACCTCGATAATTATTACTTATTTTTTCTAACCTAACACTTGCTTTTGTCACACGCAAATGCAATACAATATGAAATCTGGGGGCACGGCAGTGCCCCCGCCAAGTCGAGCGCGAAGCAAACACTGCCGTACCATCCTTTACTGGAACCATTTCGCCGCATTTTCAGGCCCCTATTTGAGAACCTCTGGATAAGACCAGAACGCAGAAATTTTCGTCATCCAGTAAGCTATAATCACATACTTAAAATCCAAAATTTCAAGTCTGTAGGTCATTTAGTTCCGAAGTTAAGCGAAAGCAAAGTTTCGCATTTATGACACTCACTCACTCACTTATACACTCACTCATGATCATCAAAATAGAACTAGTACTTCCCATAAACTCAGAGAGCTGAAATTTGGTACAGAGTTAGGGTTTAATGGCCACATAAAGGGAAAACTATAAAAACTAGGATAATCGATCTGGGGGCACGGCAGTGCCCCCGCCAAGTCGAGCGCGAAGCAAACACTGCCGTACCATTCTTTACTGGAACCATTTCGCCGCATTTTCAGGCCCCTATTTGAGAACCTCTGGATAAGACCAGAACGTCGATCTGGGGGCACGGCAGTGCCCCCGCCAAGTCGAGCGCGAAGCAAACACTGCCGAACCATTCTTTACTGGAACCATTTCGCCGCATTTTCAGGCCCCTATTTGAGAACCTCTGGATAAGACCAGAACGTCGATCTGGGGGCACTGCAGTGCCCCCGCCAAGTCGAGCGCGAAACAAACACTGCCGTACCATTATTTACTGGAACCATTTCGCCGCATTTTCAGGCCCCTATTTGAGAACCTCTGGATAAGACCAGAACGTCGATCTGGGGGCACGGCAGTGCCCCCGCCAAGTCGAGCGCGAAGCAAACACTGTCGTACCATTCTTTACTGGAACCATTTCGCCGCATTTTCAGGCCCCTATTTGAGAACCTCTGGATAAGACCAGAACGTCGATCTGGGGGCACTGCAGTGCCCCCGCCAAGTCGAGCGCGAAGCAAACACTGCCGTACCATTATTTACTGGAACCATTTCGCCGCATTTTCAGGCCCCTATTTGAGAACCTCTGGATAAGACCAGAACGTCGATCTGGGGGCACGGCAGTGCCCCCGCTAAGTCGAGCGCGAAGCAAACACTGTCGTACCATTCTTTACTGGAACCATTTCGCCGCATTTTCAGGCCCCTATTTGAGAACCTCTGGATAAGACCAGAACGTCGATCTGGGGGCACTGCAGTGCCCCCGCCAAGTCGAGCGCGAAGCAAACACTGCCGTACCATTATTTACTGGAACCATTTCGCCGCATTTTCAGGCCCCTATTTGAGAACCTCTGGATAAGACCAGAACGTCGATCTGGGGGCACGGCAGTGCCCGCGCCAAGTCAAGCGCGAAGCAAACACTGTCGTACCATTCTTTACTGGAACCATTTCGCCGCATTTTCAGGCCCCTATTTGAGAACCTCTGGATAAGACCAGAACGTTGATCTGGGGGCACAGCAGTGCCCCCGCCAAGTCGAGCGCGAAGCAAGCACTGCCGTACCATTATTTACCGGAACCATTTCGCCGCATTTCAGGCCCCTATTTGAGAACCTCTGGATAAGACCAGAATGCAGAAATTTTCGTCATCTAGTAAGCTATAATCACATACTTAAAATCCAAAATTTTAAGTCTGTAGGTCATTTAGTTCCGAAGTTAAGCGAAAGCAAAGTTTTGAATTTATGACACTCACTCACTCAGTCACTCACTCATGATCATCAGAATAGAACTAGTACTTCTCATGAACTCAGAGAGCTGAAATTTGGTACAGAGTTAGGGTTTAATGGCCACATAAAGGGAAAACTATAAAAACTAGGATAATCGAACATCTGGAGTACCTGGTGACCCTGATTAGAAAACACAAGAGCCCAACCAAACTATTAGAGATCGACATACCGCTTTTACAAAAAATATTCAACATGGTGGTGGGCCGCTTCATTTGAT
The DNA here is from genome assembly GCA_905404095.1 of Glaucopsyche alexis. Lineage (NCBI taxonomy): Eukaryota > Metazoa > Arthropoda > Insecta > Lepidoptera > Lycaenidae > Glaucopsyche > Glaucopsyche alexis. The sequence goes on along the minus strand of FR990064.1, from coordinate 5,597,139 downwards.
GTCAAAAATCGAAGGTCTGAAGTATCTGATGAAGAATCCTCAGCTGGTTTCAGCTGATTAGAGATATGGTAATGCCCCCCTTATACTATTGGTACATAAAAAAATCGACTGTCATTTCAAAAACCTAGCGAAGTGGGACACATCTTCTAATTTAATCTAGTCCGTAGCATTCCACTGCTGGGCGAATGCCTCCCTTTCTGCTTTTGATACGCATATAAATAAAATTAAAGGAAAACTCTGGATAAGACTAGACTGGCTTTTATACTTATATTTACAAGTTTACAAGAAGAAATAGTCGAACGATTAACTTTATTGTACTCGATCATTACACAAATTAAATAAACAAATTACACTGAAATCTAGTAAAATAAATCAATATGCCCACGTTTCAACAAAAAGAAGTGAAATCCCACCAAAAACATTCTGTAAAAAACTAGCCAAGTCTCGATAGAGCTGCTTGTTTATCTCTAAAAAGTAGTGAAATCTAGACAAAGTCGTGCCAAGTCTAAGGTCTTACTACTACTACTGCGATTTCTTTATTATTATAGTTAATGTTGTGTGACTTGGCCGTTGAACATTTTTTATACGTTACAAGTGGGTACAAGTCAATTTTGTTTACACGTAATGTATATCTGTTGTAACTACCTATGTTTGTTAAGCGAGATAATAGCCCATACTGGTATTGGTAATTGGACGCTAGTGAGTAGTGTCTCATTTTAGGCTGTTGTTGATTGTAGAACACATGTATTGGAGCAATGGTGTCATGGAGCCCCTTTTGTACCATTGTGTACCCTTCAACGGCCAAGTCACACAACATTAACTATAATAATAAAGAAATCGCAGTAGTAGTAGTAAGACCTTAGACTTGGCACGACTTTGTCTAGATTTCACTACTTTTTAGAGATAAACAAGCAGCTCTATCGAGACTTGGCTAGTTTTTTACAGAATGTTTTTGGTGGGATATGATTTCCCTTTTCATATTAAGTATCTAGCTGTTGCCCGCGGTTTCGCCCGCGTAAAAAGTATAATATTTACGCGGGCGTAAAAAAATATTTTAAATTAATTTTATGTCAACCCTAGGCTTAAGTCAACATAACTGACATTTGTCGGTGCTCGAACTGTCATTTGTAGAGAGTGTCGCCCCTGTGGCGTCGGTGGTTAAGCCGGAGGTCGCGGGTTCGAATCCCGCCATGGGAAGAAAAAGTTTACAATCTTCCTGGGTCATGGACGATTTAACGCGGGCGAAGCCGCGGGCAAATGCTAGTATGAAATATTGTATATTCGTCTATGGTCTTAAATCAATTTCCTATAATTACAACTTACAGTCCTTTAAAAATAACAAGTAAAGTTTCTGGTTTTAATCATTGAAATGCAAATCCAGAGATAATATTATTATTGTTGAACGTTCTACAATCTCCAGAGTTTTAGAGAGTTCTAGAAAGTTCTATAGAGTAGTTCTTGGCACATTGTTGTAAGGGCATTGGAAACTTCGTCTTCAGTTGAAAACGTTTCAAACCGTTTGTTTACTGATTGGTAGTTATTTTTGGATTGAAAGGGTTAATTTGAAGTATTGACAAATACTTCCTACTACTACTAAGAGTAGTAGGAAGTATTTGTTAGAAATATTGTGATATGTATAAATAATGGAATGATGGATGGATGGGTGTATGTATCTATGGATAGATGTATGTATGGATGGATGGATGGATGGATGGGTGGATGGATGGGTGGATGTTAGTAACACTTTCACGAAAAAGCTACTGAACAGATTTTTATGAATTTTGGTATGTAGTTTAAATCTTGGATTCTCACATAGGCTACTTTCATCCCGAAAAAACACAGTGTTCCCGTGGGATACTGTACTGCTACTATTATAAATGTGATAGTTTGTAGGATAGAGGGATGAGCTTTGTTACTCTTTCACAAAAAACTACTTGACAAATTTTGATGATTTTGTTATGGTAGTAAGTTTAAGCCCTGGATTAAAACATAGGCTACTTTTTGTTCCGAAAAGTACAATGTTCTCGTGGGATACTACATATACGCGGGCGGAACCGCGGACATAAATTACTACTTTGATTTTTAAATTATTTCAACGAATATATCCACTTCTCCAAGGATCTGAATTAAAATAGTTACGGAAAATGAGATTTGAAAACAAGCAGGACGGTTGACATTTTCACAGATGATTTCTGTACAAATTCCTTAAACAATACATAGGTACTGTGGCGGACCAATCAGCGCACAGTCCTGAATCGCGCTATCGAAGTTTTCACAGCTCGGCACTATATTATATACAGCTGAAATGCATACAAGTGGGCTTCGGCCTGGTATGCCCGATACCACCTTGCTCGGTCGGAGATCTCCCTTTGGGGCTTGCCACCATATTCCCATAGTACCATAGACAAATAATACTAATTGGTAGAGCGGTTAGTGAGCGGCGGCGGTGAGACCAATAATAATATATCTTTGATAGGACGGCGCGGTGCTAAAAACAGAATAAAATAAGTATTTAAGGGGTGCTCCCAAACAACAAGCGTAGTTTTTGCCGTTTTGTACGGAATCCGGAAAATTAAAATTGAAAACAAGCAAGACGGTTGAAATTTTCACAGATGATTTCTGTTGTCGCTATAACGACACATAAGTACCATAGACAAATAATTTTTAAGGGGTGCTCCCAAACAACAAACGTAATTTTTTGCCGAACCCTTCTTGTGCGAGTCCGACTAACACTTGGCCGGATTTTTGTATTTCCTAACAAAATAATAAAATAAAACTTGTGCTATTTTCAACGCAAATGTGAGCCAAATGTTCCCCATTTGTATGGGAATGATTTAGGTGGATTGCGGGGGATTTGTCAATTGTCAGCTGACAAGACGTTGATAGAAACGAATTTTCTTTAACACCTTTATTATAGTTAAGCCTCCGTGGTCTAGTAGTTAGAGCATTGGCTCTCGACTCGGAGGTCGAGGGTTCGATTCCCGTATTGGAACAACAAAAAATGTTGTTTCCAAGTTTGGTTAGAACCATACAGGCTGATCACCTGATTGTCTGACAAGAAAGATGATTCATGCGTCGGTTGGGCATGTAAAAAGTCGGACCTGCGCCTGATCTCTCGTCAGTCGTGTCGGTTATCCGTCCTACTGGATTATGAGAGTAAAGGAAGAGAGAGTGTTCCTGGGTAACGCGCACACACTTGGACACTATAAAATTATTCCTTCGTAACTGGTCCGAGATAGGTGTGGGGAGCTATTATTCTTATAGTTAAGCTGGGGCCATACTAACAGAGTTTAGCGGTGAATATTTGTGATCATTACGTACTTGATGTTGTTCGCGACTACGTGGCCGCAAAAGTTAATTTCATGGAAATTGTACATTTTTTACGCTAAAAAGTAGCCTATGTTCTTCCCCGTGAACTACTCTGTATCTGTGCCAAAATTTCATCAGAATCGGTCTAGTAGTTTCGGAGCCTATTCAATGCAAACAAACAAACTTTTCCTGTTTATAATATTAGTATGTATAGACCGATGTTGCCATAGCTCTATGTATGTTCCCCGTACACGTAGTCACCTACGTACGGGCATAAAGAAATGACATTCTTTAGTTGTCATTCTTTACTTCGTTAGATGTCATTCTTTACTTCGTTAGATGTCATTATTCACTTCGTTAGATGTCATTCTTTACTTCGTTCGATGTCATTCTTCACTTCGAATAAAACCACGCAAGCGTTATTTCACGCTGACTTTATGAGAGGACACAAATTTAATGAATTTCAGCTGATTTTACACATTTGATAACTACATATCAGCCTCCGTGGTCTAGTGGTTAGAGCATTGGCTCTCGACTCGGAGGTCGTGGGTTCAATTCCCGCACTGGAACAACAAAATACAACATTATTTTCTTGTTCCAAGTTTGGTTAAGACAATACAGGCTGATCACCTGATTGTCTGACAAGAAAGATGATCCATGCGTCGGATTGGCATGTAATAAATCAGACCTGTGCTGATCTCTCGTTAGTCGTGTCGGTTATCCGTCCCACTGTATTACGAGAGTACAGGAAGAGAGAGTGATCTTGGTACTGCGCACACACTTGGGCACTATAAAATTACTCCTGCGTAACTGGCCTGGTTTCAATGAAACCGGCCACCGTCACCGAGATCGGCGTGGGGAGTTATTATAGGTTCCGTACCCTAAAGGTATTACCCTATTACTGAGACTTCGCTATGTGTACATGTCTGTCTGTCGCCAGGCTTTAACTCCTTAACCGTGATAGCTAGAAAATTGTTTTTTTTACAGGTGATGTATTTCTGTTGCCGCTATAAAAGCAAAATATACTAAAAACGGGATAAAAAAAAGCCGTTTTGTATGGAACCCCTAGTACACGATTCCAACTCGCACTTGACCGGTGTTTTAATGAATGATCTAACAATAGTTTAAGCAACAAAGACCCCTATTGTAAGAAATAACGATTCCGACTAAAGGTGACCTATACAAAATAATGATGCATTGTCTAAAACCTGCCTTTTGTGTCTTAGTCAGACTTGTATGAAGGTTTGTCTTTTTAGGGTCACTTCATACCGAGAACGAGTTTTAAGATAGATTCAAAATTGAACTTTATTCACTACACAAGAAGATATATGTCTCATTGCAAGAGCGGCGCCGTGCTACGCAGGCAGTGCATCTCGAAATTGAACTGTATTCACTACACACCAAGATACACGTTTCGTTGCAAGAGCGGCCCTGCGCTTAACAGGTCGGTGCAGCTCGAAATTGAACTGTATTCACTACACACCAAGATACACGTTTCGTTGCAAGAGCGGCACTGCGCTTAACAGGTCGGTGCAGCTCGAAATTGAACTGTATTCACTACACACCAAGATACACGTTTCGTTGCAAGAGCGGCCCTGCGCTTAACAGGTCGGTGCAGCTCGAAATTGAACTGTATTCACTACACACCAAGATACACGTTTCGTTGCAAGAGCGGCACTGCGCTTAACAGGTCGGTGCAGCTCGAAATTGAACTGTATTCACTACACACCAAGATACACGTTTCGTTGCAAGAGCGGCACTGCGCTTAACAGGTCGGTGCAGCTCGAAATTGAACTGTATTCACTACACACCAAGATACACGTTTCGTTGCAAGAGCGGCGCCGTGCTACGCAGGCCGGTGCAGCTCGAAATTGAACTGTATTCACTACACACCAAGATACACGTTTCGTTGCAAGAGCGGCACTGCGCTTAACAGGTCGGTGCAGCTCGAAATTGAACTGTATTCACTACACACCAAGATACACGTTTCGTTGCAAGAGCGGCACTGCGCTTAACAGGTCGGTGCAGCTCGAAATTGAACTGTATTCACTACACACCAAGATACACGTTTCGTTGCAAGAGCGGCACTGCGCTTAACAGGTCGGTGCAGCTCGAAATTGAACTGTATTCACTACACACCAAGATACACGTTTCGTTGCAAGAGCGGCCCTGCGCTTAACAGGTCGGTGCAGCTCGAAATTGAACTGTATTCACTACACACCAAGATACACGTTTCGTTGCAAGAGCGGCACTGCGCTTAACAGGTCGGTGCAGCTCGAAATTGAACTGTATTCACTACACACCAAGATACACGTTTCGTTGCAAGAGCGGCCCTGCGCTTAACAGGTCGGTGCAGCTCGAAATTGAACTGTATTCACTACACACCAAGATACACGTTTCGTTGCAAGAGCGGCACTGCGCTTAACAGGTCGGTGCAGCTCGAAATTGAACTGTATTCACTACACACCAAGATACACGTTTCGTTGCAAGAGCGGCACTGCGCTTAACAGGTCGGTGCAGCTCGAAATTGAACTGTATTCACTACACACCAAGATACACGTTTCGTTGCAAGAGCGGCGCCGTGCTACGCAGGCCGGTGCAGCTCGAAATTGAACTGTATTCACTACACACCAAGATACACGTTTCGTTGCAAGAGCTGCACCGCGCTTAACAGGTCGGTGCAGCTCGAAATTGAACTGTATTCACTACACACCAAGATACACGTTTCGTTGCAAGAGCGGCACTGCGCTTAACAGGTCGGTGCAGCTCGAAATTGAACTGTATTCACTACACACCAAGATACACGTTTCGTTGCAAGAGCGGCACTGCGCTTAACAGGTCGGTGCAGCTCGAAATTGAACTGTATTCACTACACACCAAGATACACGTTTCGTTGCAAGAGCGGCCCTGCGCTTAACAGGTCGGTGCAGCTCGAAATTGAACTGTATTCACTACACACCAAGATACACGTTTCGTTGCAAGAGCGGCGCCGTGCTACGCAGGCCGGTGCAGCTCGAAATTGAACTGTATTCACTACACACCAAGATACACGTTTCGTTGCAAGAGCGGCACTGCGCTTAACAGGTCGGTGCAGCTCGAAATTGAACTGTATTCACTACACACCAAGATACACGTTTCGTTGCAAGAGCGGCACTGCGCTTAACAGGTCGGTGCAGCTCGAAATTGAACTGTATTCACTACACACCAAGATACACGTTTCGTTGCAAGAGCGGCACTGCGCTTAACAGGTCGGTGCAGCTCGAAATTGAACTGTATTCACTACACACCAAGATACACGTTTCGTTGCAAGAGCGGCACTGCGCTTAACAGGTCGGTGCAGCTCGAAATTGAACTGTATTCACTACACACCAAGATACACGTTTCGTTGCAAGAGCGGCCCTGCGCTTAACAGGTCGGTGCAGCTCGAAATTGAACTGTATTCACTACACACCAAGATACAAGTTTCGTTGCAAGAGCGGCGCCGTGCTACGCAGGCAGTGCATCTCGAAATTGAACTGTATTCACTACACACCAAGATACACGTTTCGTTGCAAGAGCGGCGCCGTGCTACGCAGGCCGGTGCAGCTCGAAATTGAACTGTATTCACTACACACCAAGATACAAGTTTCGTTGCAAGAGCGGCGCCGTGCTACGCAGGCCGGTGCAGCTCGAAATTGAACTGTATTCACTACACACCAAGATACACGTTTCGTTGCAAGAGCGGCACTGCGCTTAACAGGTCGGTGCAGCTCGAAATTGAACTGTATTCACTACACACCAAGATACACGTTTCGTTGCAAGAGCGGCACTGCGCTTAACAGGTCGGTGCAGCTCGAAATTGAACTGTATTCACTACACACCAAGATACACGTTTCGTTGCAAGAGCGGCACTGCGCTTAACAGGTCGGTGCAGCTCGAAATTGAACTGTATTCACTACACACCAAGATACACGTTTCGTTGCAAGAGCGGCACTGCGCTTAACAGGTCGGTGCAGCTCGAAATTGAACTGTATTCACTACACACCAAGATACACGTTTCGTTGCAAGAGCGGCCCTGCGCTTAACAGGTCGGTGCAGCTCGAAATTGAACTGTATTCACTACACACCAAGATACACGTTTCGTTGCAAGAGCGGCCCTGCGCTTAACAGGTCGGTGCAGCTCGAAATTGAACTGTATTCACTACACACCAAGATACAAGTTTCGTTGCAAGAGCGGCGCCGTGCTACGCAGGCAGTGCATCTCGAAATTGAACTGTATTCACTACACACCAAGATACACGTTTCGTTGCAAGAGCGGCGCCGTGCTACGCAGGCCGGTGCAGCTCGAAATTGAACTGTATTCACTGCACACCAAGATACAAGTTTCGTTGCAAGAGCGGCGCCGTGCTACGCAGGCCGGTGCAGCTCGAAATTGAACTGTATTCACTACACACCAAGATACACGTTTCGTTGCAAGAGCGGCGCCGTGCTACGCAGGCCGGTGCAGCTCGAAATTGAACTGTATTCACTACACACCAAGATACACGTTTCGTTGCAAGAGCGGCGCCGTGCTACGCAGGCCGGTGCAGCTCGAAATTGAACTGTATTCACTACACACCAAGATACACGTTTCGTTGCAAGAGCGGCACTGCGCTTAACAGGTCGGTGCAGCTCGAAATTGAACTGTATTCACTACACACCAAGATACACGTTTCGTTGCAAGAGCGGCACTGCGCTTAACAGGTCGGTGCAGCTCGAAATTGAACTGTATTCACTACACACCAAGATACACGTTTCGTTGCAAGAGCGGCACTGCGCTTAACAGGTCGGTGCATCTCGAAATTGAACTGTATTCACTACACACCAAGATACACGTTTCGTTGCAAGAGCGGCCCTGCGCTTAACAGGTCGGTGCAGCTCGAAATTGAACTGTATTCACTACACACCAAGATACACGTTTCGTTGCAAGAGCGGCCCTGCGCTTAACAGGTCGGTGCAGCTCGAAATTGAACTGTATTCACTACACACCAAGATACAAGTTTCGTTGCAAGAGCGGCGCCGTGCTACGCAGGCAGTGCATCTCGAAATTGAACTGTATTCACTACACACCAAGATACACGTTTCGTTGCAAGAGCGGCGCCGTGCTACGCAGGCCGGTGCAGCTCGAAATTGAACTGTATTCACTACACACCAAGATACAAGTTTCGTTGCAAGAGCGGCGCCGTGCTACGCAGGCCGGTGCAGCTCGAAATTGAACTGTATTCACTACACACCAAGATACAAGTTTCGTTGCAAGAGCGGCGCCGTGCTACGCAGGCCGGTGCAGCTCGAAATTGAACTGTATTCACTACACACCAAGATACACGTTTCGTTGCAAGAGCGGCACTGCGCTTAACAGGTCGGTGCAGCTCGAAATTAGAACTATTTCAATGAAACATATATCTTCTTATGTATTGAATAAAGTTTAATTTTAAATCGCTATTTTAATAATACAAATTTAACAAATAATACTAATAAAAGAAAAAAAAAACCCGACTGCAAAAAACAACAAATACCTAAGGAACGCACTAAAAAGACCGAAACAAGATTGAGCAAACAGACTGCACTATGAGCTGAAAGCCTAAGTGAAATAATTGACGTTATGTTTGTTAGCAGGCGGGGTCTATGTGCATTACAAATTTTACAAAAATATATGGGCCTGATAAACTGTTAAATAAACAATAAAACATTGATGTTTGTAATATTATTCTGCCCTTCATAAATTTAAATAAACTTCCAAAAGTTTATTTTCCACAGGTTGACTTTTAAAATCCAGTGTCGATATAACATTTTAATAACTTAATTGAATTAAAAAAACCAGAAAATATTTTCCTCTACAAAAACTCTTGAAAATCCTAACCCTAGAGGACTTTTTCCCTAATTTTAGGGAGAAACCGCTAAGTTGGCAAACAAATCCGTGGTCTGCTCCGGACACTGTACGTGTGTTATAGCTTTTATGATACCTGTCAAGCTTAAATTCGACTAGCCGTTTAGAGTGTGCTAAAGAAATATACATACATACACTCGAAAAACAGAACCCTCCTTCTAGCGCAGTCGAGTAATGAAGCTTTGCTGACAACGTTCTGCATATTTCGGTATGTTTGTATTAAAATGTATTCACACTCATCCATCACTCGAGCCACCTGCGTTTTGACGTAGCACAATGGCTGTTTTTCCATTTACCGGCCCGGCCAGTGTCATGTTATGGGGGAGTCATCGCCGTGCCGCGGCCGGGCCGGTAAGTGAAAAAACCGCCCAAGTGCGAGCCGGACTCGTGCACGGACAGGAAAATATACCCTTTAATAAAATGTTTTATTCTGTTTTTAATATTTGTTGTTATATCGGCAACAGATATACATCATGACGTGAAGATAGTGTGGCGGACCAATCAGCGCACAGTCTTGAATCGCGCTATCGAAGTTTCTGAAGTTCGGAACTGAAATGCATATAAGTGGGCTTCGGCCTGACCGAGCATACCACCTCGCTCGGTCGGAGATCGTATACAATATAAACTGTCTAGCTATCACGGTTAAGGAGATACAGTTTGGTGATAGACAGACGGATGGACAGACGGATATACAGGCAGACAGCGAAATGACGTGAAGATACAGTCTGGTGACAGGTAGACGAATAGACAAGCTGACAGCGAACTAATTTACGTGGTAGAGCCATGCTTCGGCACGAATGGGCCGGCTTGACCGGAGAAATACCACGGGCTCACAGAAAACCGGCGTGAAACAGCGTTTGCGCTGTGTTTCGCCGAGTGAGTGAGTTTACCGGAGGCCCAATCCCCTACCCTATTCCCTTCCCTACCCTCCCCTATTACCCTATTCCCTCTTAAAAGGCCGGCAACGCACTTGCAGCTCTTCTGATGCTGCGAGTGTCCATGGGCGACGGAAGTTGCTTTCCATCAGGTGACCCGTTTGCTCGTTTGCCCCCTTATTTCATTAAAAAAAAAAAAAAAATAGGGTGTCGCTTTTACCCATTGGGTACGGACAACGTGCCATATATTTTCATATGTATAGTTGTTCCCCGGCAACCGGGCCGTTGCCGGTGTCGGCGCCGCGCCGGGTCTGTAAGTGGAAAACAGACAATCGCTGGCGGCCTGAAAATTCATATCTAAATTCCATTATGAAAAGTTAAGCTTTCGTTTAAGAATTTCTAAAGGATCTAGATTTAAATATTATTATTTTTGTGTTAACTATATCGGGTGTCCGGTAATTAATGGATAACCTTAAAATGTCTTATAGTAGAACTTATGCCCGTTCAAAAAAAATACAAAAAAAATCTATCATAATTAGTACCTAAGATAAGTTATTTTTAGTAAAAAGTCTATTTTTTTAGCTTATTTTTTAGTTTTTTGAACACTATGGCCAGAAATGAATGAATTACATCGGTTTTTTAATGTTTTCATATTGTACTATAACTATGCTGATAGATAGAAAATAAATTGTATCACTAACTATTGCACTTTTTTTTTAAAAATGTATGCAAGTTGATTTATTTTAGAAAAAATTGCATAATTTATTTTTTCATCGAAGTTTAAACATTATGGGTATATAAAAAATGTATGAAGGCATGAGTGACCAATAATTTTTAAATAATGCTGGTTTTAAGTAGATTTTATAATGGTACAATTCATCATTGTATCTACCATAAATAATGAATTATTGCTATTAATGTAGAAAAGGAGAAAAATGAACTAAAGAAAGAAAGTAGGTAATTGGGGAACTTTAAGAAAAAAAATTGTACCTGACCATTGGGGGTTAATAAAAACATCGTATAACATTAAGAATAGGTACTTAATTTTACACGTATTTACAATAAATGTTCAAATTGTTGGCCTGCCACTCTAGTCAGGCCCTACATCTACGGATACATGGTCTTCTGAGCAATCGTCAACGTAACAACCTCCGTGGTCTAGTGGTTAGAGCATTGGCTCTCGACTCGGAGGTCGTGGGTTCGATCCCCGCATTGGAAAACAAAAAATGTTTTTTTCTAGTCTGGTTAGGACAATGCAGGCTGATCACCTGATTGTCTGACAAGAAAGATAATCTATGCGTCGGATGGGCATGTAAAAAGTCGGACCTGCGCCTGACCTCTCGCCAGTCGTGTCGGTCATCCGTCCCACTGGGTTATAAGAGTAAAAGGAAGAGAGAGTGCTCTTGTGTACTGCGCACGCACTTGGGCACTATAAAAATTACTCCTGCGTGAATCGCGCGTAATTACCGAAATCGGTGGGGAGTTATTATCATATCCCTTTTTTGATGCGGCTGCTCTAACACGGCTACGTAGTTCTTCCAAAGACCGTATAGGCTTACGGTACACCTCTTCTTTGAGGCAGCCCCAATAAAAAAATCCAATGGATTTAGATCCGGTGAACGCGGAGGCTACAAAATTGGCCCTAGACGCCCGATCCATCTGTTTAGGTACGTATTATTGAAATATGCACGAACGGGTACAGCATAGTGCGCAGGATAGCCGTTATTTTGTAACCAATAAGAGTCCCTCAGCTCCACAGGCACTTCTTCTAATAAATTGGGGAGGGATAAATCTTTTTACGCTTAAAAGTAAAAAATTTAAACATATTGCATTAGTATTACATTAAACATTTCTTTAGTAATTTTTTCTACTTTTCTACATTAATAGCAATAATTCACTATTTATGGTAGATACAATGATGAATTGTACCATTATAAAATCTACTTAAAACCAGCATTATTTAAAAATTATTGGTCACTCATGCCTTCATACATTTTTTATATACCCCATGTTTAAACTTCGATGAAAAAATAAATTATGCATTTTTTTCTAAAATAAATCAACTTGCATACATTAAAAAAAAAAGTGCAATAGCTAGTGATACAATTTATTTTCTATCTATCAGCATAGTTATAGTAATTTATGAAAACATTAAAAAACCGAAGTAATTCGTTCATTTCTGGTCATAGTGTTCAAAAAACTAAAAAATAAGCTAAAAAAATAGACTTTTCACTAAAAATAACTTATCTTAGGTACTAATTATGATAGATTTTTTTCTGTATTTTTTTTTGAACGGGCATAAGTTCTACTATAAGACATTTCAAGGTTATCCATTAATTACCGGACACGCTGTATAAATAAATGAAATTGAAGTTCAGTGGCGTGGAATTCCTATAACTCCATTTCTATCAACTTCACTTACCACTTACCTTTTGAAGACCCTCGTCCATTACCTATTATACAGGCTAGGGCTTCCCTGTGAAGGAGAACCAGCCTTCGCTACTGGTCTGTTTGTAATTTAAAATTTCACTAAATGCATAATATGAACTTAAAAATCGGTCCATCCGTCCATCTGTCTGTCGTTTGTTTTTTTTTATTATTTCTTTTTTTGTTTAAGTATAATTTTTTAAAATACTAGTTACACTATTTAAAACTCAAGAACGGCTGAATCGATTTGGCTAATTTTGGTCTAGAAATAATTGAAGTTCAGGGAAGGTTTAAATAGTGAGAAATATTGGAAAAGGTGTAGGTAGTAATAGTAGGTGTAGGACTAGGATGTATGTTGCATTGTAGGTGTAGTCATTTATACATTCCAGTTGATATTAAAGACAGAACAACGTTATGGTAGACAGTTAGTTATGTTACTATACAATAAATGAATATTTTAATGATAAACAAACAAGTGATATAGGTACAATAAATAAATATTTTAATGATAAACAATAAATTAGTGTAAGCGAATTACTAACATGATAAAAATTTACATACTATAAATAGGCAACTATGTTATAAAAATTACAAAAAATATATAAATGTTGACTTATTGTATTAAAATGATTATTATTATTAAGAATTATTGACATACATTTAATTATTTGACTTTGATTTAACTTTAACTTAATAAAAATGACAAATTAAAATATAAATAATAATTAATTATAAGTAGGTATACTAAAACAATAATAATAATAATCATAAGAAAATTGTATGATAATTAATATAGTGACTGATATTATGTCTTTATGGTGTAAGTATTATGTGGACAGTTTTTATGTTTTTGTAAAGATTCAGTGGTTGTAAGAATTAATAGTGTTTAAAAAAAAATTGCACGCCACTAAAAGGCAAAATAAGAAGGATCTAATGTACCCAAACGGTAACACCATATTGTACCTTAAATAAATTAAAATTAAAGCAAATAAATGATTTCTATTTCTATTTCTATGGATAAATAATTTTCATAAGGAACGCCGATATGATGTCCATATACAAGCCTCGCTACTGATATTTATACTAAACACATAGGTACACATAAAAAACCTTAGGCCTTTTCATCCGTTAATGGATGATTTATACAGTATTCTCCGAGAGAAGTAACCACTCTTGAAATACTGTAGTGCCTGGGTCAGTCGGTCTTTAAATACGGCATTCTCACAACACAGTCAGCCTAGTTCAGAGGAATGACTGGTCAATACGTCTGGGGCCAACCATGTGCGGGTTTCCTCACGATGTTTTCCTTCACCGTTAGAGCGTCCGTACCTATAATGTACTTGAGATCTGAAAAAGTCTCATTGGTACACGCCACAGGGATTCGAACCTGCACTCTCACGAGTGCAAACCAAACGGTCTACCCACTAAGCCCTGGAGCTCTCACATACACATAAAAAATTAACTATATACACTACCTAAAATACTGAAGCTTGCAGTATGCAAGAATTAACATTTAACAATGCCCCATATCGCGGGGTGCAAGTTTTAACAACTTAAAGTTTGTCCAGTCTTTTGAGCTCTTACATTTGTCTTGTCTATGCGCTCGGCTTAAGGTGTGCGCACACTGACGACCTCTTGAACACAGCGTTGGTCATCCAGAAGTCGCGGGATCGAATCCCTCTAAAGAAACCAAAAAGTTGTTACGTTTATATTCCATTAAATAATCTTTTTATGTTCTCTTCTCTAAAGTAGCACAGTTTAAGTTTACCTTAAAGTTATTTACGTGAAGTTTTAAACAATTTGCTTACAAATACACAGTAGAACCACGTTGCTAATGTCTTTCGGGAATTTTAATATTTTTTTTCATACCTCGTCTGTCGTTTCTATAGAAAAACGAAGATTGAGACTGACATCGTACTCTTGCAATAACTTGCATGGACAATAGCAGTGTTTTGCAATCTTTTTCATGACACGGCCCCTAGTATGAAGAATTATATCGCGATCCCGCGCTTTTTTTCATGTATTTTGTTTTGTGACAAATATTCAATCCAACGTATTATTGATTAATTTTTAATAAGGCTTCGAATTAATAAGTACGTAAAACACATTTTTATTTTTGTTAATTTGATACAAATGTTTAGGATGGAAAAGTTTTTCTTGTTTATGTGATTCAAATGATTATGTCCCTTAGTTAAAATTTTCCTAAATACATCTTTATAAGCTTTATTATATTTTACTGCAGTAGTTTTTCCCACCTTTTGCAACTCCCCTAAAGAGGCTTCGCGACCACCCAGGGGGTCGCGACCCACACTTTGAAAAACACTGGACTATAGAATAGGTATCCTTCTTAATATACAGACCATAAAACATCCATATACATCAGTGGCAGTATAGGGAAGCCCTAGCTTGTAAATAGGTAGAGAATTTGATGAGGGTCTTCAAAAGGTAAGTGGTAACTGAGGACAATAGGAATGGAGTTATAGGAATCCCACGCCACTGATATATAGGTCGTTAGTTAATACTTGGCACCTACAACATGTACACATGTTACGTTGTGTGCTGTCTATGCATAGTGATGACGTAACACATAATGCTTATATTCACAGACGACACACAACGTTACATGTGAACATGTTGTAGGTGCCAAGTATTAACTAACGACCTATACTATAGCTTCTACATTATTTTTAATCGGTAAATTCATATTCAACCCACATCCCACGGAAAAAAATTTAAAAATCACATGCAGTGTGTGTATCGCCTAATCCTGTCAAGAGCGTTCCGGCTTTACTTGAGAACTTTAATGGAATTTAGTTTGAACATTGTTCCAGCTCAAATATTATTTCTAACAGGTTTTAATTTGTCACCGATTACCGAATATAACATGGTTTAACAGTCAAAGTGAAAAAATCTATAATCTAAATCTATTTTATGTTAATTTGAAACTTTTACAATGTCTACACTAATACCATAAAGATTTGTATTTTTATGTGTCTGTGTGTATGTTTGTAATGAATAAACTCAAAAACTACTGTGCCGATTTTAAAAATTCTTTCACCATTAGAAAGATACATTCACCTTGTGTAAAGTCCTCTCTGAAATCCTTATTCATATCCAGTGATTAAAACTTCAAATAAATAATATACAGGATTTATTCTCCATAAATTAACATAACATGTGCCTCCATGGCCGTCTCTCGGTAATAATGCCAAACCCGGCGTCCATACCAAACAAGCGACGATACTGATCTTGCATTTTTTATACAAATTGAACATGGCACTGAATATTATTTCTTATGCCTAAGAAATAAACTATAAAATCATTTCATCTCATAACCAAATAATAATAATTATATATTAATGCACATTTAAACCATTCATTGCACGTTTACATATTATTAATTAGAAGTATTTTATGAAACCTTCAACTATAAGCTTACACTTGAGTAACATAGACTATATTTATTGCTAGAAAATATTAGGGATCCTTACTAAAACTTTAGTTACGTAACCCAAGGTGTAAAAAAATGCCAAAAACATCTTTCGTCGAATGCGCTGCGGAAACTATTGATGATAGAACAAAAGTATGTTCTACAATATTAAAGAACATCCATACATCCATCCTCACAAACTTTCACAGTTAAAATATTATTAGGATGGATGGATGGATATTTGTACTAAATAACCATCCATCCATCCAGTGAACTACTGAACGGATTTTGATGAAATTTGGTACGGTAGTAGCTTGAGCTCTGAATTAGCATAGGCTACTTTTTATCCCGAAAATTACAGTGTTCCTGTGGGATACTTTATTTAAGCGGGCGGAGCCGCGGGCAACAGCTAGTATATTATAAAGATTGTTTTTCCGTAGCAAGTAACTTACCAATAGCATATCTGAGGAGGGTTCCGTAATTATCAACGCGCAATAGGTTATCTTCGAATTACTTCAAAAGTTGTCCGATATCGTTTAAAAAATTCCCCGATTCAAATTAATAACGATATTTCAGCCGCTTCAATATCTGTAGCCCGAGCAGGAATAATTGATAACTATGTATTTGTTACGTTATCGAATGTCAATTGTGTCGGCGCTGGCGCTGTCATAATTTTCATACGATGGCTGTGTTCCGTGGAAAATAGCGCTAACAAAAAAATGGCGGCGATGTGGTTCACCACCCATCACGTCTCGTTTCTCGCGGAGGTGAAAAGCGGACCATGGAGAGCCGCTTCGCTACGTTGAATGTAAGAGGAGGAATGGATGGTAAGAATGAAAGTGAACGAAGCGAAACGAGTATGTAAGGATCGTAGCAAGTGGCAAAAAGTGGTCTCTGCCTACCCCTTTACGGGAAAAGGGCGTGATTATATGTATGTATGTATGTATGTATGTATTTCTGTTTTCAGCCGCTTCAATATCTGTAGCCCGATTTGTTACGTTATCGAATGTTAATTGTATGGGCGCTGTCATAATTTTCATACAATGGATGTGTTCCGCGAAAAATAGCGCTAACAAAAAAACGTAAGAAAAATGGCGACCGCAATGGCATTAAATAAGCAAAATAGCGGATTATATTAATAGTATTGAAGTTAGTAAACGTGTCCTGGCCGATAATCTGTTTTTTTTTGCTTTAGCGCTAGCAAGCGCTATTTTCCGTGGAACACAGCCATTTTCTAATAATAATAATAATAATATCTATGGACGCTTCACACCACGTCAATCTGACCCCGTGGTAAGTTCTGGAAGAACTTGTGTTACAGGTACCAGACAACGGAAGTATATTTAATATTTTTATACTATACACATATTTAAGATTTTTATTATATTATATACATACTAGCTTTTGCCCGCGACTTCGTCCGCGTGGAACAATACTTTGGGATATCGCTGAAATTTACCCGCGACTTTATTTATGACTAACGAAAGCGGAATCCTATTTTTTTAAACGGAACCCTAAAATAAAAGTAGCCTATGTACCCTATAACATCAGCTATCTGCTAGTGAAAGTCCCGTGAAAATCGGTCCAGCCGTTTCAGAGATTAGTCGGAACAAACAGACAGACAGACCGACTTACAGACAGACAGACGGACAGACAAAAATTAAAAAAAAATGTATTTTATTGTAAGTACCGAATATACTTTCAGATTCATTATGTAAAAAGCTGTTAATTTGAAGTTACAAACAGACACTTAAATTGCATTTAACTGTATAGATGTATAGATATTATAATGTATTATATTTTAAGATATTATCAATTTGATGTTTATAAAATAACTAAACTATTTAACTAAACTAAACTAAACATTAACCCGCACGCGCACCCCGCCTTGGTGACGCCCACTTCGCAACGGGCCGTGCAGCAGAAGTCGTAATATTTTAATTTCGCCATAACTTCAAAACCAAACGTCCAATTTTAATCATTCAAAGACCAAATATTATCTACATAAATTGTACTTAGTGATGAAATAATTTATTTTGATAAGGATTAATAACATGAGTAAAATAAACGCGTTTAAATGTAGTCCAAAAAAATTCAAGATTTCTAAATAAAAAAATGGTTGTTGTGCCTCACTCGACATAGATAGGTATAGTGTGTCGCGGACTTTTTTGTAGATATTTATAGGATCTACAATTAATTAGAACATTTTATGGTTCTATCTTTTATAGTTTAGGCAGCGTACGCAAAATAAGTAACTTTTCTGGTTGATTTTTTACACCTTGTGTCCGAAAAACCCAAATATCTTACGGAACCCTATTTTTTTCCAAAATAAAATTTAGCCTATGTTACTCGTGGATAATGTAGCTTTCGAATGGTGAAAGAATTTTTGAAATCGGTCCAGTACTTTTTGAGCCTATTCATTACAAACAAACAAACAAACAAACAAACAAACAAACAAACAAACAAACAAACAAACATACAAACAAAGTTTTCCTCTTTATAATATTAGTGTAGATAATACACATCCATGACCCAGGAACACAGAAAAACTTTTTGTTCCTTCGGCGGGATTTGAACCCGCGACCTCCGGCTTGAGCACCAACACGCTCAACCAACTGAGCCATAGAGGTCGTCAAATTTCTCTTTCGATAGCGTTACATACGTGCTTATCAAATGTCCCTGCTGACTAAACTTGTGAACTAAACGCCTAAGCTTGTATGGAGCGTAAATGATATCCCACCAAAAACATTCTGTAAAAAACTAGCCAAGTCTCGATGGAGCTGCTTGTTTATCTCTAAAAAGTAATGAAATCTTGACAAAGTCGTGACAAGTCTAAAGATCCTTACTGCGATTTATTTATTATTATAGTTAATGTTGTGTGACTTGGCCGTTGAAAATTCTTTATACGTTACAAGTCAATTTTGTTTACACGTAATGTTATATCAGATTCTGTTGTAACTACCTATGTTTGTTAAGCGAGATAATAGCCCATACTGGTATTGGTAATTGGACGCTAGTGTCTTATTTTAGGCTGTTGTTGATTGTATAACACATGTATTGGAGCAATGGTGTCATGGAGCCCCTTTTGTACCCTTGTGTACTCTTCAACGGCCAAGTCACACAACATTAACTATAATAATAAATAAATCGCAGTAAGGATCTTTAGACTTGTCACGACTTTGTCTAGATTTCATTACTTTTTAGAGATAAACAAGCAGCTCCATCGAGACTTGGCTAGTTTTTTACAGAATGTTTTTGGTGGGATTTCAGTTCTTTTTGTAGAAACGTGGGCTTATTGATTTATTTGACTAGATTTTAGTGTAATTTGTGTAATGTTCGAGTAGAATAAAGTTAATCGTTTGACTATTTCTTCTTGTAAACGTGTAAGTATAAGTATAAAAGCCAGTCTAGTCTTATCCAGAGTTTTCCTTTAATTTTATTTATATGCGTATTAAAAGCAGAAGGGGAGGCATTCGCCCAGCAGTGGGACGCTACGGGCTAGATTAAATTAGAAGATGTGTCCCACTTCGCTGGATTTTTGCAATGACAGTTGATTTTTTTTATGTACCAATAGTAGAAGGGGGTATTACCATATTAACTCTAAATCAGTTGAGACCAGTTGAGGGTTCTTCGTCAGATACTTCAGACTTTCGATTTTTGACATCAAATGAAGTGGCCCACCAAGTTGAATATTTTTTGTAAAGGCGGTATGTCGATCTCTAATAGTTTGGTTGGGCTCTTGTGTTTTCTAATCAGGGTCTCCAGGTACTTAAGATCTTCGATTATCCTAGTTTTTATAGTTTTCCCTTTATGTGGCCATTAAACCGTAACTCTGTACCAAATTTCAGCTCTCTGAGTTTATGGGAAGTACTAGTTCTATTCTGATGATCATGAGTGAGTGACTGGGTGAGTGTCATAAATGCGAAACTTTGCTTTCGTTTAACTTCGGAACTAAATGACCTACAGACTTAAAATTTTGCATTTTAAGTATGTGATTATACTTTACTGGATGACGAAAATTTTTGCGTTCTGGTCTTATCCAGAGGTTCTCAAATAAGGGCCTGAAAATGCGGCGAAATGGTTCCAGTAAATAATAGCACGGCAGTGTTTGCTTCGCGCTCGACTTGGCTGGGGCACTGCCGTGCCCCCAGATCGACGTTCTGGTCTTATCCAGAGGTTTTCAAATAGAGGCCTGAAAATGCGGCGAAATGGTTCCCGTAAATAATGGTACGGCAGTGTTTGCTTCGCGCTTGACTTGGCGGGGGCACTCCCGTGCCCCCAGATCGATTATCCTAGTTTTTATAGTTTTCCCTTTATGTGGCCATTAAACCCTAACTCTGTACCAAATTTCAGCTCTCTGAGTTTATGGGTACTAGTTCTATTTTGATGATCATGAGTGAGTGAGTGAGTGAGTGAGTGAGTGAGTGAGTGAGTGAGTGTCGTAAATGCGAAACTTTGCTTTCGCTTAACTTCGGAACTAAATGACCTATAGACTTGAAATTTTGGATCTTAAGTATGTGATTATAGCTTACTGGATGACGAAAATTTCTGCGTTCTGGTCTTATCCAGAGGTTCTCAAATAGGGGCCTAAAAATGCGGCGAAATGGTTCCAGTAAAGGATGGTACGGCAGTGTTTGCTTCGCGCTCGACTTGGCGGGTGCACTGCCGTGCCCCCAGATAATTTGATTCAAAAGAACATTTAAATACTCCTTTAGCTAACCGAGCAATAATAATAGTTATAAATCTTTCTTATGACGGTTAACGAAGTATTAAGATAAGATTTTGGCGCGAAATGAGAAGTATAAAATTACCGTAAATTACAAACCTGCGAGATTCAGAACTGGGAAAACAGTTATTCCGAGCAAAAAAAAAAAATGTTTTTATATGCCGAAATACAGAATTTCTTTTTAATTCATATTTTTTTAGTTTGAAAAGTATTATGAGTTACAAGATCTGTAGCTCAAGCAGGAACAATTGACAAGTGAATATTCGTAAAGTTATCGAGTGTCAATAATTGTATGGGTGCTGTCATAATTTTCATACAATAATTATCTTTCGATAACGTTAGGAATACGCAGTTGTCAATTGTTCCTATTATCACTGGGGTCCAAAGTTACGCGCACTATTCAAAAATACTTAGGGTTTTGGTCATCCACCAATCACAATCTATCAACTTTTTGAAAACCTTGAAAAAAGTATCACATACTTTTTATTGGAAAAAAATGCTCCCATTTAAACCCCTTCTACTTAGTTTTAAAAGGAGGTAATTACTTCATATAAAACCAGGGTCCATTAAAATCAAAAAGGTTCATAAAATAGGTACATAATTATTAATATCATTCATACCTACTTCATACATTCATTAATTTAATAAATTTAAAAAAGTAGTCAAAGAACGACCGTGTGTACAGCTTACGAGGGGTGTTCACTAATTACTGAGAATAACTTAATAAACTGTTTGGTAATCAACTATGTAAGTACTGGCTAGCACCGATTAATTAATAATGGTTAGGCAAATTAAAAAAAGTTTTAAATTTTCTTCTAATATTAAAAAAAAGAAGACATTTTTGTTTCATCTGTCAGATAATTTTGTGAAACATTTGAGGTGCGCGCGCGGTAATAAAAAACCTGTGCATGAAAAAATTTTCTATAGAGCAGGTATATCAAGACTTGCAAGATACATTAGGGGTTCATGCTCTTTCATATACTACGGTTGCGCGTTGGTGAGCTGAAAATAAACGAGGAAGAATTTCCACTAATGATGACCATCCTTCAGGATATACAACATATACAACGGTAGTAACAGAACAAATTATAAGAAAAGTTGAGAAAATAGTTTTGGCGAATAGACACGTGACTGTCAGTTTTGTAGCTGAAGAATTGAATATTTCAATAGGCAGTGTTCACATGACACTTATTGAACATTCGGGAATGAAAAAAGTGTCAGCGCGTTCGGTGCCTAGAATGCTTACGGATGCTTAGAAACAAACCAGACAGGATATCGAAGTCATGTTTAGATTTACTGTAGCAAGATCTGTCAATTTTTTGGCGCGGTTTATCACTATGGATGAAACGTGGCTTCACGTGGCCGTCATCTCTGACGCCTAAGAAATTAAAGACTATTCGATCCGCCGGAAAAATCCGCCGGGCTCTATTTTCTGGTATAGTCAAGGGGTCGTAATGATAGATGACAGATCAAATAAAAAATACAAGGTTATAAGAGAGAAGCGCCGTGGAAAACTTGTGAAAGTTGTTCTGTTTCACCAGGACAACGCCCACACCCACAAGTCCAGAGGGGCAATTCTGCTAAATAAAGCCTGCATGAATACAATTACAATCAAGTCCCGATACGCTTATATTCCCAATAGGTGTTTTTATGAACATTAAACCAACGTGAAACGCGCTCTGATTGGTCGAAACGCCATAAAATCCGTTCACGGTAACATGACGCTACACTTTCAATCCAAACAAAGTAAAATTGACTGTTTAAATTGTCTACTTTAAATACGAGAATTGAGGTTCAGAGTTAGGATGCCATCAAAGATGCCGGCTTCGAAGTAATGAAACATCCTCCATTCACCAGACCTCGCTCCTAACGATTTCTATCTATTTCCACAGTTAAAGGAACATCTCAGAGACCAGAAATTTGAAGACGATGACGCGGTGGTTGCTGCTGTAGAAGACTTTCTGAGCATCAGGATGAAGCCTTTTTCAAAAATGGAATTTTAGGCTTAGAAAAAAGGTATACCAAGGATATAAACCTAAAAGGTGACTTAACTACGTTGAAAAATAAAATAACATATTTTAATAAAAGTTATGTAACTAGTTAATTGTAATTCTTATTTTATAATGAATACCCCTAGTATTATAATGATTTTGATAACGATTGGGCAATGCACGCCTTGACTTGCGTACTTTTGACTTTTTGTAATAATATGTAACATTGATGAAGTTTACAATGTACAATATAATTATGTTGCTTTTTTTAAAGAAGAATTTTCCATCTTTCTGCTAAAAGATGGCCCCGTGCGAGTTTTTTACGCCGCGCCGGTTCTTCTCTGTGGGTTAGGGTTGAACCGGTGGTAGCTTTTTCTGTTGACTTTCCGAAAAAATTTAAGTTTCATTTGGAAATATATTTTTATTTCATTTCATTCACCAAATACTTAAACCAATTTTGAAATACATATACGAGGAAAATAATAACACTAATAGTTAGAGGCCACCCTTGACCCCAGAGCCGCCTCAAACAGTTAGTAATGTCAGCATTGCCATCCAGCAAGGAAACTCTTTGAGCCTAATAGGAGTGCCTCATGGGGACGACCTAGGGATTTACTTTTATTATTTTTTAAACTAACCATTTAAGTTTCTTGTAGTTTTAGTTTTATTTTTAAGGATTTTTTTTTTCTTTTAATTTGTAAATAATTTAAAGTATATAGCTAGCTGCTAGTCATATTATTATGTTATCTGTTTTATTATTATTTCTATCATTGTTAGAAAATTAAAAGGAAATTTCACAAGTCGAGAAGTTGAGTTAAGCGCCTTATCGTTTTACAGTCAGTGCACATCTAAAGTTCTGAAGTTCATTTTGACTTTAATTTTCTCTTTATTACGTAACTAGATATTTCCTGCGAGATCGTGCGCGCAATAGAAAATCCCGTGGAACCTTGTATTTTCCCGCTATAAAAAGTAGCCCATGGCCTTCCTCGTAATCTACTCTATATGTGAGTCAAATTACATCAAAGTCAATACAATAGTTTTCGAGCCTATTGGATGCAAAAACAAACATATCTTTATGCTTTCTAATATTGAGTATTGAAGTACAGAGTAGGTGTTTCCTGCGACTTCGTACGCGCAACAGAATATCCCACAGGAACCGTATATTTTCCCGCGATTAAAAGTTGCTTACATCCTTTCATGTGGTCTATGCTTTGATGCTTTTGGAGTAGGTAAATTGTGAATTTAGGAAAACTAGATAGAGTCGGGATTAGACAGCTGACAGATATATGATGAAAAAATATCGTGCCGATTAAACGATAAACAGTATGTATAGTGATGGCTACTCAGTGGAATTTGCCATGGGCCTCAGATGGTATAGTTACGCCACTATGGCTACTATAAGACTAGGACTGGGATCTGGAAACTGGAAGGCCGTAGAGCATTGAAAATAGAACTCTGGGCGAGTATTATAGAGTTGAAAATCGACCACACGAGTGTCGAGTCAAGTGTCAATGAATATAATATGACAGCTCGACACTCGAAACTTCCATTTTCAACTCTATTATATATATTTTCAATGCTCTGAATTTTCACCGGCGTTCCGGATTCCGGAGTATATATTCCCAGCTATAAATTAAATAGTTTAGCTTACAGAATAAACATTTTAATCCATTCAGATTTACGTGGTGACTTTATACCAAGAAAAATACTTTTACACTATTGCGCAGCGAAACAAATTAAATGCAAGCTCGTTTCACGGACTTTAGAAGTAACTCCGACCATGGACTTACAGTTCACAAATAAGAGTTAAAAGTTTAGTTTATTTCAATTTAAACTGAACATTTAGTTTTAAACCGGACTTAAGAATAAAATAGGGAAAACTAAATAACTATGGATGCATCAATCTATATTAATATACATACATACATATAATCATGCCTTTTTCCCGTAGGGGTAGGCAGAGACCACTTCTTTTCACCTGCTACGATCCTTACATACTTCTTTCACTTCGTTTACTTTCATTCTTACCATCCATTCCACCTCTTACATTTAACGTAGCGAAGCGGCTCTCCATAGTCCGCTTTAGTTCCGCATTAATATCTATTAATATTATAAAGAGGACCGATTAGTTTGTTTGTATGTATGTTTGTTTGCATTGAATAGGTTCTCAAACTACAGGACTGATTTGAATGTCATTAGGCAGATAGGGTAGGCCACGGGGAAAGATATAGGCTACTTTTTGTCGCGGCCAAATATACGGTTCCGGGGGATTAGGTACCTTTTGTGAGGATGAAGTCGCGGGAGACATTTATCTATAAGAGAGAAAATCACGTCATCTTGTCTATTAAATAGAGAAAAGATTTGATTGTCTGCTTGTATTGAATAGGCTATGAAACTGCGGGACCGATTTAGATGAAATTTGGCACATACATAGAATAGACTACGCATAAAGACATAGTTTACTTTTTATTGTGGTAAAATGTACGGTACATTTGCGGACACGAAGACACGGGCAAAGTCTAGTACATTATTATAATTTGTTTTCCACTTCCACTGGACACCCACAACACTAGAGGAGTTACAAGTGCATTCCCAGTTCTTAAAACCCCCAGACTAGACCTGGGACTCATGTAACCTCAGTCGCTCGGCGAAATAACGCAAAAGTTATCCGCTGGAGCCAGCACATTCGTGTCAAAGGATGGTGCTCTCACGTAAATTGTACATGTCAATTAGGCCTTTTCATCCGTTAATGGATGATTTATACAGTATTCTCCGAGAGAAGTAACCACTCTTGAAATACTGTAGTGCCTGGGACAGTTGGTTTTTAAATGTCGTATGGTTGCCCAAGCACATATTACGGCATTCTCAAAACACAGTCAGTCTAGTCCAGAGGAATGACTGGTCCGGAATCAACCATGTGCGGGTTCCCTCACTATGTTTTCTTTCACCGTAAGAGCGTCCGTATAATGTACTTGAGATCTGAAAAAGTCTCATTGGTACACGGCATACCTAGGATTCGAACCTCGCGAGAGCGATCCAAACGGTCTACCCCTTAATATTATACATCTTTGGTCTACCCACTAGGCCACGGAGCTCTTCGTACATGTCAACAAATTTAATAAAGTACATTATAAATTAACATCGTACTTGCTTGACACTCTAATTGCCGCTGAATATTCAAAAAGTTCTCAAGTCTGTGACGGGAACCCCCGGAGTCATATTTTGAATTTCGAATATAAACATCGGGAAAAGCCCGAATCGAACTTTGGAATAAACATAATTCACACGCTTATTGGTTTAGTTTTAAATTGTTTATTTTGATTTGTTTAATGATTTATGTTTTTACTTTTTACGCTGTATTCACAAGAAACTTCTAGAAAAGTAAGAGATCCAATTAACATGTAACTATCTGGTATATTATTATTTAGAACACATGATTCAGTTTGTAGGTATATCGGCAAAGATTTGAAAACTAAGAATGTTCTAAAGTAAATATTTTGATTTTTGACAAAACAAATCTTCATACAATAAAAAGTTACGCCATCTTAATTTCAGCACACCTCAAATGTTAGCCATCGTAATTTAACCATACCTCACATGTCAAAATAGCCCCAAACAACCCCAAAATTTAGGCCATATAAGTGAAGACATCAAACAGATGGAAACCGTACATTTTACTACGATAAAAAGTTGCCTATGTCCTTCCCCATGATGTAATATATATTTATGCCAAATTTAATCAAAATTGGTCGAGTAATTTCGGAACCTATTCAATACAAACTAACTTTTCCTCTTCATAATATTATTATAGGAGTACCTATAGGTGACGCAATGTGTATTCTTTAAAATTTTGTGCATTATAAATCTCATTATGACTATGTCTACATTTTAACTAACAAAGAACAAATTTACATTTGAAAAATTTCACCCACTTCGTAGTATTTTTATTGAGAGTAAGTCGTAAGATTAAAAAGGGAAGAATTAGCATAAAATAAATCTAAGCAGAAAGAAATCTTATTAAGGGCCTAATTTAAATAGGGTGTTTCGAGAAGCGATTTAGTGTAAGACGGCCATCAATATAGGTAGAGGAATAAGAATTTAAAAAAAAAAAACCGGCCAAGTGCGAGTCGGACTCACGTACCGAGGGTTCCGTACAAACCTGTAGATATTGTGTTACAGCTTAAGGGTATTATAAACGTAAGTATTTGATATGATTTTCATTTTAATACCTTTACGCGTTCATGAGGAAAGGGGTAGTAAATTTAAAATTATTAAAAATATTTTTATTTTATGATGTAACTAAAAAAATTTACAGTTTTCGTAATTTTTCCTTTATCTGTACTATAAGACGTTGCTTCGTACCAAATTTCAAGATTCTGAGTACATGGGAAGTACTCTGTAGGTTTTGATTCCCTTGCGATTACCTATATAAAATTTGCGGCATGTTCGGCTGTATCTTTTGATTGCGTTGGCTTAGAAGTTTGATTATTTCATAGCTCCAAGGGACAGTAGACTTGATAGATTTGATATAAATTCTACCTTGATACCTCCCACGAGTTCCTGAAAAAAAGGGTCTTGACAGACGGACGGACGGACGGACAACAAAGTGATCCCATAAGAGTTCCATTTCTTCCTTTCGAGGTACGGAACCCTAAAAACGACGAGAAAAATGAGCTGAAGAGATTTTAAAAATGCCCGACATACACGATTAAATACTTTCATCCAATATCCATAGAAAGGTATTGATTTCATTCTTTCCAATAATGAATGAAAAATATTATATTTGAACAAAAAATTTAACCGACTAAATAAAACTTATTTTTTACATAGGTAATTCCCCTTTTAAATTTGGCTACAATTTTAACTATTTCTCTACTAAATATAGGTAGGTACATTATTTTGAAGTCGGTACCAGCCTGAACAACATCCTGATAAAACAATATTTAAAATAGAACTCACGTTCAAGTTGGCTGGTACCGACTGTAATCTTATTTAATTCTAATAACAACTTTACGACCTGCATGTAATAAATACTTTATTATTACATACTACAATGTGAACTAAATTGAAGGTGGCTAGTAAATATACCTACCTACCTATTTTTGAGTACTGTGTAATTCACCCTATAAAAGTAACCAAAATTAAGAAAAGAAATTTGCTTTTCCTAACAAAAAAGCCGATTTGCTTCCTCTGAAACGAAATAGTTTTAAATATTTAAAATAATCTTGAACATCAAATTTTCTCGCGAAAGAAAGTTTGTTAAAAAACCTTTTCTATTTGAGTTTTAGGGTGAATGTTTTAACATTTTTTAGAAGTTTCGATACTATTTTTTTGTTTCTTTTTTCTGTCATATTTCGGATAAGAAAAAATTACGGACAAATATGTTGTTAATAATGGCTTGTAAAATATTTAAAAATAGAATTTAAGACAGACGGAGGCCTAAATAAATATGGATTGTCCGTAGAAAGCTATTTTAAAAAGAAATCGTAAAATATGCCGGGCAATATTTTCTGGCACGGTGCCAAGTCGTCGTCAATTTGGGCTTTCATTTAAAGAACTTTATTTGCCAGACGCTTGGCACACTGCCAAATTTAGCGTCTGCTAACTCAGTCATTTTTATAATTGATTGTATGGAGAAAGACAGGACATGAAAATAACTTAGGATTTTCTGCTACAATATGAGGAAGCTGCAATACTCAAAATCATCTTAAATCAAGAGGCTCTCAATTTGCTATCATTAACATCAAAATGATCCGTCCCCGTGGGATAGTTTTTTTTTACAAGACTACTGCGGCAAGCGCTAAAACTAATGCGCAATATTTAGTAAGTAAATACCCGTCATGAGAAATTCCGCTATTAAATGCCTTACATAAATAGTAATTTACAATGTTTATTTCTAATTATAACACAAATATAAATACTTAAAGATGCTCTAATTAGTAGCTGGCCTTATAACCTCTAGAGATTCCGTTTTTTAATTAATGCCTGGTTTGTAGTGACGTGCATACGCGCTACTTGCAATCGCTACGGTGGCCGCAATTGTCTGTTAACACACGAATCGCCGGCATCGGAGGATTTGTTTGTCGTCGCTACAGTCCCTTAGGCCCTATACCAGTACAATTGGCATTAAGATTGGAAGAGCGCTTCTTTTAACAAGGAAAACAAAACAAACGCTTAGTAACAAATAGCTTTTTGACGGAGCTGAGTGTCAAATATCTCTTATTGCAGCGATATTTTCAATGAGGGTTTTTACCCGACTGTCAAGAATTATTTTTTCGCGCGTATCTTGTATGTACGTATGTATGTAAATTCCTTTATTCCCATATATCTTCCAAACGGCTGGATAGATTTCGACACTTAAGGTATCGTTTGATTTGTCTAAATAATCTAAGTGTCCTTAGATATCTAGTTCAAAGAAAAAATACATAATTGCGGATTTTCGCGCCAAATTGTATGTAGTTCAAAAATATATCGAATAAGGTATCAAAATAAAGAAAATTAAAAGGAGATTTCAAATATACCATGTATTTCTGTACAATTTATAATGCAAATGGGTCCCGCCTGATACCAAACATAACGTAAATTATTTCTTTTAGGCTTTCAGCTCATAATGTAGTATGTTTTCTCAATCTTGTTTCGGTCTTTTTAGTGCGTTCCTTAGGTATTTGTCGTTGTTTGCAGTCGGATTTTTATATTTTTTTAATTAATGATTTTTTTTTAATTTGTGACATCTGACTGCTATTTAACATGACAAAGACCGTCGACCTAGCAAGCGCCGCCTGGTGGCAGAAAAAGAATCGAACATTCTTATTGACCGTTTTTGATACCTCTTACGCCACCAGACGACGCTTTGTGTGCGTTGGGTCTGCCCCCTAATGGCAGAAAAAAAATCAAACACCCTCATTGTGCTAGGAGGGCAGGCGATCCAATCTATATATTATATTGTCGATCGTAGCCACTCGAGAGTAGATATTAATAGCGGTCGCATGGCTCTGTTCCTTGTGGCCCGTTTGCGCAGACCCTTAGTTGTGGTTATATAAATGTTGGCTAAAACGAGGTCCGTGTTAGTTAAAGAAATGTTCTCAGAGTGAAAAGTTTTTACTCGAAAATATTTTGATATAAAGTTACACTATAAACTCAAGAACCGTGTGTAGGTTTGAAGAGAATTTGGCATATTTTAAAGACTGGATTAAAATAGATATAAGTGTAGCTATACCTATATATAGATTATTATCTATTATATATATGAAAAAATAAGCAATATTTTTCTATGAATGTATAAATGTTATCTTTACATATCTATTAAGGTTCCTTATAAATATTTTATTTGTTGTTCAATAACGTTAGAAATAAGGTGTTTTTGTAACTTTTTGTTTGTTACTTAATGGCGCATGTTGTGTTTGTCTATTAAATATCACTCAATTATTGTAAATTTAATTAAATATATTATTATAATATATCTACTTATTCCACATTTTCTTCACAATGGATAAACTATACAATGTTGTGTCTTTGTCTGATCCGTTGGAAAAGTCGCTTGACAGACATTATTGACACAAAGCATTGTACGTATAGCTTAACCATAATTATAATTATATATTAAATATGAGTATAATATAATAAAAATCTTAAATGTATAGTATAAATATTCTTCGGATACATAGCACGGGGTCAGATTAACGTGGTGTGCAGCGTCCATAGATATTATTATTATTTGAAACCAGCCGATGCCCGCAACTTCGTTTGCGCAGAAAGACGGAAGCGGAACTCTTTTTTTTTAAACGGAACCCTTAAATAAAAGTAGCCTATGTTAGACCTTATAACATCAGCTGTCTGCTAGTGAAAGTCCCGTGAAAATCGGTCCAGCCGTTTCAGAGATTAGCCGGAACAAACAGACAGACAGACCGACAGACAGACAGACGGACAGACAAAAAATTTAAAAATTGGTATTTTATTGTAAGTACCAAATATACTTTCAGATGCATTATGTGAAAAGCTGTTAATTTGAAGTTACAAACAGACACTTCATTTTTATTTATCTGTATAGAAGATGTCGCAGGCATTGTAGATTCCACCGTTTACATACGGCGTCGTCAGTTTAAAAACGCTCGCTGTTTTGCAATATGCCGAAGTAAAAATGAAAACTTGTTAAATAGCTTTATAATTGTAATTTGTTTTCTTTTTTAACACGCTTATATTAACTTCACCTGTATGTAAATTTGTTTGCTTGTATGTAACTCTCTCTTGCGCGCCTGCTGCCTTCCTCGGCTCTGGTAGCTTTAAAACACGCTTTTAAAGAATATCGAACTAAAAAGTTGAAAATAAATATAGTTTAAAAAAAACTAAAAAAAACACGCTTTTAAAGAATATCGAAGTAAAAAGTTGAAAATAATTTAATTTTTTTAAAAAATAAACTTAAAATAGTAGTATATAAAAAATACTAGTATAATTGAGGGAAAAGCGTGGGGCGCTTTGTGCCTTAACTAAAAAAACACGCTTTTAAAGAATATCGAACTAAAAAGTTGGAAATAATTTTAATTTTTTTAAAATTAAACTTTGAACAGTAGTATTTAAAAAATACTAGTATAATTGAGGGAAAAGCGTGGGGCGCTTTGTGCCATAATTTTTGTATATCGAGCGACCCACGTTTTTCCCTCAATTATACTAGTATTTTTTATATACTACTGTATTAAGTTTATTTTTTAAAAAATTAAAATTATTTTATTGTTGTTTAGGGTGACCATGATGTTCGAATGCTAGTATGTAAAGCTTTCAAAAATGCTAGTATGAGTGAGGTAATGTGTGTTGCTGATATTTTCACTAATTTCATGTATTTCTAAGCATTATTTAAAGAAATTTAAGCTTTTCGCACGCCTTCCAAAGCATAAACTTTAATTGTGCCAAATTTCACACTGATCCGCTGTACTTGAAATTATTGCTTCACGTATAACATATAACGATAAACAATTTCTTCTCCTTAGATGATATTTACGTGTCTTTCAGTGTCATAATGCTACAAGATTTGAAATCAAAGAAATGATTATTTTGTCTTTTTTTTCTAATTCAAATTACACAGACTGTTCAAATATCGATTTTAAGGGTCTCGTTAGCGTTAATATAATGTTACTATGGCAACCTTGTACATGGTAAACATTTTCACGCGTGGAAATATATTAACGGTTACAATAATTATTCTGATTATTGCAGGGTCAAACCCATCATTAACGGTAATTTTATAATATCTATCACTAATGATGTGTTGTGATTATCATTAAGTATTCTTATCGTATATAGCGTATAAAACACTCATTTATCAAGCTTTATTCAGCATCTGTTTATTATTTACAGAACAGTCATTTAATGTATTTCGAGAATATTCCTTTTTCATACATCGTCTATAGGTAATTTCCGTAGAAAAACAATTACTGTCGAGGGATATTAAGAACGTGGTTGAGGTGTATAATGATATACATAATATCTTAGGAGATATAAATAGTGTAGGCACTAACCCCCTTACTAATAAACGCTGTAATATAAGCTTTGAATAGTTACACAGTGTTTTGTCTTCTTCAATCGCATTAAAAATGTCACTTGTGTGATGTGAACACAAGTGACATTTTTAATGCGATTGAAGAAGACAAAACACTGTGTAACTATTCAAAACTTATACAGCGTTTATTAGTAAGGGGGTAAGAGTATAAACCTAAGTTCTATATATGATTTCACATTTCAGAAAACATTCAAGACGATTGTAGACTAAAATCTGGAATAACTGAGGGTATGCAAACTAGTTGTGTATTTAGTGAAGGCGTTGCTGCCAATCAGGCCCTTGTCCTAACGAACTGTGAACTGTGAAGGACCAATCAATATTTGACAGGCCCCTGTATAAATAGGCGACAATAATTTGTACAGGTAAGTCAATATAATAATTTATTATCGCTAGGATGATTTTATTTGCCTAAGGCTGGGACTAAAATATGATCAGATGATTCAGAGCAGTAATAATAATAATAATAACATCTATGGATGCTTTCACACCACGTTAATCTAGTCCCGTGGTAAGTTCTCAAAGTACTTTGTATTTTATCTTGTGTACAAGATAAAAAATAATAATTAAAAAAAATTAAAAACCCGACTGCGTAAAAAGTGAAGCAAACTAAGTAGTACATAATGAAAAACTGAAAAGAAAAAAACAAGCACTTAGATGTTCGGTGGTCTAGAATTCTATAGTATATTATTGAATGAATACTATTGAAGAAAATAAAATATAATCTATTATTGGAACATAACAACTAAACAGTCAGGATCCATTGAAAAATTAGATTGGCTGTCGAATAATGGATTATGTACTACTTAGTTTGCTTCACTTTTTACGCAGTCGGGTTTTTAAATTTTTTAAATTATTATTTTTTATTTTATACTTTTTAGTTATGAGTACCTAGCTAGCTATTTACCAGGCTGGATTTCCTATCAGCGTCAATACTATATCACAATTGCACTGGAATGTGAAAATGGTTGTTACGCAACTTTAAATCGATATAGATCCTAAACGGTCAGTCAAATCGAAAAATGGTGAGAGAAAACTAAAAATGATTTTTAAATACCTATTCAACGATACCCCACTTGATATAGTTTGTTGACTTTCATTTTTTTCATTTTCACAATATGGCGTCCAGTAGTCGCCATATTGAATTTTCACTAACGTCATGTCTTTAGTGACACTTCCCGGACTAAGAGGAATCGATTGACGTGTGAATCATTAAAATCGGCCCAGGCGTTTGGTCTCTATAGTGCTTCAAAGGAACATACATACATACATACATACATAGGCTGATAAACACATTACCACTCCTTTGCGTTGCGCAGTCGGGTAAAAATACAAAGTAACATTTTGACTAATAAAATAGAGTTGAAAATAGAACACACGAGAGCCGAGTCAAATATCATATTTATGACATTTCGATTTTCAACTCTATTGTATTCGCGCAGAGTTCTATTTTCAGTATTCTGAATTCTCCCGGGCTCGCCGAATTCCGGATCATATAGTTCGAGTCTAAGGGCTCTCCTCCATTGTGACACCAGTAGTGACAGACACCGTAGACACCGCTACGAAAAAAGAGCGTGACAGAAATGAAATTTAATTAAACTTAAAAAAAAAACTCTCAACGTGCCTAACGTAGTTTCATCACTTAAAAAACAATGGGTTGCACATGCGTGCGTTGCCTTGTGCAATTTTTATATTTTCGAAGGGTTAGGGAATGATTTTGCACGAATTGCTTTAATTATCAGTATAAAAGTACTATCATTTATGTGGTAAAATACAATATTCATTTATTGCGCTATCCTACACAAACATGACACTTTATAATATTGCATTAAAAATTTAACACTTCAGATTTTTGGGTCATTTGGGGTATATCAGGTCCTGCGCCTGACCACTCGCCAGTCGTGTCGGTGTTCCGTCCCACGGCGTTTCGAGAGTAAAAGAAGAGAGAGTGCTCTTGTGTACTACGCACACACTTGATCACAGTAAAATAACCCCTGGGCCATCGTCACCAAAATCGATGTGGGGAGCTATTAAAGTTTACAGTATGTTTCCAAACTAACAAGAATTTCTCTAATTATTGGTCCTGGCAGAATATCAGTGCAGCGAGCTTGCTTGCTGCGAATGCTGAGCTAGGGTCAAATTTTGGCATTACACAACATATAGGCTATAAAGTTTAGTTACTAGCATCATAAGGGCCATACCACGGTGGATCCAGCAAATCCAGCACCGGTCAAATTTTTTGTCTACAAGTCCGCGGCCTTGAGCTTGCAGGCTGGATGGTCAGTGGCCTTTTAGATTATTCTTGTATTTTTTGTTTTTATGTGTTGTGTGATGGACAAAATAAAGTATTTCTTCTTCTTAATTTCTCTGTCATTTCTCTATAATATACTGATTCATGTATTTCTGTTTACAAAAAGATTAAATTGCATATGAACGCAGAATATTTAAAACAATTAGCGAACTTATTACTAGGACGTCTATTTCAGTAGTTTATTACAGTAACAGTTTAGATAATAACGGTATTGATTTATAATTGTTCTAAATGTTGGAGCGAAACACATAACGAGAATTTAGGTAGTTAAACTGTTGCTATAATACTACAAATCAATTTTAATTTGACTGCTAACTGTGGAAGATAGGTAATTAATACAAAATGTGAGTAACACTAATATTATAAACTCGAAAGTTTGTATGTTTGACTGCCTTTCATGTTAAAAAGAATGTATGGATTTGAATAAAATTTTACACTAGTCTTATAGTTCCTAGACTAGATTAACAATAGGCTACATTTAACCGGGAAAATGTACTTCATACACCATATAGGATTCCGTACCCAAAGGGTAAAAACGGGACCCTATTACTATCCTTCTGTCTGTTTCATGAACCGTGATAGCTAGAGTCTGGCTAACGAAAGATGAGACTGGAAAAAGACGTTAAATTCAAAAAGTCGACGTACGGCAACCTTGTCTATAGTCGGAATTATAGTTTTGATACTTGATTATTTATGACAATTATATTATATTTTGTTAGGAACAACTCATTTCATGAAAATGAAGTTTTTTGTCCTTGTTTACTTACTTTTTTTTTTAATTTGCCGCCTTTTTCCAGTCTCATCTTTCGTTAGCCAGACTCTAGATAGTTGAAATTTTCACAGATGATGTGGACGCTGGATAAGCAATAATGTTTCAACCCACTAGATCGTCATTTTGAGAAAATCGTGTGTAATTTTTTTTTTCATAGAACTTCGACTATGTGTCCAAAGTTTGTATCAGTTTTTCAGTATGAAAATGATTTAATTAATTTAATACTATTTTGAAAATTATAGTTTATCGCCAGAGAAAGCGATTAGTATCAACATCTTGATCTTAGTAATTTTGTGGGTTGACCTTTGATTAATTATTACATCTTTTTAATATTATACACCTCTTTTTAATATTATATATCTATGGGGTTGACACATTATTGCTCATCAGCATCCATGTATAGTATTTCTGTTGCCGATATAACAACTAACGTCAAAACCGACCAATATTATTTTACTATTTCATAGGCACCCTTCGTGCGTGAGATCGACTCGCACTTTGCCATTTTTTATCAATATCAATCAATCAATATACCTTTTTGGCCTTGTAGCTTTTTGTTTATGCCTGAATACGTTAGAATAAATAAATAAAAACAAACTGTGAATAAAGAAATCTAATGACAAATTTATTTTTTAAAAAAAGTTATTTTCAGATTTCAAATATTTTTGTATAAATCGTTATTTAACTAATTTAATACAAACTTAGGTATGTGTGTCGTAATATTTCGCCATAATTTAGCTTCAAAAACCGACACAAAAATGTGAAATTATATTTGATTATTTGCATGTTAAACGTTATATTTCTTGATATCTTTTTAATAAAATGTATAGTATGTTTATTCCAGTTTCCAAAAATATATAACATGCCAAGGTTTTACTAATGATTCATTAATAAAAATCGAAAAACCAGCGCAGATGACGTGTGGCGTGTACAGCCGCGCGACACTCAAGGGTGTTTTGTGTAAACATTGCGTTCACATCAAGATTACTTGTATTCATTCAGTATTTTTTAAATTCCAGTTTCGTAGTCATATAGAAAATTTATTCTACTTTTTAAATATTTGTCATATCACAGGTCTTAGCAGCAATTTATCAATATAATCTTAAAAATATAAAAAGCGGGAAAACCGCCGCACCCCTCGCTGCGGGGGGGCGAAACGTAATCTGTTATAAAAATTTTAAAGCGACACCTGAGAGGTTACGCATAAAACATGTTATTAAAGGTTCATTTACTAATTAAATAAGTATATTTTAATTCGTAGGTTGGTAGAGATGGTAGATTGAAATATTATGTAAAAAACCATACCACCCCACCACCATGCATGGTGGTGTGGGACCTTGGACGATCTTGCTGACATTGTTGCTTGTGCTGTGGTGGTGTTTGCACGATCTTGTTTCTGATTATACGCATAAGCAGTGTGGGAGGAGGGAGGTGCTTTACGCATGCTTATGCGTGCTCACACATTTGCTTGCAGTTTATGGGTATCTTTTTGCGGGATATTGCTAGATTTAATATTAATAAAATTGTATGCTATAGATTTCCGCAAAGTAACGTCTGATTCTATTAACTATTATGTAAAATTGTGGGCCTATTATGTAATAACTCTCCCCACACCGATCTCGGTTACGGTGGCCGGTTTCATTGAAACCCGGCCAGTTACGCAGGAGTAATTTTATAGCGTTCAAGCGTGTGCGCAGTACATAAGAGTACTCTCTCTTCCTTTACTCTCATAATCCAATGACACGACCACTGACACGACTGACGAGAGATCAGGCGCAGGTCCGACCTTTTACATGCCCATCCGACGCATGGATCATCTTTCTTGTCAGACAATCAGGTGATCAGCCTACACTGTCCTAACCAAATATGAAACAACATTTTTTTGTTGTTCCAATGCGGGAATCGAACCCGCGACCTCTGAGTCGAGAGATAATGCTCTAACCACAAATCACAAAACCCCAAACCTAACGTTATATAACTACCTATATATATAACGTCTGTGGCGACCTGAATGCTTATCCAGCTGTGACTGTCCGTAGCTAAATATACGCACCCCTTCGTCTAAATATAAACAAAGTATATATGTCACCGTAAAATTGTAAAAACCGTTAGATTGGAATAAAACTAGTGCAATTGTAAAATGTTGATAGACTTCCGACGCGAATATGCTACCTTTAATTTCACACATTATTTTTCGTTAGATTATAAATATATAGTTTTTAATATTTTTACAATCTTGTTAGTTATTTTACAATCTTACGGTTTTTTAAATTTTACGGTGACATATACACATTATGTATTGTACAACTAGCCTGAATCTTCATTTGCGTGGAACTAATAATGGAAACGGAATTAAAAATTTTAAAGGGAATCTTAAGAAGTAGCCTACTTTACTTCTTATAACATCAGCTATCTGCCAGTGAAATTCAGATCAAAATTGATTTGGCCGTTTCAGAGATTAGCTGGAACAAACTGACAGACGGACAAAAAAAAATTAAAAAGTTTTTTTGGTGCATGTACCGTATAATATTGCATTTGGTGCAAAGCTGTTAATTTGAAATAACAAACAGACACTTCAATTTGTACATATAAGATTATTTAATAATTTGAATTGAAAATTTCCACCTCTCCTGCCTTTAAGGTAAACAAAAGAATCACCTGACTACCGGCATGCAGTAAGCTGATGATGATTAATTATACCTAAGAATACTCTCGATTAAACCATCACTCAAAAAACAAAAAAAAAATTTAGATCAAAGTCAGTCCATCCGTTGGGAGCAACGATGCCACATACTGACATACATAATACAGATACACACGTACCTTACGTCAAAAAAAAAAAAACACTACTCTGCGTCTGGGACTTAAAATAACCTAATTTCATCTCTCTTGATTATCTGATAAGGTACGAGGTAATTCGGGGAACACAGTAAGGCTGGGACTTTATTGTGAGCCGGAATATGGCGGACCCGCGAAATATTCAGAGCACTGAAATTAGCAATAAATGACAGCTTGAGCACCGGCGAATGTCAGCCATGTTGACGTAAGCCTAAGGTTGACACCGAAATAATTGTAAACGTCACGTCAGATAAATCTAGCTTAAATATTATGAAATTATAGTGTCAAGCACGATACGGCCAGTGGCCAGCCGCTTGAACGAAATTTCTGGCTTGAAAAAACTCGCGTCTCACTGGCTGCGCGCACCCCCCTGCTTACATCTTTCCACGCACTATAGATGCGACCTGCGTCTGCGATAATACAATAGAGTTGAAATTCGAAGTGTCGATTGTCGAACTGTCATAAGTGACATTGACATTAATTTGATTCGCTACTTGTGCGTTCGATTTTCGAATCTATTATATTCACGCGGTGTTTTATAATCTACTATCAGTGCTCTCCGTGGCCTAGTGGGTAGACCGTTTAGTTCGCACTCGAGAGAGTGCAGGTTCAAATCCCAGGTAGTGGCGTGTACTCAACGGTGAAGGAAACCCGCACATATTTGGCCCCAGACGTATTGACCAGTTTATTTCCTCTGGACTAGGCTGACTTTGTTGCGAGAATGCCGTATGTGCTTGGGCAACCATACAACATTTAAAAACCAACTGTCCCAGGCACTACAGTATTTCAAGAGTGGTTACTTCGCTCGGAGAGTACTCTATAAATCATCCATTAACCGATGTGAAAGCCTAAGTTTATCAGTGCTCTGAATTTTTCCCGGCTTTACGGATTCGGGACAATGTAGTCCCGGCCTAAGTCATTATTAAAACAAACACTCAAGAAAAATTCTTTGTAAAACCTTCGTTATCAAAAAGCTCTACAAACCATTTTATTTCAATAATGACGTAGCAATATTCAATAATGTTACGATTTCGTTTACGATGAAGCGTTTCATTAAAATTAATTGATTAATGTGCACAAAATGGCGGCTGTGTACGCAGTAATTAAACCCTCCAAATTAAAAGCTTAT
Source organism: Glaucopsyche alexis (assembly GCA_905404095.1). Classification (NCBI taxonomy): domain Eukaryota; kingdom Metazoa; phylum Arthropoda; class Insecta; order Lepidoptera; family Lycaenidae; genus Glaucopsyche; species Glaucopsyche alexis. The sequence goes on along the minus strand of FR990064.1, from coordinate 5,557,879 downwards.
TTAAAAGTTGCGATGAAATAATACAAACAGTATTATGCTGTTTAATTTTTTAGCCCCGACGCAAAAAGAGGAGTGATATTATCAACTCCCAAAGAGTGGAGTTATGTTTGATGTGTATGTGTGTATTTGGCATCATAGCTCGAACACGATAGGATTTTGATGCAGTTTGCTTAAATCGAAAGCTGATGTGACTGAAATAGTTATAAGCTATAACAAACTATGATCATTTTAACTCCAGCTTTTCACTAAATGCATATAAAAGTGTATGTAACGGTATTTACACTACAAAATCATTTCTTAAAATTTTTGTCTGTCCGTCTGTCGTATGTTTGTTACGATTACCTCTAACCGGCTTTCACTGGCAGATAGATGTTACAAAAGTAACTTAAGCTACATTTTCTTATGGTTCCGTTACAAAAATAGTGTTCCGTTTCCGTTATTTCTACATAAACGAAGTTGCGAGCACGAAATAGTTACTAAAAATTATGAATAAGGTAAACACAAGCGTGAAATCCTTTGAAATACGAGGCATTTATCGAAATACTTCGACAGTCGTTCTAAAGCCGTCGAACTATTTCCGTACAAACGAAACTCACTCACGCGAGTAAAGGGAACAGCTACTGAACGAGTCAGGTGTAAACTTTTATTTGAAATCCTTATATAATGTTGAAAGTATATTTTAAAAAGGATAAATAGGCGTAGAGCCCGGCGTCATTGATGTGGAAAAAACTAACACGGACATTGAAGTGGGTCAAAAATGTTGCCCATGTTTTCCGTACATGATATAGATACTTATGGTTTTTGAATTAATATTTTAAAATAAAGACCAAAACACAATCAAATATATATGTTACAGTTAAAACCAGTTTTTAGATAGAACGCGTTTTCCCTAGTTAGAACTTGTTTTTACTAAACACCTTTGTTAAAACTAGAAAAACTAATGCTCAAAATTTAATATCAGTTAAAACTAGTTCTTACTAGTCAAAACGCGTTTTTCCAAAGACTCGCAGCACAGCTCGCAGTTAGAACTGTTCCAACCGAGGTCAAAGTTCATCGGATGATCGTACCTTACTCTGATTGGTCGCAAGTCGTCAAAAGGTTCTCTAGTCAAGATGCATCCGATAATTTCGACGGCGAACTTCTAAATCAAAAATGTATGGAATTTGACACAAGTCATCGTTAAATGACACGTCGCTAGCGATGCCTCATGTCAAATCCCATACATTTTGTTTTCAAACTTCGCCGTGGAAATTATCGAATGCATCTTGACTAAAAGCCCTGATTCGACAAAGTGGCGTCCGCACTTTGTGCCCAACAACAAGTAGATTCTCATTCTTTTTTAATTTTTAGGTTATTTGATTATTTTTATTGTTTGATACCCAATTGTGATCTGTTGACTTATTTGATTATTTTATTTTACTTTTAATTAATACTAGCTGATGCCCGTCCCGTGATAAAAAGTAGCCTATGTCCTTTCCCGTGGTCTACTTCATATCTGTGCCAAATTTCATGATAATCGGTTTAGTGGTTTCGTACATTTCCGAGCGATAAAAAGTAGCATATGTCCTTTCTCAGGCTCTATACAATCTGTATACCAAATTTAATTTAAATCGGTTCAGTAGTTTTGGCATAAAAGACGGACAAACAGACACACACACTTTCCCCGTTAAACTGAAAAGAAAAAACAAGCACTTAGATATCCGGTGGTCTAGAATTCTATAATATATTATTGAATTAATACTATTGGAACATAACAACTGAACAGTCGGGATCCATTATTCGACTTTATTTTAAATTATAATTTTTCAGTTTTAATTATGTACCTACTTAGTTTAGTTCACTTTTTACGCAGTCGGGTTTTTAAATTTTTTAAATTATAATTTTTTATTTTATACTTTTTAGTTATGAGTACCTAGCTAGCTATTTACCAGACTGGATTTCCTATCAGCATCAGTACTACATCACTGGAATGTGAGAATGGTTGTTACGCAACTTTAAATCGATATAGATCCTAAACGGTCAGTCGAATCGAAAAATGTTGAGAGAAAACTAACAATGATTTTTAAATACCTATTCAACGATACCCCACTTGATATAGTTTGTTGACTTTCATTTTTTTCATTTTCACAATATGGCGTCCAGTAGTCGCCATATTGAATTTTCATTAACGTCATGTCTTTAGTGACACTTGCCGGACTAAGAGGAATCGATTGACGTGTGAATCATAAAAATCGGCCCAGGCGTTTGGTCTGTATAGTGCTTCAAAGGAACATACATACATACATACATACATACATACATACATACATACATAGGCTGATAAACACATTACCACTCCTTTGCGTCGCGCAGTCGGGTAAAAAGAACCTGACCATGAGCATGTCAGGAAGAGTCATGTCTAAGGAGGATTCCGTAACGTAATAGGTTTTCTTTGAATTACTTCAAAAGTTATTTGTCCGACTTCACTCAAAATAATTTTCTAAAGATAAAAACTTACAAGTTTCTATCTCTTATAGTAATTTAGATATACAAGGGGGAGGACCAACTAAAAACCATTTTGGAGGCCGATTACTCGAAAATGGTTGACTCTGTAAAAAGTCATATATCAAATCTTACTTTTATTTTAAAATACCTATTCAACGATATTCCACACTATGGGATACAATTAAAAAATATTTTTCATCCCCACTTCACATGTATGGAGAGCCACCTCTTAAATGTAAAAATATTATTATTATTTTATGATGGCCAAACAGAAATCTATATACAGTATTTAACTATACTAAAATTCATCCATTTATACTCATAATACCGTATCAGATTTCATTAAAGCCGCTTAGTAGTTTTTGCGTGAAAGAGTAACAAATAATATCCACCCATCCATCCACCCTCGAAAACTTTCTCAATAATATTAGTAGGATACGACGACCTCTGTGGCTTAGTGGTTGAGCGCGTTGGTGCTCAAGCCAGTGGTCACAGATTCGATTTCCGACGAAGGAACAAAAAGTTTTTCTATATGGGTCATGGATGTGAATTAAATATGTGTATAATAATGAAGTATAAAATATACTTCCCGCTGTCTGGTACCCATAACACAATTTCTTCGGGTTATTAATAACACGGGACCAGATTGACGTGGTGTGAAGCGACCATAGATATTATTGCACGCGATTCCGTGCGCGCAATAGTAAATACTGCGGTAACCGTACATTTTGCCGCAGTAAAAAGTAACCAATGTCCTTCCCCGTGATCTAATCTATATCTGTACCAAATTTCATCAAAATCGGTCCAGTAGATTCGGAGTCTATTCAATGCAAACAAACAAACAAATGAACAAAGAAACAAATACTTTTCCTCTTTATTATATCCCCCTTACTAATAAACGGTGTATAAGCTTTGAATAGTTATACAGTGTTTTGTCTCTTTCTATCGAATTCAAAATGTCACTTGTGTGACCGGAACAAAACACTGTATAACTATTCAAGGCTTATACAGCATTTATTAGTAAGGGGGTATTAGTATAGATAGGTATATTATTAATAGTTTTATGTCTGTATTACAAGACAACATCTTCTAAGCCGTTAATTAGTCTGAGTTAAGATGAAATTAACTATTCCATTATCCAAACTGATGATACAACATAGTTCGCGACTTGATGCTAATTTTGAGACAAAATTAAAGATGAATTTGGACGATAAATTATGTACCGCTTTGTCTAGACCCGGCTCTTATGGTGACATCACGGTCTCGATGAAAGCTGGCGCGAAATAACGTATTCGTTCATTTACCGAGTCTTTAGGAACACACAAGCGATCTGTCTACACATTTTCCAGACTTGTCCTCTTAGAAATTCATACATCCCAATTCCTATCCTCCTAATATTATAAATGTGAAAGTTTGTGAGGATTGATGTATGGATGTTTGTTACTCTTTCACGCAAAAACTACTGAACGAATTTCGATGAAATTTGGCATGGTAGTAGTTTATGCTCTGAATACTTTTAATTCCAAAAAAGTACAGTTCTCGTGGGATACTGTATTTACGCGGGCGGAGCCGTGGGCAAAAGCTAATCTACACTAATATTATAAAGAGGAAAACTTTGTTTGTATGTTTGTTTGTTTGTTTGTTTGTTTGTTATGAATAGGCTCAAAAAGTACTGGACCGATTTCAAAAATTCTTTCACCATTCGAAAGCTACATTATCCACGAGTAACATAGGCTAAATTTTATTTTGGAAAAAAATAGGGTTCCGTAAGATATTTGGGTTTTTCGGACACAAGGTGTAAAAAATCAACCAGAAAAGTTACTTATTTTGCCTTATGTTCTAATTAATTGTAGATCTTATAAATATCTACAAAAAACACACACTATACCTATCTATGTCGAGTGAGGTACAACAACCATTTTTTTAAAATTAATTAATATTATGTTTATAGCAGTTTTTCCGCTAAATAATACCCACAACCTGCAAGCAAATGTGTGAGTGCACGCATAAGCATGCGTAATGCACCTCCCTCCTCCCACACTGCTTATGCGTGCACTCAGATGCAAGATCGTGCAAACACCACCACCACACAAGCAACAATGTCGGCAAGATCGTGCAAAGCCCCACACCACCATGCAGGTTGCAAAACTCGACGCGCGTTTCGCCCCGAACCCGGAGCATCCTCAGGAAGTGGACCTGCGAACAAAGTTCGTTAGTAATGCTGCCAAGCAAACCGCCACCTTATATAGACTACTGGCTACTAGTACCCCCACCAAACATATTAATGAGCGGTGACGTAGTCAAGCAAGTTTGGTCATTCAACAATGCAAGTCTATTGTTGTTCTTTTCTTTAATTATTTCTAATTGTTCCAACACGCTCAGTCGAAAGCCTTTGTCACATTTATGTAATACCTTATAGGAATGGCCATCGGGTACACTATGACCACTATCTAAAAGGTGTTTAGCAAAATGTGATTTATCACGATGACCATTTCTATAAGCCGCGATGTGTTCTTTGTACCGAGTCTCAAAGTTACGTCCAGTTTGACCTACGTATACACTATCGCATTCAGGACAATCGATTTTATAGACACCGGATTGGTACTTTAAATCAATCCGGTCTTTATTATGACACAATTGATTTTTTAAAGTATTATTTGTCCTGAATGCGACGTGCATATCGTTATTTCTCATTATTTTAGATAAACGTGCAGATACCTCACCCATGTAGGTCAAACTGGACTTGTATCTAACCACTTCCTTATCAGGAGTCCCTGCGTACAAAAACTTAACCAATTCCTTTTTAATTTTATTATTTAAAATATTATTAATAATTTTGGGATTATACCCATTCGACTTAGCAATTTGGTAAATTATGTTTAACTCTTTCTGATAATTTTCTTTACTAAGAGGAATGGACATTAATCTGTGAACGTAACTATGAAAAGCCGCGAGTTTATGTTGCCAAGGATGACATGAGGATGCATGAATAGTAGTATTAGTATATGTCGGTTTGCGAAAGATTCCAAAACTGTGTTTATCGTTATCTCTAGTAATAGATAAATCAAGGAAATTAAGTGTTTTATTGTCTTCACATTCTAATTTAAATTTAATTTTAATATGTTTTTTATTAAGATTTTTAACAAAGACGTCCAGTTGTCTCTCTGTACCGGTCCAACAAAGGATGCAATCATCTACATATCTATAGTAATATAAAATACTTTTGTCATTAACAATATTTCTTTGCTCAAAATCATTCATAAATATTTCGGCCAGCAAGGGACTCAGTGGTGAGCCCATTGCTAGACCGTCTTGTTGAACAAAGAATTGATTGTTAAATCGAAAGTAGTTTTGTTCCATGCAGATTTTAGTAAGAGTAAGCAATTCCAGACCTTCACCAGGAGGCAAACGTTTTTCCAATTCATTCCCCAGAATACCCAACGTTTCCTCACACGGAACATTAGTAAATAAACTATCTACATCAAGCGAAACTAATTTGCAACGAGGTGGCAAAGTCACATTTTTTATTTGATTTACTAATTGTAAGCTATTTTTAATTGCATAAGGTGGCCGAAATGAAATCCTTTGTTTAATAATGTAATTTAATGACTTTGCCAACTCGTATGCCGGTGCACCTATATATGAGACAACTGGACGCATTGGGATATCAGTTTTGTGAATCTTTGGCAAACCGTACAGTGATGGTGCGTGAGGATTCATTGGAATAAGTTTTCTCTTCGCTGATTCGGTACCAAATAAATATTTATTATTGTTTATGGCTAATTTAATCTTAGCCATAAACTTGTTAGTTGGGTCAGAAGGAACCCTTAGAAATTGATCACACCGAATCACGTTATTTACTTTTTCCAAGTAATCGTCACGCTCCATCACCACTATTGTGTTACCCTTATCTGCTTTAGATATAACCAAGCCATTATTATCTATTGTTTGTTTTAATGACCTCAAAGCTACTCTTTCATGGTTAAATGAATAACCGGAAGGAGTACCCTTGATTTCATTGGCTAGTAAACCCTTAACCATGTTATCCTTTTTATTAACTACAGTTGCTATCTCTGATTCAACCGCAAGCATTTCCAAAGCATTCTGATTAATATTAGGAGTAATATTATATTTAAGACCCTTTTCCAAAAGTGACATGTCATCCTTGGCAAATTGGACATTGGTTAAGTTTTTGACGCGAGGATGAAAAGAAAAAGCTTCAGACTGTGACTCTGTATAGGATTGTACAAATCTATTTTTATTTACTAAAGTCTGAAGCTTTTTTTGTTGATTAATATATTTAGCATGCACTTCGATTGATGCGAAATCACGTGCTTTTTCGTCTAACCAATCGAATTCAATGTTATGTAATTTATATGAGAGCTCGGTATAAAGAACTTTGAGATGTAGTTTTAAATTATCTCTAACGGTAAACCAGTGACGTATCTCTTCATTAAGCCAAATGGCTTCGGCTTTTTTAATAGCCCTATTGGCGGCTCGACTGTGCGTGTTGGTTTTAATATTAATATAGTTAGGAACAACATTTAGATGTTTGCATTGTTGATTGAACCAAACATTTTGGGCGGCGACTCGATGTAACTTTGTTAGTTTAATATAGAGTCTTGCCTGTACGGTCATGCTCACCGATTTTAAATAGTTAATAGAATCAGGCGTTACTTTGCGGAAATCCATAGCATAAAATTAATTAATATTATGTTTATAGCAGTTTTTCCGCTAAATAATACCCACAACCTGCAAGCAAATGTGTGAGTGCACGCATAAGCATGCGTAATGCACCTCCCTCCTCCCACACTGCTTATGCGTGCACTCAGATGCAAGATCGTGCAAACACCACCACCACACAAGCAACAATGTCGGCAAGATCGTGCAAAGCCCCCACACCACCATGCAGGTTGCAAAACTCGACGCGCGTTTCGCCCCGAACCCGGAGCATCCTCAGGAAGTGGACCTGCGAACAAAGTTCGTTAGTAATGCTGCCAAGCAAACCGCCACCTTATATAGACTACTGGCTACTAGTACCCCCCACCAAACATATTAATGAGCGGTGACGTAGTCAAGCAAGTTTGGTCATTCAACAATGCAAGTCTATTGTTGTTCTTTTCTTTAATTATTTCTAATTGTTCCAACACGCTCAGTCGAAAGCCTTTGTCACATTTATGTAATACCTTATAGGAATGGCCATCGGGTACACTATGACCACTATCTAAAAGGTGTTTAGCAAAATGTGATTTGTTAAAAATCTTAATAAAAAACATATTAAAATTAAATTTAAATTAGAATGTGAAGACAATAAAACACTTAATTTCCTTGATTTATCTATTACTAGAGATAACGATAAACACAGTTTTGGAATCTTTCGCAAACCGACATATACTAATACTACTATTCATGCATCCTCATGTCATCCTTGGCAACATAAACTCGCGGCTTTTCATAGTTACGTTCACAGATTAATGTCCATTCCTCTTAGTAAAGAAAATTATCAGAAAGAGTTAAACATAATTTACCAAATTGCTAAGTCGAATGGGTATAATCCCAAAATTATTAATAATATTTTAAATAATAAAATTAAAAAGGAATTGGTTAAGTTTTTGTACGCAGGGACTCCTGATAAGGAAGTGGTTAGATACAAGTCCAGTTTGACCTACATGGGTGAGGTATCTGCACGTTTATCTAAAATAATGAGAAATAACGATATGCACGTC